>JANEHU010004965.1:0-213684 GCA_027563435.1 Nasonovia ribisnigri
TGACAAAAGTGTAGACCAGTTGCTGTGGTATATTTATATATATATATATATTTAAGAGGTGAACCATTAGAAAATATTTCTAAAATAAATTACAATACATATCTCCGTTGAAACAATGAGAAAATATTTCTAAAATAGAATACTTAAAATATATCCAGTGAAATTATGAGAAAATATTTTTTAAATAAATTAGTTAGAATATTTCCTTGTTTATGCAGATACATTATTTTGTAAATATAATCATCACCGAAATGCTGTCTGGGCAATGATTGTTGATCTGATGACTTAAGATACAGTAAAATTGCAGATACCATGCCTCTATAACATTAACAAATGCTATGTAGATGTTTTGTGCATGATTTTCTTCCATACGTGAGTGAAACATTTAGTAAAGAATCATTCTCAGAATATGAAGAAACTTTTATAGGGTTAGGACAAAAAGTTAGCAAGAAGACTAAAATTCTTATTTATTGTACAAAAATAATTAAAGAATATAACTTTAAGATGGTTGGTGTCGATTTAGCTGACATTCTAGTATCTTTATATCGTACTGGTCTAAAATCATATCGTTGGTATTTGGCTGTATTTTCACAGTTATTGGACATATCTGTCAACAATGCGTTTGAAACGTTAAATATTGATTTAAACGTTAAACATATTATGCCATTAAACAACTTAGAACCGCAATAGCTAAAACTCTTATCGGCCAAAGAAACCCAGGCACATCAATAAAATATTATTTAACTAATCCATGAATTCAAAAATTATTTGACATTTTAAGAAAACGACAAAATATTCCTACCATCTAAGTAGTCCGTAATCAATAGGCTTATCTACCAATAATTGATGTTACTATTTCTCAAAATGTCATTCGATTAACTCTAATAATATGATAATATTATTCATAGATGGCATTTAAGTCTAGCAAAGATGAAAATAATATTTTGATCGTTCCTTATTACAATCATATACATATAAATATATTATATCGTTTGGCATTTTCTTTTATCGGTCACAAAAACGATTAAAAAAAAAAGAACGGACTCTCATTAGACCGTATTCGTTCGTTTGAAACGCATTATGTACACACGATTGCAATGAATATAAGATAATGTTGTGCTTGAGTCACTATCAACTCTAACCGTTTGAACTCAGGACTCTAATTTGCGTTTTGGTCCATCGCATTGCCAACTAGGAAGAAAAAGACTTCGCGTTGTTGGATCTATACATAGTCTTTTATATTTTGTAAGTATAAACGAACCCAATTTAAAATAATTTTTATAACTCGTAAGAAATTATCTAATTTCCAGAATTTTATATTGTAGTTAAGTATAGCAATATATTAATTTAAACATATTTTTGACTTCGGGAGGCAACTATAGAATGCTACCATTATATTATAATCGTTGGATATAAAATATTTGTAGCTTTCGTCTTTGCCCATTATGGAATAAAATCATCGGGAAAGTTTTCGATGAATAATTTATCAAGTAAACAAATGTAATGTGTCTTCAGTTGTGCTTTGTACCCAATTAAAAATTTTGTATGTTATTTTTTGAATAATATTTGCGTTAATGCATTCATTCGTGCGTAGTTTGTGTAAAGCCTTGAAAAGTTTTTCAAATGTATCTATTATAATAGCTATGAGAAAATGTTAAAAAATTGTAAATTAATTTTCTGTTAGAATTGCATTAAAGTTTTTCATTTCATAGATAAGATTAAACATTTCAATGGAAGATTTAACATAAGTTTTTCTACCTAAAACAATAAAATATAATAGTATACATAAACGAAACATAAATTATTTTTATAATATATTTATATTATTATTACTTATAATTAATACAGTAGCCGGTAAGTTGAATCAATATTAAATAACTATGACAAAATAACTAATATCGTTATTCTTGGTTATCTCATATGTAATTTCGTACAAATTTTAAACATAAAATAAGTATAAAAAAATAATGTGTGTTTATATTTTTAAGTTTTTTCGGTTACAGAATAACCTACTTAAGTGGCACCTTGTTTTTTAATTTAAATCTTTAGCTATACAATTTAAACATTTTATAAATTTTCAACTACAAAATTGTTTTTAAATTTTATGTTTGATAAATGTTGTCAAACATCGAACTTAAAATGCTTATAAAAAAAATTTGTGTCTATGTTTTATTACAACTTTGCAACCACTATTGAAAAATGATATCAGGAGCCTCGTACTAAATCTTCAAGCTTTTTTACACAACGAATAACGTTTAATTGATATTTATAGAAAAAAATTGTAAACTGAATATGTCTTAAAACAGCTCAAAACGAGTCAAAATATTTTCAATTTTTTTAATATACACGGAAAAAAATAACTTGGTTGTATACAACAAAACAGTTTTGTAAATTGTTTTTTGGTTGTTGCAGCCAAAATATACTTATAATAACTATAAATATTGTTATTTTTAAAAAATTGTACTGGAGTTTTGACAGTAATAATTTTGTTAACAACTGTTTTGTAAATTTAACATGATTAATATTTATAATAGCAAATTTTCTGTAACAGATACCAAGTTAAAAATATTACCAAAAGATTTAGCAATCATGAAAAAACATCTTTGTATTTTCTACCAAATTATCATTAAATTTAACGTAAACATTTTGCTATTATTACAAGACTTAAATAGCATTGAATACGATTTATATATTTTACATTGACTAGATGTTATTCTAATATTACCAAACCGTCTGGTAATACCTACTAAATGTTAGATAAAAATAACCGGTCGTTTGGTAAACCCTATCCAACAGTTTCACTGATATCACAATTTTACTGTCATCGCTGCAACTCGATCTATAAAGATTCGTTCCGGCATTGTGGGGACCTGCTCACTATGAGACATGCGTTATTCCATAATTGCCATATTATTTAATATTTTCTGACAAGTAACATCTCAATTGACAGTTTTTTGATTTTTCGATTTCTTTTTGATTTTAAGTGTTATTTTACTATATATAAAATAAAATGGCCGATTCTGATGTCAAAGACATGCTTTCAGCTTGGGGATTGGAATCCTACATTGATGTATTCAAAGGTAAGACACTTTTTACTTTATAGTGAATAAAATATGTAGCTGGTACCTATTTAGATAATAATATTGAGTGAGCGTTTATCTATAAACGCACGTTTTCACTCTACAATAGTGTGGCTTAGCCCTAAGGCATTAAATTACCTATTCATTGGTGGTATCTACTTATTTAGGTAGGTAATGAAAATTTATATACATATAACATATGTGCCATGTGGAATAGATTTATCCAGCTTATATTAATTGAATATTGTTTACTCCTATTTGCTTATTTGCTAATTTGCTTCACAAAGTATTCCAAATATTTTTAGAATATTTTTTTAGTAGATTTCAGTAACAAATAATAGTTTAAACTAATTTAAATCATTTATTTTTTCAATTCAATATTTATGAATAAATTAATATAAGATTACTATAATATAAAATAAAATATCTGAATAAGTATACCTAAATGTGATTTATCTGGCATTATTTTTATACTGAAAAATAATTAGATAATTATTTTATAAAATATGGATTGAATGTTAAAAAGTAGGTATTCGAAATTCTGTATTAAATACTTTGAAAGAAAAGTATTTAAAAAGTATTTGGAATACTGCCCAAGTCTGGCTTATATTGCTTATAATAATTGAAAATGGTTAATTCCTATATGCTTTTTGCTAATTTGCTTATTTACTTTTCTTTTTATATATTATTGTCAGATCATGGAATAGATTTATCATGTTTTTCACTCCTAACCGATGATATGTTGAAAGACATTATACCTATGATTGGTCATAGGGCTAAATTTAGAGCAAATTTAGAAGAGTGGCGTAAAGTACTAGCGCTTGCTAATAATCAGGTGTCAGTTATGGTAAGAATTACCTACATTTTACTTATTTTTCAATTCCAAAATTTAAATTACATGTAAATAATTTCTAGATAGGTACCTAATTAAAAACTTTAATTATGAAGATATACCTGTTATAAATTATTATTTTTTAATTTCACAATTATTTCATACATTAGCAATATTTTTATTATAACAATATATTTTACTTTTGGATGTGTTAATTTTATATGATATGTTACTCACAATAGTTTCACATAAGTCTATAGGTAATCAAAATAATAATAACATAATGTTTAAACAACATTAATATTTAATATCCAATAGTAATATATATATATATTTTTTCTTTAAGGAAATTTCAAACAACTTTGATTTAACTCCTGATTTAACAATTGAAAGCCCATCATCAGCATCACTAACAAATCTTATCAGTAATAAACAGAATTCAGAATATGAGCTTTATAGTGAACAATCAGCATCAAGTAGTAGCTTAAGCGAAAGTGCAGCTTTTGATGTCCTTGATAATCACACAAGAATTGAAACTGATAATTCTACAGTTATAGAAAAGGTGATTTTTTAAAGTTAAATATTTTATTGCTAAATTAATTTGTTAATATTATATTTATAATAATTGTATTACTTATTTATAAAAATACCTAAGTATATTTTATTATATATTTTTTAGCGCTTTGAATTGTTGAATTATTTACATAGTACCACAGAGGGAAAGGCTTTGTTAGCCACTTACAATAAAGATGGTATATTAGACAATAGTGGCCGAAGAAAATTATGTAATTTGATAGTGAGAAGAGAACTCCAAGAAGATCCTGATAAGTCTATGAAAACGCAGCGTTTACTTTTACTTGCTAAAGAAATAACTGAAGTTTTTCCCAAAGAGCATATAAGCACATATTTTATACCGTACATGAACTATGGTAAATATATAATACAAGCCTGTATTATATTTTTAATATTGGCACGATTATTATTCAATATTTTATTCATTTCAGGTCCATTGATGAAAAAAGGTGCTAAAGGGAAACTTCTTGATTGTTTTAATAATAGAAGAAGAGAGTATAAAAAGGCAGGTATTATTGCTGCTAGACGCTCCCCTTCTATTGGACGTATATCGGAATCTATTTCATTATTAAGCCAAACTGAAACTGATACAGAAGGTAATGTTATGAGTTTTAACATTCTAATGGTCATTTATTATTTAAACCATATAATTACCTTTGTTCATTTTCAAATTACAGGTAACGAAAATGTTGACGATGAAATAAAATGGCTGAATAATTCTTCTGACCCATGGAACCTTGTAGAAAATTACTGGATCATCACCAGAAAAGAACGTTTTAAGAATGTGTTTAATTCAAATTCTAAAGAGCTTTTACATTCACAGTACATGAAAAACTTTCCTGCATTGAAAAAACCAAATGGTTTTAACCTTGTAAGTATTATAAAGTTATAATTATTATTTTCATTGTGTCTTATAAATGTCTCCTAGATGGCAGACAAAGTTTGATTTTTGTAATATGAACATTTTAATAAATACTACTAAATTTTATTGCAGTTGATTAATGACTTCAACTTTCTATATCCTGATAAAAAAGAAAATCTTTTGGAACATTTTCCTTTATATAAAGAAAAAATATTAAACTTGGGCAAAAAAATATCAGAAAACCTCAAAGATTCTACATTGAAGTGTATTTTAAATGAATATCTAGATCTGTAATCAGGTAATTTTAATTTTTAATACTAATTAAAAAACAATTTTGGTAATTCATTAATTAATTTGTTTTCAGAAAGTGAAGAAACTTCATCGTTGGCAGCCTTCCTTGTTCTACCATTTCTCTTTTTCCCAATAACAACCAAGAGGAAAAAAGGACAACCTGCCTGTAGACCTTCAAAAGTTGAAGTCAGAGATAGTTTTATCACTCATTTAAGGTCGCATTCTGAAGTTAAGGAAACTATTACAAGGCGTAAAGAGAAGTATGCTCGTCTGGGAATCACTTTGCAGCCACTTGTAATAATAGTAGGACCTGATATAAATTCAATTTCACAATATTTTGTTTTTGTTGATGAAACATATTATGTTTTAAATTCTATTGTTTATGCAGTTGATTGTTGTTTTAAGGTTATACACACTTTAAATTTACAGTATCCTATAGAATGTTTACCCATATGGACTTTTATCCAAAAAGGATTCTATAAAATGAAAACATCTTGGGATACGGAATATGTCTCAGTAAATTCTCTTCTTAGTGATTTAGAAATAAATTAAATTTCATAAATTTTAACATTTTAGTTTATTATGTACAACTAAATGTAATAATTTAATAATATTCATACATCAATAAAAAAAATATTAGTAACTACACTTCTATTTAATATTTTTCAAATATGCCTAATTGTTTTTTATGCAACTTAAATCTACCAAGCATATCAATGCTATGTAAACATTTTCAAATCAAACACACGAGTCATAACTTTCTTTCATATAATTGTATAGAAGATAATTGCAACAGATCCTTTCATTTATTAAATTCTTTCAAAAAACATTTAGCCACTCATACACCAATGAAAACTTCTACTCCAATTCAGCTAAATGATTCAACCCATACCATTGTAAATAGTTTAACTTTAGAGCAATGTAATAAATTTCCTATAATAGGTTGTTTAGTAACATCTTCATCTTTATCAGGTATAAATATCAATAATTGTGTAGCTGAAAACAACACTGTAGAAAAATGTATAGCCTCCTTATATGCAAACCCACAAGTTCCTCGTAATGTTGTTCAAAAAATTGTTGAAGATATGAAAAATATATTTATTAGTATAAAACACAATTTAAAAAATGATACTAACAAATTACTTTTAGAAGAAAAAATCTCTGATGAATCTTTTGGTTATTTTAATAATGTTTTAGATAAACTTGACTGCCCATTTGTGAATCTTGGCACAGAATATAAACGAATTAAATATTTTACCGAACTCGGCACATACATTTCTCCTCTTGAACATGTTATTGGTGAACGATTAAATGAAAATAGAAAAAATAATTCCTATTCTTTGATTCCCATTAATTGCACAGAGCAGTTAATTCCATTAAGACATGTTTTAAAGAATTTTTTTCAATTAAAAAATGTGTTATCAGATACATTAGAGTACATAAATAAATGTAAAATTCAAAACTCTATTTTAATTAATTTTGTTCAAGGTAGTGTATGGAAAAAAAAAGAATCAGAACATGGATCTCAGACAGTACTTCCTTTTTTTTTATTTTTTGATGATTACGAAATTGGAAATCCATTAGGTAGTCATTCTGGTATTCATAAGCTTGGAGCTGTATACATTTCAATTCCCTGCATACCTCCTCATCACCAGTCTTCTTTGAATACTATATTCCTAGCTTTATTATTTCACTCATCAGACAGAGTTAAGTTTGGAAATAACATAATTTTTAAACCACTTATTGATGAAATAAATTATTTAAGAGATACTGGTATTTACATCAATACTGATGTCTTCAATGGAATCTTAAAATTTGAATTAGGTGTTCTTGTTGGTGATAATCTCGGAATACATAGTATGACTGGGTTTGTTGAAAGTTTCTCTTCAAATTACCCGTGTCGAGTATGTAAATTGAGAAAAGATGAAATAAAAAAACAGTGTTATGTTGATAAAAAAATGTTGAGAACTATAGAGCAATATAACTTGGATGTGATTGAGGAAGATGTTTCAAATAGTGGGATTAAAGAAGCTTGTGTTTGGAATAATGTGCGTGGTTTTAATGTATTAGATCAAGTTGGAATGGACGTCATGCACGATGTGTTAGAAGGGGTAGGGAAATATGACTTGGCGTTCTTAATACGTTACTATGTTGAAGACTTGAAACTTTTTTCTTTACAAGTTCTTAATGAAAGGTTAGTATGTTTTGATTATGGCCCTGATAAAGGTAATAAACCCTCTGTACTACATATAGACTATATTCGAAAAAACTCTATAAGACTTTTTGCGTCTGAAATGCTAACCTTAATTCGTTATTTTGGTTTGTTGATTGGTGATTTAGTACCTCGAAATAATCCTATTTGGTGCCTTTATATTTCACTGAGACATATTGTTGATATAGTTTTATCTATATCAATACAAAAAGATTGTTGTGTACTACTTGAAACTCTTGTTTCAGAACACAATAACTTGTATATAAAATATAGTAAACTTGATTTAAAGCCAAAATATCATTTTATGCAACATTATCATACTATAATTGAACAATTAGGTCCTCTAGTTCATTTATGGAGTATGAGATTTGAAGGGAAGCATAGAATCTTTAAAACAGCAGCCAATACTACCAGCAATAGGCGCAATATTTGCATGAGTCTAGCTATCAAACATCAACTACAATTGAATGACATGTTTCTCAAAGGCACATTAAGTAATGACATAGAATCTGGTCCTTCTAATAACCTTATATGTGATAGTGATGTTGAAAATATTAAAAAGTTTCTGGAAATTGACTCATTAGATTCCTTATTTTGTTATTCATGGATTTCAGTTAAAGGCACAAAGTACCAGCATAAAATGGTCCTTACTCTAGACATTAACGAGAATAGTCTCCCCAAGTTTGGTATCATAGACGCTATTTATCTTTGTAATAATAAAATAGTTGTGTTTCAGTGTTGTCTACTGAGTACCATTATTTTTGATGAACATTTTTTTTCCTATGAAGTAAAACATAAAAATAAAATAAAATTTGTATATCATCATAATATATTATAATATCAATAAAGTATACCAATATATATATTATTATATACCTATACCGCGGGACCTATACCTACTAAAAGTCTATAAATATGTATTTGAATAATTAATAAATTACGTAATTGGAAATATTATTTATTTTTTTTATTAATTAAAATTATTATTTTTAATTTAGAAAATGTGTCTATTTTTCACATTTTGCTATAATTCTTGCACCTAAAAATTAATATTGAGATTAAATAAATAATGGAATTGTTATTAATATGTTTCCAGAGAAATATTCAAGATAATATTTCAGATTAGATCAAAGCGCAAAAAATTTTAATTTTACTTTAAAAAGTGATAGAAAAATACATTTGAAGAAGAACAAATATAACGCATTATTCAAATGCATATTTTAGCTTTTATAATTATAATTTGGTAAATCGAGTCATAATCCGGCCTGCATAATGTTTTTTTCTTTTAAATAAAAATTAACAAAATCCGACTATTCTACAGGGCGTGGGAGTTTTTCCTGTAGGTCATGTTTTGTAATAGGATTATTTCCATGTCTTAATAATAAGTTGGATCTTTTGAAAAATTAAAAATACAAATAATACCAAACAAAAAATAAAAATAAAATGAATACAGTTTATGAAGACATGTTATATATAATAATTAATAATGATACACAAGTTCATTGGAATTCTAATTTGTTTAAATATTTTTTTTGTTTTGGGTAAAATATTTTATTATAAAATTGAATTGTGACTATATTTCTGATTGCAAGGCGGTGCGTTACTTTAAAAAAAAATTAAATGTTGAAAAGTTTTTTTACAGAACTTCCACGAAACGCGAGAATGGTATAGTTGCGCGTAATATCTATTGGCGAATTAGTGATAGGTAGCCTTTTTTGATTTAATATTACGTCCGGCGCTGCCACAGCAGCTAGAGCGCTAGCAAGTTCAAGCCGCCGTCATCTATTTCGTCGTCGTCGGTGTATGCGAAGCGCTTCTACGCACACACACGTAGCTCGTAACAATAATATTAATAGTGTAAAGAGAGCTTGCATAAAGCACCGCCCGAGGCGCCAATAATAATCTACCGCTTCGTTGGATAATATAATATATAATAATAATAATATAACGGTCACGCACGGCATCGTCGCCGCTGTAATAATAATGCTAAAGCTAATAATATAATAAATAATTATAGTTTTAAATTTATGTTGTTATTATTTGAAACATTGGGAAATCCCTATTGCTTTATCAAAATGACAAATAATTGATAATAACCGCCAATCCGAAAATAGTGAGAAATAGTCGCTGTCGCAGTGTCGGCGGCAGTGTAGCACATTATTAACACATTTGTCTTGTGCTTGCGTGTGCGCGTCCATCCTATTTTTGCCCACAAGAATACTGTTGTCTGTTAGTTGTTACTGTTACTGCTGTTGTCTCACCTCGGTCTAAACTTGAAATATATTCCGTTTTATTTACGACTTACGAGTGAGTTCATTTTGCGTCCATCGTACGAGCACCGTCCGCGGTTTAATAGTTAATTCGTCGTTCAAGGGCCGATGTAATAATATAACACATTCGTTTACATGTGCTTGCGTGTGCGCGTCCATCTTATATTTGGCCACAAGAATACTGTTGTCTGTTGGTACTTAGTTGTTACTGTTAATGCAGTTGTCTCACCTCGGTCTAAACTTGAAATATATTCCGTTTTATTTACGACTTACGAGTGAGTTCATTTTGCGTCCATCGTACACGCACCGTCCGCGGTTTAATAGTTAATACGCCGTTCAAGTGCAGCCGTAATTCGTCCAGAGTCAATAGTGAAGCTACTGAGTCGAGAAATCAATATTAAATAATCAAACTAATCACACATTTGGTTACAGGTAGGTTTATTCTAATATACTATATAATGTTACTTCATGATTTATGAATGTATGAAATACTTAGATAATTAGGTATAATAATAGGTACCTATAATAATATTATATATAACTATATATATTATCAATATTATGTATAGGTAGGTATATATCTATTATATTATATAATATTTTACTATTATAGTTATTAGCATAACTGGAATCTACCTAGCAATATTTATTACTCTTTTTAAAATAAACAGTCCATTATCCATTACACATTACCATTTATACGCAGCGTGTAGGTATAATATCATACTATATTATATTTTACATTCATTATACCTATAATCTATATATTATATAGTATTTTAGTATAACAATTTTGCGAGTATATATCCCCGTCAAATTACATAGATTATTATTTTAAATAATGTATAACTCGCGATCATATAGAACCAAACGTAGAAGAATTCAAAATGAACTGCTTGCTTTAGAATCATCTTGTTCCGATGGTGATGATGACGACAATTTGGTTTTGAACACTGTTTTGAATTATAACAGTATAACAAATGATCAAAATCGACATGATTGTTCTTGTATAGTGGAAAGTAATTCCAATAGTGTATCTATTGAAGGTTTATCTGTTGGATTTGATAACTTGGACCATATTCAGCACGTCATAACTAATAACGAGGAAGCATCAATAAGTGGATTAAATACAATTCATGAAGATGATGGACATTTAAACCATAAAAAAATTGTTAAACATGCTATTGGGAAATGGGCAGTAGATTTTAATGTTCCTCAAAATGTTGTAAATGGGCTTTTAGACATACTAAAAAATAAAGCTGGCCTTGACTTTTTGCCTAAAGATTGTAGGACATTGCTACACAATAAATCAACCAAAATTTTAAATTTGAGAACTTTTAGCTCCAATGCTGAATATTATCATTTTGGATTAGGTAATGGTATAAAAAGATGTGCATCAATTTTTGATTTGCATGATGAAGTTAAAATCGCAATTGGTATTGACGGACTACCTTTATCAAAATGTAGCTCCAGTCAATTTTGGCCCATATTAGCTTATATACAACCTCATCACAAATATGTATTTCTAGTAGGAGTATACCATGGGTATGAAAAACCCAAAGACAGCAATGAATACTTAAAAGACTTGATTTCTGAAATTTTAGAATTAACTGAAAATGGTATTACTATTGGGAATTTAAAAAAAAAAATTAAAATTCAAGTTGTATGTTGTGATTCACCCGCCAAATCCTATATTATGAGAGTAAAATCGCATTCAGGCTTCTCGTCTTGCACCCGCTGTGTACATGAAGGAGAATATTCTAACAACCGTGTTTGGTTCCCTTACATTGATAATGGTAGTGAAAGAAGAACTCATGAAGATTATGTGTGTATGAAAGATGAAGAACATCACATTTCAACTACTATATCATGTATATCACTTATCCCAGACATTGATATTATTTCATTGTTTTCTATGGATTACATGCATTTAGTATGTTTGGGTGCAATGCGAAAATTAATTAATCTTTGGATCAAGGGACCTCTTAATGTCCGATTACCTAGTTGGAAAATAAAACTAATTAGCACATCACTTTGTAGTTTAAAGATAAATATCACCAATGATTTCTCTCGAAAACCAAGATCTTTAGATGAAATTAACAGATGGAAAGCTACAGAACTGAGGCAGTTTCTTTTGTATACAGGTATTGTTGTTCTAAAAAATGTGCTTACCAAGGAATGTTATCAACATTTTTTAGCGCTGAACATAGCTATGAGAATTCTATTAGGCTCTGATCTTTCTCAATATGTAAACTTTGCCAAAAAATTATTAGAATACTTTGTAAGAACATTTCAATTGCTGTATGGTAAACAATTTATATCATATAACATACATGGCTTGCTACACTTGACAGATGATTATATTAAATATGGACCTTTAGACAGTTGTAGTACTTTTCCGTTCGAAAACTATATGAAACATTTAAAATCTATGCTTCGCAAACATGAAAAACCACTACAAAAAGTCATCAAACGGTATGAAGAGCAATGTGAAATTGGAAATTGGAAATATAAAAATGAACAAGAAATTAACTTTAATTCTAAAAAACCTAATTGTTATGTAATAACTCATCATGGAGATATAGTTAGAATTGTTGAAATGTTGAACTCAAATATCATTGTACACAAATTTAATGTAAAAGAAGACTTATATGAAATACCTATCAAATCATCAAAACTTGACATTTATATTGTTAAAAATCTTTCAAATGATTTAGTTCAATTTAGTATAACAGATATAAAACAAAAATTATTAATTTTTGATTTTGAAAATAAACATATTGTGTTACCTATACTCCACCACAATTATTAATGTACCTACCTATTATAATATATGTATAATGTAGGTACAATATCAATATAGATAAATAGGTGAAATAATAATACATATACATTACCATTTTAATTTAAGCTACTGCTTTTTTTTTAACTTTAATTACTTATTTATATAGTTGGTTGTTAAATTAAATTTACATACATATTATTATAATATGTACGTTATACCAACATATACTTTGTACATTTTGTATTAGCTGATTGATTTAACTATTTATGACTTTTTAACACTGTATTCTAGTATTTTTTAATCAATAAAAAAAACTAACTATACATTTAAAAAAACTGGGAACCTATAATTGCATTATAAAAGCTAAGGCAATCATTATTAATTCATATACCTACCTATATGTATATATATATTTTATTACATATTAATTAATAAATATAATGTATACATTATTATACCTACGTCTATATTATATTTTGTTTGTTAATTTTATAAAGCCTATTTTACAAATCATAACTATTATATAATATGTTCAGTATATATACCTACCTATTAAAGTCGTAACCTCACTATATATGGTATAAATAAATTATTTAAAATGCCTACTTATTTATATTGATTTCTTATCTTAAGAAGCTTGTTGCAATATGTGGACGGTTGTGCTGTTTGAAAGTGACAACACAGTTAATGTTGTGCCTAACTTTTGGTATTCAAATGGTACATGTCAATGGTCTAAGAGAAATTTTAAAAAAGATACAAAAAATATGATAAAACGTCGTATTAATCCTGTTGAAGCTACTTTTAATAGTTATAAAGCACGTCCATTGCTAGAAAATATTGGTAAGTACTATACGTACCTATAAGCTCTTATTTATTGACGTACCTAATTAAAAATTTTGACATGGATAACATAATTGAAATCATAAATTTGTTTTAAATTTGAAGGTAGTTACGATGAGGCAGAAGCAAAAGCTATTAAAGCACAAGAAACGTCTGAACTGTCTTCAAATGATGACGATAAAAATACAAGAAAATACAGAAAAATTAAACAAACGTCGCCACCAATCACAAAAAAGCTTAAGAGGACGCCACACCACTCGTAATTCGGCTGTAAAAACTGTTTCGCGCGGGACAACTTTTCTCGCATTATAATTATAATAGAATAAACAAAATTTTACAACATATAGAGGACAATTTTATCTATGTCGTAGCGTTTTTATTATTTGGATAACATAAATACGTTTAAAGTTATAGGTTTGAGAACATTTGACTTTTTTGTATTTTTCAAATGATTGTTAAAAATTATTGGGTAGTGCTATCAAAAAAATAACGACGCTACGACACAGATAATTTTCTTCTTAGTAAGGATTTACAATTTTGGTAATTTTTTTGTTAATATTGAAGGAGTAAAGTTGTCCCGCGCAAAACAATTTTTAGCATGTGAAATTATTGTAAAATAATTTATCTAATTATTATCGAATTATTCCCTGGTGGTGTAAAACAGCCCAACGCGGCTTCCCCTACTCCATTCAAGCACTCGCGTTTTTCGTTATCGGCCCGCACCGAGCAACCGCGCGACTAATTGTGACAAAAATAAATATTTCCGATAATTCATAAGCTACTTGATTATGTCGTCGACCGTCGTAGTTGCGATATGACAGAATACCTGTGGCCTGTGGAATTACTATTTATTACGATACCTATTATAATTTAGCAATATCAGAGCGGCCTTTATATTAATTACTCATTATATAAATTGTATTTAATTTTTATGCTGTTGTATCTAACCATATTTTTTTTTTCGTGCCAAAATTGTATTAACCATTGTTAACATAATGTCACCAAAAAAAATTCGCGCCATCCAAAAGAAAGGAGCACGATCGTGTAAGACTTCTTTAAAAAAAAAAATGAAAGAAGTTCGTAGTGGGGTTCGGGTTTGTAAGGATGTGCAGTAAGTACTTTTAAATATAAGCTTCAAAATAAAAATACATTATTTCATGTCCAATTTTGTGACTTTTGTAAGTAAAATATGTTATTTTGTAGAACCTAATATGTTAAATTATAACTATACAGGTATATATTATAATACTTTTATTATTTTATGAATACTACTTGATTTATAGCATATGTTCATATATTTTATAGTGATGTGAGTCTCGTATACATTTGCAAAAAAATTTACGATTTACATTTTTTACCGTTCAAATAGTTGAGTGATCACTTTATTTGTATACTTCTATATTTTTATCGAGATTTTAGAATTATAAAACAAATCAATATTTTATAAAATTATATTGATCGATAATATGTTTTTAATTTGTAACATTTTATTAATTATTTTTATTTAAACACATAATAGAAAACTATAATTATTAATTATTATTTTTAATAAAGGGATTAAATACTAATGCTTTATTTTATATTTGTCTTGCCTTCTTTACATAATATTGTAAACAAAATTAAATAGGTACAAATTGTATATAGTATTCAAACCACAAGGTAACAAGATAAATTCAGTTATAAAGGCTGATTCCTAGGACTAGGAGTCATGTATACTATGTAAAAACAATTTACAATATAGTGTACACTAAGCTTTTATCTATGAATACATTATACAATTACAAGGGCCCCATAACATTTTTTAAACTAGTGCCCTACAAAACCTAGTTGCGGCACTGTAATGTAGTTACTCTAAATTCTAATTAGTCTAATTTAATAATTGTAATAAATTATACATTTATAAATAATTAGTTATTACGAGTAAATAATAATTTATGCAAAGTTAAAAAAATATACAAAAAATGGTATTCAAAAGTGACTGAAATAATTTTTCAACATTTTTTTTTGATTTTATATTTATTTAGAAATGAAGATTTAATTAATGAACTAAATAATGTAATTCCGTCTTCTAATGCAGAAAATATGATTTTATATTATAACTCAACAATTGATTCCAATAAGTATGCATATTTGTATTTTCTTTAGATTATATTTTAATCTATCAAATTTTTTTTAATGCAGTGTTTTAGTACACGATTTAAATCTTGATGAAACGTCTGTATCGTCTGTAGTGAATACATTATCATTGGATATAAAGTAAATATTAAAACCATGTTAAATTATGAATATATCGAATAACTTTTTTATTTTATGAAGTAATTTAGATGCAACATTGATTAGTCCTGAATATGAGGCCTCATGTTCTCGATTAGAGTGAGCAAAGATTTAATACTATTTTTCTTATAAGTACCTAAGGTTTTATTTTAATACCTATTACTTTTTTTTATTTAGTAACACTAATACAACATCCATTAATTCGGATAATTATGAACATTTGACTAAAATTCAGTCCGTCAGTGATGATTCATATATAAACGTTACCGAGTATGAGTTCACATTAATTATAGTTACTTATTGTTATTATTTTTTATTTATTTATTTGTATTTGTTTTAACTATAAACTTAGACCTTTAACTGGGCGAAGAATTGTTGATATTTTATATTTTATCAATCAAATACAAACAATGGTACACGATGGTGGTTTCGATTGCTCATTTATGAACATGGAGTATCAATCCGAAAAAATAATGAGCCATCAGTCAATTTTAACATTTAAGTGTAAAATGTGTAACATTGAAAATAAAATTTAAACCGAAAATCCAAAGACGGAAAAATTTACCGTAAACAAAGCTGCTATGCATGCTTGTCAAGCAATTGGTATTGGTTACACACAGTTATCAGAACTTATGGCATTTCTTGAAATTCCTACAGTATCAGAAACAAGCTATTTAAAAATTCAAGAAGGAGTAGCAGATACTGTCCATGACACTGCGTGGGATGAGATGAAACGAGCGGGCGAAGAAGAAAAACAAATTGCACTAGAGTGTGGCGAAGTGGATGTAGATGGTATACCAATTATAACTGTTGTTGCAGATGGCCAATGGTCGAAACGTAGCTACAGAACAAAATACGATGCGTTATCTGGTGCAGTAAGTTACATCTACAGACAAAAATAATAATTTTACATTTTTACACATACAAAAATAAACATATTAAATATAGTAAGCATTTAGGTAAGTACATCAATTCAGATTTTTCTTGTATCAAATTATTTATAGGCAACGATAATAGGATTTAAAACAAAAAAAGTTCTTTTTATCGGAATACGAAATAAGTATTGTACTATATGCCAAAGATCGAAAAATAGTAATCAAGTCATTGTTTCTAAACACAAATGTTTTCTTAATTGGCATAAATCTTCAACTAGTATGGAAGCGGATGGTGTGCTCGAGGGTTTTAGCAAAAGTATAGAAATGCACGGGCTGAAGTATAATTGTTTAATTGGTAAAATCAAAATAAATCTTAAACAATTTATAAAAACTAATAATTCTATAACTATTTTTATACAAAAATTTAATAGGCGACGGGGACAGTAGTGTCACAAAACGTTTGAATGAATGTCAACCGTATGGCCCTAATTTTCATATTCGTAAAATAGAGTGCCGAAACCATATGATGCGGAATTATGCTACTAAACTTACAGCACTAGCCAGAAACACAAAATTTCCACTCCGAATACGTAAATTTATTTTAGCAAATATTTTGCGGTTTAGAGGAGACGTGACAAAGTCTGTTTTACACTGGAAAAATGAAATTGGTGTCACTAAATTACAAAAAATTAAAGGTATTAGTGTATGTCTAATATAAATATATACCTATGTATATAATATATAGGTACCTTCTTATAATTTTTGAATGCTTGTAACTAAACATTATATTTTTTTTTAAAAAAAACGTTATTTGTATTGTAATAAATTAACCAAACAAATCAATAAAATAATTCATACATAATTCAAAAATAAAATATAGTAAACTTTGGTCTCGATATCGAGGCTTTCCTTTTTTCCTTACTAAAAAAAAAATATATATGTATAGTAAAATTAATTCTATTTTCATATTGTAGGTATCCAAAAAGATATTGCGAATGCACCATACCATCGACTTGGCCAACATATAACTTGTAGTTCTTATTTTTTGTGACGGGTCAAAAAATAACGAACAAAACTTGGTTCCCGAGGCTGAAACCTCTGGAATAATGTATGAAATAAAAAATTATACATCGCGGCTTGTATCTAACGCAGATAGTTTGTTAGAGAACAAAAATAATAATATATGCGAACAGTTCAATGCTTTAATAAACAAGTTCGTAGCCGGTAAAAGATTGAATTTCTCGGGAAAAGGTAGTTATACAACGAGAGTGGAGGCAGCTGTTGTATCTTTTAATTCAAAGCAATATTTAAGAACAATTCACAAAACGATAACTAGCTGTAGTCCAGGTAAACTAAATTATTAATTTATTATTTAATTGATATTTATTTATGATAACTATTAACTGGTATTATTTAGTACAATATACTTTTAATCATAAATATTTAAGGTAAATTTGGAAAGCGATTTCTTCTAAATTACGATCGAAAAAGAGCCAACACAATTAAAAGGAGGAAATTATTTCCAGAAATTAGAAAAAATAAAACTAAACGTTCAGATGGACCAGATGCAGATTACGGCATGGCTGAACCTCTTATTGATTCGTATTCTCAAAAAGAGATTGAAGAAAAAAAAACAAATTTCCTGGAAACATTAAGTCGGTCTAATTTTTCACAAATTTAAAAAGATACGAGAGGACAAAGTGACACTCAAATTTGGTTCAAAGAACGGAAAACACGTCTTACAGCTTCCAGATACGGTCAAATTTGCAAAATGCGATCTAATACAAGCTGTAAAAGTACAGTTTATAATATTTTATATGGAACAAAAAACCTTACACAAAATCTTTAGAATATGGAAGAAATATGGAGGCAAACGCTCGTCAAAAATTTGAAGAAATTACTACTAAAGAAGTGATTGAATGTGGCTTAATTATTGATCCTGAAATTCCATTCCTAGCAGCAAGTCCAGGTATTTTTTTTAGTGAACATGCAATAATGTATAAATTAAATTAATTGTTAAATTATATTTTTTTCATTTTACATAATTTACGATCTATCAACAAATTTGTATACTTTCAGATGGGTTGATTGGAAAAGACGCTTTGATTGAAATTAAGTGTCCATATTCAGCTCAGAATACAGAAAATGCAATCGATGCCATAAATAATAAACAGGTGTTACTATGATTTGTAATTTATATTAATTTATTACCTAAAACTATAAGTTATTAACAAAATATAACAAACTATTAACCATTATTATTTAAAAAAAAACTTCATTGTCTTATTTGTAATTTAATAAAATTTCAGTTGAAATACTGCAAAGTTGTAGACAACAAAATTACTTTAAAAAGAGACCACTCGTATTTCTACCGAGTCATGGGACAACTACGAGCAACTTGTCGACAGAAATGTTTTTTCGTGGTATATACAAAAAACTGGATTAATATCGAAGAAATCGAATATGACAACAACTTTTGGATGGATAAAATGGAGAAACAATTGAAAATGTAATAACTATTTTTATTAAATACCGAATATATATTGTTATTTTCATATTTTTAAATCTAATTAATCTAAATATCTAATCGAATTTTAAAAGATCTCATGTAACATATATTATTTATTATGTATTAGGTTTTATTTGGAATGTTTGTTGCCGGAAATAATCAATCCTCAATTTCCGAAACGAATGTTAAAATCAGATATACTAGAACCAGACCGAATATTGGAGAAAATTAAAATAAAAAAATAATAATGTGTTGAAACGAATTATTGTATAATATATTTAGTATGTTTGGTAATTATATGAATTAGTAATTAAGAACGGGCACATTTTAGAAATATACAGAAAGTAAGCTGGTAGCATTCAGGATTATTTCGTCACTATAAAATATGTAAATGCTGTTCTATAAAAGTTGTTGTACTTTATTTATCGGTACACATATTAAATTAAATAACAACTAGTAAGTTGTGACTAGTGAGTGCAAAGCCAGGATGCAGGAGCGAGTGTGCTTAGGTCCGTGAAAATAGATGGCTTTAATATTTATCATGTTTAAAACTACGCAAAAAATGTCAGATACTCAGATAAAAATTATATGTGCTACGTAGGGTAGGTACCTACACATATTATTACAAAAATACAAAATTATAGCTTTAACATTCAAAATATACTCAATATAAAACTAATATAATACTATTACGCAACAAATACAGGTCACGTAAGTATGCGCGAATATTAAAAATATTACGGTGGCAATGCGGCATAATGTACGTGTAACGTGTAGGTATGCACTATGCATTTTATATTTACGCGACCCGCCACAAACGAAGGTTGAGAAAATAATAAACGTTGCTCCCGAACACGGTCTTATATACAGGTCGGGCAGCTTGGCCATGAGCCGCGTTCTTTTAATGATTATGTAGAATTGTCAAAAAGACTTGCAGTGCTATCTAGTGGAGTTTTTTGAAACCGTGAACTGTCAATATAACCTTACGGATCGCAGCACAGTCTCAATAGCACGGTCTGATTACAAGGTTAGAACGAGCAGTAATATTCTTCAATACGTGTTTTCTGTGTTTTGTGTTAAATTTTGCTTTGGGGTGTCGTAATTAGTTTATAGATATTGTGTGTTAATTATATGTTTAATTGGTGTTGGTAAAAATGAATTCAATAAATTCAATTACATTTTTAAATGCAAATATTGCAAGAATCATTTTTGTGGCCAAGTGATTGGTAATATTGAATAATTATAAGGTGTTTATTATACACCTTATTCTTATTTTATAACACATATACAGTGAAACTTCCATATAACGAAGTCGAATAAGCAGCAAAAAAAATTCGTTATATAGAGGAATTCGTTAAATAGAATTACGTATTTCTTTCAACTTTTTTTTATTATTTTTTTATTATGTATATTGTATGTATGTAAAAACAACATCAAACATCATATGTATTACAGTTTAATTTAATTTTTAACCTTAAATATAATTTAAAAGAAATAATCAGTAAGTTTTGTTTGTTTATTATTTTTGAAAATTGTCCTTCTTTCGTAAAAAGTTTCTATATCGTCAAGTTTTAAAAAAATTTCATCGGGAACATTTGCTTCTTGTCTAAACCCATTTCTTACCACCGATAAAGCGTTTAATATGTCTTCTTCTGTGAGTTTGGATTGTTCTACTGCATGTTCCTCTTCGTCGTCTTCTTCTTCAAATTCATCAGGATTTTCTTTTTTTCTAACCTCTTCTACAATACTTTCTTCAGTAGGTGATTCATATACGGCGATATCTTCATCAATTTTCAAATAATCTTTTAAAGTAACTTTTAATGTACAAATGTACGGGTTCATGTACAATTTTAGACCTACTATGACATAAACTATCAATTTGATAGTGACAACATTTACAAAAACTGGTTTTTATCGAATAATTATTTCGTTATATAGAAACATCAGATTCGTTATTTGGAGATAAATTTACGTGTAATTAACAATGAAGGTCATAGTTCTTAAAAATATTTCGTTAAACAGAAAATTTCGTTAAATGGAAGTTCGTTATATGGAAGTTTCACTGTATATGTAAATTAAATAAGTACCTAGTTTTTGTAATAACATAGGTCATATAATTAACCTTATCTTGGTATATGTTTATTGATTATGTTTAAAAAATTTATATTGTGAATAATGTTTCTAATAAAAAAATATAATTCAATGTTTTAACATAAACGCAGATATTACAAGAATCACTGTTATGGTTAAATAATTGGGAATTAAAAGTTAAAACTGGAGAAGTGCAACAAGATCAATTCTTATCAGACAATACAGCAGAAGGATTAAGAGTCACTTTAAACTCAACTATTGAAATTATAAAATACTTGATCGAAGAGTTTAACTTTAGTTATATACTAACAGGGAAAATTACACAAGATAATTTAGAAGTATAAAATATATTAGTTAGTACAAATTATGTGTTATATTACAAGTATAATTTTTTTTTATAGAAATTTTTTGGGACTATTCGACTTGTTGCAGGTCCAAATGATCACCCAGGGACTCCGACATTTTTGCAACTGTATAAACTTTTATCTGTGTACAATTTGTTAAAACCCCCAAAATTTGGAAATTGTACTATTGATCAGCAAAATGAAGTTTCGCCTTTAATTACCATCAGTGACATAAAACATATTTTTGGGAGTAAAAATGATTTCTCAGCACTTGATGATTTAAAAAAAAAAATCAATGGTCTTGTTGACGATGGAAACTGGGAGTTTTCTGATATTTTTGAGCATGACTATAATCTCTCGCCAGTCAAAGAATGCTTGATTTACTATTTGGTTGGATATCTAAGCAAACAAATATTAAAAACCACAAAATGTACAATTTGTATTGAGGCATTTAAAAACCCACATTTTTTTTCAAATTTCTCTGAAGCTGAATTAGTAAATTTAAAATCTAAAGGTAGATTAGTGCACCCAAACTATAACTTTTATAAATTCATCACAAATATTGAAACATACTTTTCCAACAATATAAATGACCCTGATGTGTATAGCAATACGGTTGAAGATATTTTAGCCAATGAAAATTTGAATTTTCCATGTTCCATACACAAAGATGAAATTATTGCTTATTCAATCCGGTATTACTTAAATATGCGCATGAGGCAATTCTCGTGGCAATTAAATCAAGAAAAATTAAAAGAAAATTCAAAAAGAAAAAAAATTTCCAAATTTTGTAAAACTTGAGTTATTATATTATTATGTATCTTTTATTTATATTTATATGGTATATTAGTTGTAGAATTAATGCCTAAAGGTATACGTTTTGTGTATTATTATACGATATATATTAATTTCAATGATAGAGGGCGCGCACTGTGTTCTTGACAATTTTATATAACCATTAAGGTTCAAAGTCTTAACACTGTACTATAATGCGAGTTGCCCGACCTGTATATAAGACCGTGCTCCCGAATGAGCACAATCGTCGGCCGGCCGCCGACGACGACTAGTGGGCGCGGCTTAAACGCCGCGTGCTTGCGCATCACGAAAACACCTAACAGCGCGTTCTCTCGGCCGTTGTTTACGTTTCGCTTTCGGTGTGGCGTCCTCTTAAAGAAAAATCTTATCTACCACAAAATTCCTGTTTTTGATGAACCTGAGACAATTGATAGTAATGGTGGTAAGCATTTTAAATTACCTATACCCCACCTAAATAATGAAATGTTATACGTAATAAGTTCCCATAGATATTCTGATTTTGGTAATTTTTACTATCCTTTTAAACTTTGATATAAAAAGAAATAATAAAAAGATGCTTTTTACATTATTATTTTTTTATATTATTACATATACCATAACTCTATATTTAACTTTATATAAAAGAAAACAGTCAGGCTCATTCACAAACAAATATTATTTCCCTAGAGCGGTTAACATGCTTTTTGTATTAATTATACAAAATTATACCTTACATTAGTTATGTTTTTATAAATTACTCTAGGATCTTCAGATTATGATTCAGATGAAGACAAATCATACTCTGCGAAAACTAAAGAAAGTACTGTGTCTTTCAGTTCATTATTTAATGATAGGTAACAGTTATAATAACACCTCTCCAGAAAATGAGCTGTTTAACATTGACCACGAAAAACCATCAACATCACAAAACAGTGTCTATTATGCTTCAGGAAGTAATAAGAAACAAAAAACAAAGCACACTTCTACTTCAAATATATTTAAAAATATTGATTACACACCAGTCCAACCAATAATTACACCATCAAGTGCAAATAATTCTGCAGATGAAAGTGATCAAGGTATTTTTTTATATACCTACCTATTAATTATATAATATAATATATTTAGCTAAATATTTCAGGTTCAAAACTATTTATTTATAATTTTGTTTTTATTAATTGTTTCTCAGCATTCAAAAAAAATGTTAGGCGGGCTTTGATAAATTTAAAATATGATGCAGAACATTTTCACAAACGATTCGATGCTCAAGAATCGTTATTGGAAAAAATTCTAGCCAAGTTAGATTACCAAGAGTCAAAAGGGTCATCCAAGGTCTATGATTGTAACGATGTAGATTTAGGAGTTATTGACAATGATGAAGATCTTAACAATATGGAAGAAAAGCTGATTAATGATAAACAATACAGAAATGCAGTGGTATGAATCTTTAGTATAATATATTATTAATTATTGCCGTTATTCTTAACGGTGCTTATAGTTTATAATTTACTCTTAATTATATCTAAACAATATTTATATAGATAAATATTATGTTCTATAGTCTTTCGAGCTACTACCTTTTTTATACTGCATACTTTTTTTTAATGAATGCGTTAACAATTAAACACTAAATTGGCCTATATAATTCATTAATGATTTATAACATAATTTATATTATGCTTTACAACTTATTTTTGACAAAAAGTAAATAATATAGCACATATCACTTTTATTATATATTAATTATTACTTGAGTAATGCATCATATTATTATTATTTAGTTTTAATTATAAGGGTTATTGTATTTTTAATGTTGTCTGGGTGGAGGGCTTCTGAAGAAATGCACTGTACTATTATATATATTTTATTAATGTATATGTTATATAACATAGGGTAAAAAAAATAATACTTTTCAGATTACATTACTATCTCGTTTTGTGGGAAATACATTGCCAGAAACAATACGGAAAATAATGCAGCGTTTGTTCACTGACCAATTCCTATCAAAATATTCTTTTATTGGATTTAAGGGCAAACATCAGTTTTCAACATTGCAGTGTTGTTCCATCATATATGGTAACAATTCTTTGATATATCGTTATATATAAAATGTGATATTTTAGAAATGTATAGTATGTTAGCTAGATATATTATTTAGCATTAGATCTTACATATTATAGTCATTGTTAAGAGGACGTCGCACGTGCATGTGTTTTCTCCGTCTTACAAGTGCGTAACATAGCAAATTGTTCTCTCAGCTCAGCAAAACACGTGTAGCTCCGTTAGTTTAAAAATTAGAATTAATTATAATTACAATTTGCTATGTTACACACTTGCAAGACGGAGAAAACACATGCACGTGCGACGTCCTCTTATATTGGTCATAATTGTTTTATGCAATGCGACATAATATAAACTAAAGTACCTTAAAAATAAAAACTTATTCAATCCGTTTGAATTTGAGGTATGATCTGATTTTTTGTTTGCAATCCTATACGGAAATATATAAGTGCACTAATTATTCACTCCCTTCGGTGTTCAAGATACTCCTAACATTGATATTGAAAAACCCATTAAGAACTGGATGGCCCAAGCAACACCAAGAATGAAAAAAATGGCTGAAAAATCTCAGCAAACTAATCATGATGATGATAATTGATAATAATACTTGAACTATTAGTTATTAGCATATAAGATTTTGTTAAAAAATTATTTATACCTATACCTACTGCAGTGTTTTTATTATTTTATTATAACATGAGGTAATTTATTTTCATTTAAAATTAATTGTATTCATATAAATGTTAGAATATATTTGAGTTTTTGTTTAAACATATTATATTTACTTACAGTATAGTATTATTTATTATCATTATTATCTGAGACAGTTTTTATTTTAAACTGCAGTATGTATTTACTTGAACATATATTTGTATTATTAACATTTAAGATTTTGTTAAAACATTATTTATACTAACTGCAGTGTTTTTATTATTTTACTATAATATGAAGTAATTTATTTTCATTTAAAATTAATTGTATTCAAATGTATTTATATAAATGATAGAATATATTTCAGTTTTTGTTTAAACATATTATATTCACTTACAGTATAGTATTATTTATTATCATTATTATCTGAGACAGTTTTTATTTTAAACTGCAGTATGTATTTACTTGAACATATATTTGTATTATTAGCATTTGAGATTTTGTTAAAACATTATTTATACCTACTAACTGCAGTGTTTTTATTATTTTATTATAATATGAGGTAATTTATTTTCATTAATTCTATTCATATTTATATATTCTATATTAAAGTTTTTGTTTAAATTCACTTAAAGTTTGCTTTTTTGATTTTTTGTAATTATTATTACATCAATGGATAGTAAATTTATAATGTTAAAAACAAATAAAATACATATTACACAAATACACAACCAGTCTATAATATTTTATAATTGGTTAATATGTATTTAGTAGTACTATAAATTGTCTGTGTATACCTTATATTATTGTAGTTACTTAAGTAATTACAAAATATTTTGAAATTGCATATTTCAAACATTGCAAAAATATGTAGTTGCAGTTTTGTGAAAAAATATGGCTTAAATTTTGTGAAAACATATTCCAAGAATATTATGGAAATATATAGCGACAATTTTGTGAAAATATATTCCAAGAATATTATGAAAATATATAGCTACAATCATAGGCGCAACTAGGTGGGGGCTTGGGGGGGCTAAGCCCCCCTAAATATTTTCATAGCCCCTCTGATAAAAAAAATTTTGAATCTCAGGATTTTGTAATTTTTGTGATAAAATGTATTAAATTTTATCATCTATATCTATAATCTCAATATTTAAACAAAATAATTATTAAGTTTGAAAATTATTTGTTATTCAGTGTAACTATAAAAAGTGTATAACAGGGTTTTTCCACATGACTTTGTATTTTCGTCAACAGCTCTATCAGCTGCTAACATTTGAGTATCTCATGAACCATTATATTGTTGTACACTTGTACAATGTACAGTTTTACAACACGTGAACACGGTGACCGACGCCCGTAGCCTGTTGCCCGTATTATATATTTTATTTTATCAGAAATCAATCGTATTATATTTTATTCATTAACAACCTCGTGGGACGTGAATCTTTTAAAAGTGTGAATTCTTATTATTTTAACGCTTATTATAAATAAATATTTTTTTTTACTTTTTATTCTATTTATTTAATATGGAAAAACGTGACATTTTTAACATTTTCAAATTCAATAAGTCTAAATCTAACACTCCGACAACGGCGACAAGTACACCAGAAAATGATCAAAATATTGATAATCCTACAACATCAAGTGCTTTTAACGACATTATTTTAATTTCGGAGACTGCAGATAATTCTAGTGCTGATATTCACAACAATGTAGCTTATTCCGGAGACACATTTAATGATGATCTAGGTGATTTAGTATCTGGACCAAATAGACCAATACAAAAGGTAAATATTAAATTACATTTGGTACTTAGTAGTTAGTACAAACATTAGGTACAATTGCTTATAACTATTATTTATTAATTTAAAAATTATAACAGTGCTGCAATGAGTAATGACTAATGACTAATTATCATATTTGAATTTTTCATAAGTATATTGAATTTTAATATCGTTTATTATGGCTTTTGCTTTGCTTAGGAATATCCAAAATCAAAATTTGGTTCACAAAATCGCGCATTTTCATCTTCTTATTATGCTAATTTTGAGTGGTTAGAGTATAGTATCAAGAAAAATGCTGTATTTTGTTATGCTTGCCGCATGTTTGCAAACAATTTTGGTTATACTGAAGATACATTTATCAAAACTGGGTTTAATAATTGGAAAAAAGCAAGTTCTTCTAATTCATAATCTTATACCTATTACTCAGTAATTAGATATGTAATATGTGACATCTATTACAATCATTTTATTTTTTTAATTAAAACAATTTACAGATATCTTCAAAATTAGCGTCTCATGCTGGTACTAAAATACATGTACAAAGTACTGTAAGATTGTCTGAATATGTATTCAGTAAAAAGTCAGGGTCTGTTTTATCAAAAATGTGTACAGCCAATAAAGTTTTAATAGAAAAAAATAGAAAATATGTATCTCAGTTAATAGATATAGTTTTATACCTGAGCAAACAAGGAATTGCATTTAGAGGTCACGAAGAATCATTTAAATCAACAAATAAAGGTTATACATTTGAATACTTCTCACTTTTAAATTAAATTACTTGAAAATATTACTTAGTTAAAATAAAAATTTTATAATATCTCAATTTATTTATGTAACCTACTTCTTTAGGAAATTTTAAAGAAATGTGTGAACTATTTGCCAAACACCTTCCAAGTTTCAACGAAATACATGAGAGAAAAATAAACTTAACTAGTTGGCAAATTCAAGAAGATATAATTGACATCTGTGCAAACTTAGTAAACAAAGAAATATTTAAACAGATAACGGAAACGGGTTTTTTTGCAATAAGGTGTGATGAAGCAAGGTATGCTAATAATTACCTACTAACAACTCTATGTAACAGGTACTTCTTGAAAACTTTATATAATTTATCAATGTTCATATTTTTTTTAAACATAGATGTTTTAAAGAAGAGCAGCTTTCAATTTGTGTGAGATATTCAGTTAAATTTCAAGTTTTTGAACGCTTTTTGGGATTTGTAAATGTATCAACTGGGCAAGACGCTAGTCACATAGTTTCAGCCATATTTTATTTTTTTGAAAAGCATAAAGTTGATATGAATGCTGTTAAGATTATTGCACAGTCATATGATGGTGCAAGTGTCATGTCAGGGCATCTTAATGGAGTCCAATCAAAAATTAAAGACTTTTATCCATGTGCTATTTACACCCACTGCATGGCACACCGACTAAACTTAATTGTTGTTGATACGTGTAAAAATATTAAGGTAAGCCTATGATACTTAAATTTATAAATATTATTAATTTTAAACTACATAGATGATAGATTGTCATTGTTTCTTAGGGAGCTCGTACAATATTTAACGTACTTGAAGCTGTATATGTCCATTTTTCAAGACCTTTAAATAATTCAAAGTTATGTGACATTCAATCTAAATTAGGTTTAAAAAAAGGCAATATGTTAAGAGTATGCGATACTAGATGGGTTTGCAGGTACAAAAATTGCGAGGCTATGTTAAATAATTTTAATGCAATTGTTAAATACCTTGAAAATGAAATTGATGAACAATCTGATAAAGATATTGCTCAAGCTATTGGTAATAAATTAATAACATAATAACTGTTCAATTTAATAATTATAAAATAATTTAAATTTTTTAGGCATATTAAGTTCTATACAGAAATGTGAATTCATTATTTTTCTTATTATTCTTAAAGATGTATTGAGTATAATGAACATATTAAGTAATAGTTTACAAAGTAAAACAGCAACACTTGGTAAATCTAAAAATATTATTGAGTCCGTTATAAAAACATTTGAAACATCAAGAACAGATGAGGAATTCCATAATGTTTGGAAAAAAATAGTTAATTTTGCTGATGAAAATAATATTAACTTACAAATTCCAACTATGGGTAATTATATTTGTATATTAAATAATGTTTATTTTAAAAGTAATTCAATTTATATTTCTGTTTAAATTTGTAATAAAAGGATCCAAACGTCAAAGAAGAGAAACTCAAAATCTTCATGATTATGTGGTGTTTGTAACTACTGGAGCAGAAAATGAAGTAGTAGATTCAAACACTACGGTTGAAATATACTGGCAAAGAGTAGCCTACATGCCTATTATTGATTCTATTGTAAGACATCTCAAGTATAGATTCTCCAAAGAGAGTTTACTTATGGCAAGCTCTGTTGAAAGTTTTATTAAAATGGATTTTGTTGAAAGTTCATATTTTATAAATCATTACAAGGTTAATATTACATTTTTTGATAATATTTTTTTCTAAATAATTTTATTGTGATTTTAATTGTTTTAGGATGTTTTAATGATAGATATTCATGCTTTAAAATCAGAAATGAATGTAGCAAGAAATTGCATGATTACCATAAAACCGGATTTTGATATTAATGACATTAGCAAAGTGATCGAAAAACATGTTTATCCCAATCTTTATAAGTTACTGCAAGTAGCAATAAGTATTCCAATAAGCTCAGCCACTTGCGAACGATCGTTTTCTTCCATGAGGCGTATCAAAAATTGGTTACGAACCAGTATGCTTCAAGACCGTTTCTCTAATTTGGCAGTTCTGAATATTGAGAGAGATATTGTTAACTCATTGAATAATGAAGACGTTTTAGATATGTATTGTATTAAAGACAGAAAATTTGTATTAAAATAAAAATAAAACTAGAGTCGAATTTGTACACCTATATGTATTATTAACGTAAATTATGGTGAATACGGGGGTGTGGGGGCGTAGCCCCCGCGGGTCTGTGTTGTCTTGGTACTTTTAGCCCCCCCAAAATATAAGCTCTAGTTGCGCCTATGGTTGTATACGTTTCGCTTTCGGCGTGGCGTCCTCTTAAATAGCTCCATCAATATATATTTATTCTGTTTGGCCATAAGGGCTGTACATCTATACAATATACTTTAATTATTGTCATTATTTTATACAACCTTACAACTCTAACAGCTGCCTATATTATATAATTTCATTTGTTTGGCTAGAAGGGCTAGATATATATTTTATTTATTATTCATTTTATACATTGGTGAGCCAGAACGGCCATATTATTATAGTATAATTTTCACATTTATATTCATATGGGATAATAGCTCAAATAGCTATTCTATATTATAATCTATTCCGGTTGTCCATAAAGACAGGTCATTTATAATTATTATCACTTAAATTGTGTAATTGCTGTAATCCATATACCGTTCAATATATTATATTATTATTACAACATTTTTTATACCTATTGTGTTGCTGTGATTTATTATATATTTATACTGTTATTATTCAATTGTGTATTATACATCAACTCATTTTTACCAGCAACCGTGTTACCATTTTTTATTATTAGTTTAATTGTACACACATCTACACATATACACAAATAACTCACAACAATTACACATAATTACACAACACACACCACGTAGCTCGACAGTATTTGCTCGGCGATCCCGACTACTAGTGGGTAAAGTACCAAAGTAAAAGTTCAGGTGTCTGGGCGCGCATATTACTATTTTACGCTCCCGGCCCACACACTGTTAGATTATTTTAATTTGGTTTTTAAGATTTTAGGCTATATTTAAATGTGTTAATTTGAATTCTTTGTGAGGATATGAGATTTTTAAGTCACCATAAACCACTCACGACTATAGGGGAACACTTAAGTCGCGACCTGCAAGCCGCACCACTTGTTGGCCTTAAGGCTGACTTGGTGGAACTTACAGGTTTTAGTACATGCATTGGAAAATGAATTCCAAAGATTTATTTATAAAGGGGAGGACAAAAAAATATAGTTTTAATAATAATAAGAGAGATCTTAGGGTAATCATGTGGTTGTATTTTATATAATTAGATAATAAAAGTATTTAATACGGATAATTTGGCAATTATAAATTAAATAATAATGAATTATGGTATGTGGCTCTCGCACACAGTAACATAACAATTTTGCAAGTATAATTTGAAAGATATAATAATTTTGGCACATGACAAGTACAATTTGAAAGATATAATAATTTTGGCACATGGCAAGTACAATTTGAAAGATATAATAAATGGGATTCAGTGAGACTTCAGGTCAGCCTACGAGGTTCCGCGTGAAACATAATATGATACATAATAATATTTGAAGTCGCCAACCATAGGGTCACCGCGTGGCCTGTCGCTTAGGACGGTGAGAATAGAGAAAAAAAAGAAACAACGCGCCATGTGTGGTGGAATAAAAACTTATTAATTCATAATAACAAAAAAAACAGAGGGGCATGGGGGGGGGGTATCTCAAACGTTACACATATCGACGTTGATGATGACTTGAGACGAGCAGCTGACTAGTCGGTTTGACCGATGGGCTGGCCTGTTGGCCGTCGACACACACACGGTCGATATGGCCCATCGGCATCGGTCCTGGCATCGTGGAAACTTCGCCCGGCATCGGGCCCGTAGCTGACGTCTAGCCCATCATTTTGTGGACGCAGACAGACAAACGACTATAAAAAACAGGAACGGACGGCGGACTGCTGCGAGGTGTCGCCGAAAAAATGTCCAGTCTATGAGACGTACGGAAAAAGAGTCCAGTCCATGAGACATATGGAAAGAGTCCAGTCCACGAAACGTACAGAGAAAGAGTGTTCGTGCATGGCAGACGGTGTCCAGACGTTGGCCGTTATCGTCCAATGTGTATTGAGGTGGGGAAGGCCAAGGTATACTTTTGTGTAAAATGTACAATAATGGCTTTTCGGAGAGCAGAAAGCACTGCGGCGAGTGCACTGACGGCCGCGACAGAAGCGCCGATGGTGGCGTGTTGCGGTAACGACGGCGAACACTGCTACATGTGAGGGTCGGGGAACATGGATTACATCATAAGTCATGACTAAATAAATAGGTATGATCACAAAAAATTAGTTTTCGTTCGGTTGGCGCATCTCCAACTATACTAACCACAAAACCATTGCTCGTAGTTCTCCGCATTTCATTGGCCGACAATATTATTGCCGCCAAAATACAAAACTTCATTATTTATTATCGTATTTAATGATAATGTAACAATTGAAAGTTTATTTGTTAATTGTTTCGATTTCGTCTAACATTTTTTCAACACAATTTTAAAATGCCGAAGTGTGTATTCGAAGGTTGTTCCAGTGGCTGTAGGAAAAAAGGATTTTTCTTGAACAAAACAATAGTGTTGCATAGATTCCCCAAAGATGATGAAATGAGGTTACTGTGGCAAAAACAAACTAACAAAGATAAGATCAATTTTGATTCTGGTATTAATGGTTTTTTATTCACTTCTATTTACTATACCTTCAACTTTCAAGTACATAAAATTATTTTTCATTATTATTTAGCTGTAGTTTGCTCATTACATTTCAAACCGTATCATTATAATCTTCCAAAAAAACATTCTACCAATAAAAACTATGCTCGTTTACTTAAAGATGATGCAATACCTTTGAAGTAAGTACTAAGTATAGTAGGTAATGGATGTATTGTATTTAATATAATCTGTAAAATGTATTGTTTAAAAACATTTTTATTTTTAAAGTTCTTATGGAGTAGATTTCTATGACCTACCTATACGCAGAACATTTACTCCTGGTACTCCTGTTTCGATAGAATTATGGACTCCAGCTGGAAGGTTTTCTGTGTATGAATATTTATATTAAACATTATTTATATTTTATTAAATTATAATTAAATGTTTAGAGAAATTTTGCCTGATTAAAACATATTATCAGAAACATCAAAAAAATGCTGTGTTAGATTATTTAATGATGAACATGATTTAAGTCTGGGTGTTAAGCCTCTTACAAGTGATGATGATTTGATTTTAAGGTAAGAATAATAACATAAAATCAATCAATTAGTATTAGTAAAAATTAATAATACCTAATTAAAAATTATTCCATAGATCTATAAAGGACTAGGTATAAAAGTAATACAATTTACTATTTAGTTTATAGGTCTATGATTACTTTCATAAACCCTTGTGTCTTTACTTTTCTAATATTTTTGTTTATTTATTGTTTACATGTGAAACTGTGTCAGATCAATTTATCCAGTCTTGTAAAGTATTGGACTATGGATCATCATCATACTTAACAATTTTTGTTGTAGACTGTAGTTATTGTTATTACTAATTAGTAATTAGTAATTACTATTAATATATATGTTAGTTATTAATATGTTAGTTATTTATATGTTAGTTATTTACATGTTAGTTACTTAGATCAATTACGAAAACATACTTGTGTGTAATAAGAGGTGTATTGATATCAATAAAAATATTTATATTACTTAAAATTGTGTAATTTATTATAATATTAGATTAAAAGATGATGTTCAAAAACTGAAAAAAGAAAATGAATGTCTTCTAATTAAAAATAAATGGTACCAGGATTTTATTGATACAGAATGTAATCGCTTAACCTTTGAAAGTAAATTTGGTGAAATTTTATCAAAACTTTTCACACCAACCCAAATTGATGTAATACTAAATCCTAAAAAAAAGTAAACTGTTGGACACCCGAAGATATATCTTCTGCAATTACTTTAAGGAGCATTTCTCCAAAATCATATCGCTACATGATAAATAAAAATTTTCCATTGCCAGGTGAAATTATTCATTGAACTATATTTTTTATTTTCACTTTTCTAAATAAAAACCAATGGTCCAATATGTTATTAGCTCTATCTACACTCAGAAGATGGGTTTCTAATTTTTCAATTGAAGAGGGTATTTTGACATCTGTTTTATTTCTCATGAAAGCAAAAGGTATATATTTTTAATTTTTATTGAGCTACCTATATCATAATTTTATACATTTTCAAACAAACTTAATTATGTTTATTAGCTGAACTTATGAGTACTTCTGATAAATTAACAGTCATTAGTTTTGATGAAACATATGTCTCAAGTAGAATTTGTTTTGAGAAAAAAAATGAACGGGTGATTGGACCGCACAAATGTGTGCAAACTGTAATGGCTAGAGGTACTTACTTTTTTTTTATTATTTTATTTTGTATAATAGTTGATATATTATATATTTGCAAAATTATATGAAAAGGTTTAGTAAGCAATTAGAAGCAACCAATATTTTATGACTTTGATACAAAAGTAACAAAAGAGCTATTATAATATATAATTGAGAAGTTATACAGTATTGGATTCAATGTACTTTCAATGGTGAGTGACATGGGGTCTTCCAATGTCAGTTTATGGAAAAGTTTAGACGTGTCGACAGAAAAGACTTCTTTTGAACATCCTATAACTAGAAATAATATATATGTTTTTGTGGATCCTCCACATTTATTGAAGTTGGCTCGTAATCACTTATTGGATAAGTGAGTAGTTCGCACTTCATTTTTTAATGTATAAATTGAAAATTATTAAAATATTATATTTTGTAGAGGATATATACTCAGAAATGGACATTTTATTGGGAAAAATATTTTTGAATTGTTATTAAATTTAAATACTGGACATGACTATAAGTTAGCATATAAACTTAGTGAAAGGCATCTAACTGTACAAGGAACTGGTCGTATGAATGTGAAATTGGCAGCACAAATTTTTTTCAAACACAGTTGCTAAAGCTATTTCCTTCTGTGGAGAAAGAAATTATATGAAAAATTTAAACTGGGAAGAAGCAAGTATTATTTTTCCACTTACTTGTGTTAATAATAAAATTGTTTACATTTAAATAACAGGCATCACAAGTAGTTTCATTGTTCAATGACTGGTTCGACCTATTTAACACCCAACATAAATATGATAATGGGGTACCAAGTTATGGTTTAAATGAAAATGTACAAAATGAATTACTTGACAAAATGACAGAGTTCATTGAATCAATGAGAGTGCATGGTAAAAGATCATTACTACCTTTTCAAAAGGGTAATAATATACAAACATTGCATATCATTTAAAATAAATAATACATTTTGTTTTATTAAATATTATTAATCGAAGCATCATTGTGTCAATAGGAATAATTATTTGCAATTCATCTTTGAAAAAATTGTTACTTGATGTAAAAAAACAGTATGCATTAGAATACAGTTTAACCAGGAAATTAAATACAGATGGCCTGGAAAATTTGTTTAGTTTCTTTAAGGGCATGGCTGGAAGTGCCTGTAATAACATCACATCTTTAGATTTCAAATATTGGTGATTTTTAAATAGAACAAAATTTTAATTAATGTTATTATTATATGACTAATATGTAATTAATTTGTCATACATTATAATTTATAGCCTAAGATGGTACATATTAGGCAAGCATTCCAATATTATATTCACTGAAAACACTAATACACAATGTAGTATGGAAGATAAATTGTTGGGTGAAAATAATTGTTTTACCGTCCAAATATTATTATCATCTTTTAATGATTCTTCCATTCATTCTAACAACGAAGCCAACATTGAAGGGAATGTAATTACTGTTCCAGAATCTGATTTTCAGCTACTAAAACAATTTGAAGTAACTTTATAAATACTCCACTTTCCCTTTTATAATACCTAGGTTCTTGGCTTAAATTGTTATTACTTTAACATGGCTTATGTATTGTTTTAGATTGATACTGAAAATTGTGAAAAACCAGTATTCGATGGTATTGAAGAAGGGTGTGCTCAATACGTTGATGGTTATGTTGCAAATCGATATTCAAATAAATATCCCTATTTATCACAAATAAATTGTAATGATACAAATAACTGGACAACCTACATTTCTAAAGGGCATTTGACAATACCATCAGAAAATCTTTTTAAAGCTGTTTTGCAAATAGAACATGAATTTAAAATACTACACAGGGAAAGTTTATCAAAATCCCCATATGTTTTTAAAACATTATATGAGATCACAAAACCGAAAATTGAGAAACTTAATGTACCTGATGAAGTATTACACTACCTTATTAGAATACGAACATACATCAGATTAAATAATTTAAATAAACAATTAATCACAAAACAACAAAAACAATCAGACGAACGGAAAAAAAATAAATTTACAAATTAATAATAATATTGTACACCTATATTAACCTATGTACATAATATGTAAATAACAATTAATAAAAATAAAAATTAGTTTAAGTATTAATTGTTATAAAAATATTGTTCTGTGGTAGTATTGTCTTGTCTATCAAAACTAGCAAACAAAATAGTTTAAAACGAGATAAATTAACAACCAATCAGAAGCGGAGAACTACGCGATCGACGAGGTAAGGGGTGGTATGCGTATCACAAAGTTGTGATCATACCTATTTATATAGTCATGGATTACATAACATAGTTATAGATTAAAGATTAGTATAGATCACGGTCTTAGATTATTAGGTATGGCAACTAATCCCCGGTTATGAAGCTCTTATTGACGGGTCCCGCTCGGGTGGTGCCATCTACCGGCCAAGTATGATAATATTATTTCGATGATTTTCGACTAAAAACCTTAATTAAGACTGAGTTATATGGAATATTATCGGTATTATTTTGCTTAGAGTAATAACCTAATAATTACGTAATAATCTAAGACCGTGGTAATAACTAATAATCTTTGAGCCTATGGGCCATGACTGTAAAATACCGCCCAAATATATAGAGTATAGACCCACGTTATTGGAACATTATTGTCCTTATAATTATAAAGGTCTAAAAGTAGTAACTACTTAAGTACTGAAATTATATATACTTTCACTTTGTAAAAATGACACGAAAATGTTCGGTATGTAATTGCCCTACCACCGGAGTACCTACCTTTCATGTAACAAAAGATCGGTTGGAAAGTTGGAGAGTAGTTATAGGCAAAACTTTAAAAATTGGGGATAGATTATGCCAGAAACATTTTTCTGAAGAGTTTGTTAAAACAGAACATATTATGGATATAACAAATAGAACAGCAAAAGTAAGCAAAAATGAACATACCAGTAGTGTTGTATATAATTGAATATAATTATATAATTAGCTTTACAAGTAGTTTTTTACTAAATAATATTTTGTATTTCTTATATAACAATTTAACAATACTCAACATAACATTTTTTAGAAGTTTTTTATTGTTTTATTGTTCATAAACAAAACTGGATATACTGATTGTAATGGTACATTTCATCATTCAAAATGTTTATTTGTAATAAAAACATCTTTAAATAATAATTCTAAATCAGAAAAATGCAAATTTTGTGTTACATTGTACATGTAATGAAAAAAAAAACAAAGAAATTTAATGGCACGAAAAACTAAATTAAGTCAAAAACGAATACACATTAATGTTACTCCTTCTAAGACAGAAAAACTAAAACTCCTTAGATAGCAAAACATTGACGACAACGGTCATTAGTTGTTGATATTATAATAGTTACAATTATTTTTTTAATGTATATTCTTAATTATAATATTTAAATCAAATCGAACAATTCAGATTTTCTTAAAAAAGTTAAAATATACTTTATATATATATTTTATACTTTTATCTCGACTTTGATGTTTTATAGCCTTTATAAGTTTTTAGTATATATAAATTTCTATATAGGTGTTTTTATAATATGTTTTATAGTGTTATACTTTAAAATAATAATTACTATTGTTACATAAAAATGTCTATCTTTATGTTTTATCTTTTGAATGAGTAATAAATTATTAAAATACAAATTACTACTAGAGCGCGCCACCAGAGCGGGACCCGACAATAAGAGCACTACTGCCAAGGTGGATATATATATATATATATATATCCACCTTGACTACTGCTTTGTGTAAATTAGTTGTTGAGTTGCATAGGCCTGGTATAGATAGGCGACTACTCTGATAAACCGTGCACGTAAAATAGCGCTCCCGGTGCCATTCTTTGGACCTAAAATCCGGGCGGTGGCTTGCCGCCGCCGCAGCTACTACACTACTACAGCACCCCTAACCGTATTATTTTTCTCATTGTTTTATAGATATAAAATTATTATATAGAATTAATATGACCTAATATTATTATTAAAAAAAAATATTAGAAATAAATAGAAAGACATTTTTAAAATATGTGAAAAGAAACATGGGTTTACGGGTTGATATAAATTTGATGTGGTTTTTATTTAATTTTTGATTTATATCTTTTAGAATGGGTTTTATAGTAAGAAGAAGCCATTATTTTAATTTCATCATCAATATTACTTTGTTTTGTATTCAATCCTCGTAAAATACGGGTAATATTTTTAAAATAAGTAAAAAGGAACAAATGCACTGTTTTTTGAATCAGAAAATTTTTAACATCGTGGTCTGGACAGGTAAAACTATGTTTAAGATTAATTTCATTAATTAATATTAAGGCCTTCCACACACGAGGCGATTGACACGCGATGCGATGTGTGCGCGATGTATGCGATACGAGCGATTTGTGCGATAGGCGTACGCACACGAAGCGATTGTCGTGCGATTAATATCATTGTTTAATATCTATCATTCGATTATTATCAGTCGTTTACTTATGTTTGCGCACAGTGCACTGCAGTTCTTCACAGCCTTTTTAAAAATGTCGATTTCATCTAGTGACGAAGAAGCAATTGCTACGTACTATTTGTACAAAAAGTTAGTTAGTAGAGAAAAACGACAAAGGAATCAAAGAAGGAAATTTTGGATTCATCCTTATATTCAAAGGAATCACCACTGTCGACTTTTTGTTTCGGCTAGAGAACTTCAGGAAACCGACGTCAAATTTGTGGCGTTCTATAGAATGTCGAAGGAATCCTACAAAGAAATTGTAGACATTATTTCTCCAGCCATTCATCAGAAGAATACCAACATGAGAGAATGTGTGAGTTCAGAAGAACGAATATTAATCACATTAAGGTAAATTAATTATATTATGTATTACCTATAATAGTTTTAATATAGATTTTAATATTAGTATTTTATCAGTGGCGGCTCGTGTGCTTTGAAAGTGGGAGGGCGATATAAAATTGCTTATTTATGGAAAGTATCAAACCCAAATAATATTAATAATAGTTATTTAATTAAATACATTTAATACATATTATAAATTATAATTTATAATATATATTTTAGTTTGTCAACACTTCACATTCAATAAATATTTAAAAAAAAAAACAAATCTGTCTTATTTAATATAGTCTTTATTTAATAAATAACAAAAAAAATAAATCCTTCTTATTCAGCATAAGTGCTTATAAAATAAATCATTACAAAACATATTTTTTTAATTTTATTTAATCTTTATGAAATTAATCATTACAAGATTGTGTAATTTGAATTTTCTGAGCTTTCATCTGATGTAAACGAAGATAAATAGGTACCAACTGAAGAATGACTATTTACTGGGAGAGGACAAAGTATTGAGTCTATAAGTTCAATAGATCTGCGTTTGTAAGTTCTCAGTTGTGCATCTGACATTGTTAAAAGATCTGGTATAAGACTATTCAAAAATTGTTTCACTGAATCTGTTCTGGCATCAGAAGTGCTAGCGGCCAATTTGGCTTTCCTGGTTTCAAAATATTCAACAAAAGCTTTGTCAACATCAGTGGAACTAGAGTTAGTTTTTATTTCTCTTAACTCTTTTACCTGGAGTATATTTGGACTTTATAAATGTCGATTCTGGAGCGTTAACGAGTTCAGTTTCAGATTGTCTCGTAATTAGTGGTGTGGTGCTATTAGAAGTAGAGGGGTTAGGTGAAAGAGGTGGAAGCATATCTGGTGATGAGACAGGATTGCTGTCCTGCTGGTTTGGTTCAGGATATTCTGATAATATGTCCGAGTTTTCCCACACATCGGCAGCCTGAAAATCTTCATTAGGAATAGGTGACAAATTTCCACTAGGTATTGCACATGTTTTGACAAATGGTATCGTGAACTGCATTGCCTCGTTCAAATAATACGGCTTTTTGGCTTTGGATCCACTTTTCGAGTCTTTAATTCTTCTTACAAACGTAGTCCTTAGATTCCTCCATTTTTTTTTTGCATTCATTCACTAAAACATACATATTGAGCATGTGGTTTTTTTTTGAAAAAAAAAAATGATTAGGTATTTACATTCATTTTTTACAGATATTTGGCTACAGGGAGTACATTTGTCTCGCTAGGGTTGTACTTTTGCCGAGGAGAGTCAACAGTTGGCAGATCGTGGCAGAGACGACTCAGATAATATGGGATGTGATGAATGGATATTGGATGTCGAAACCAAATAAGGATCAATGGAAAAATATTGCAAAGCGTTATGAATTATTGTGGAATCTTCCTAATTGTATAGGCAGTATATATGGCAAACATATTCGTATAGAGAAATTAACGAATACAGGTTCCAGTAACTTCAATTATAAAGCCTACCATTCTATAGTATTATTGGGGTGTTGTGATGCTGATGGCCTTTTTACAATGGTAGAAACCGGATATGCTGGTAGAAACAGTGATGGTGGAATATTTAGAGCTTCAGCTATGAAATATCATATAACTCACTCCCAACTTGAGATTCCGCCACCTTCAAAGCTACCTCATGATACTAACAACTGTAACTTTCCTTATTATTTTGTAGCAGACGAGGCGTTTCCATTATCAAAATTTTTAATGAGACCTCACCCTAGACGGACTCTCGACAACATTAAAAGAGTATTTAACTACCGATTGAGCCGTGGAAGAAAAACCATTGAGTGCACATTTGGAATGATGACGGAAAAATTTCAAGTGCTGAGTACCGCCATTCGTTGCCGTAATGTAGATAAAGTCAATAATATCGTAAAGGCGTGTTGTATACATTCGTAAAAGAGAAGGTACTCGATATACAATGCGAAATTTTGAAGAAAATCTGCGTAATAACACCATCAACTTCACAGCAGAAGATTCGACACCAAATGAGAGGACAGTAAACGATCAATCATCAGGTTATGACTTGAGAGATTATTTATCACGATACTTTATTACTCCTCAAGCATCATTTCCCTGGCAGTGGAATAATTGTATATAATATATAATATTTTGTATTATTTAATAAAATATTCTTTAATGGTATTCCCTCTGTATTCTTATTATCAATTATTAAAATATTGTTATTATATTGGCATTACGATATTTTGTATTATTTCGTTATATTTATAAATCGTGCATGGTCTAGGATGACCCGTTTAAATCGGTCGAGTGCCGATGCCGACGATCAATACAAATAGCAATAAGATAAGCATGATACTAATATACTATAGTCTATAATACACATCGTATAGCATATATATAACGAATTAAAATATAAAATACTATTTTATAGTAGATGATATATTTAGATATTATTACATTGATTTGTTTGATCAAAAATTCGAACAACAAAATATGTCAAATAGTAACGTACGGCCAGTAAAACAATAGTGTATTGCGTGTTTTTTTGGAGTATATTCATTTATAATAATTATTTAGTTTCTAATTAAAAATAAAAACAATAATTAACATATCAAAATAATAATTATTTTATTAGTATATATTTGCTTACCAGATAAATTAACTGCCATTGACACATTATGCCAACTCTTGTCTTGACAATCCCTTCTCGAATACTCAGGTATAGTGAAATTATAAAGTTCAGGATGTTTTTAGATTTCACCAACAAATTTAACGTTAAACGCTTCCATCGTTATTATAAATATAATTATTACAATTTATTAATTATTATAATAATATATTTATTAATAAATATATTTATATCGTTAATTACTATACAACTATATTATAATATAATTACGTAGGTATAATATAATAATAATATATTATACGATTCGTGCGACGCGACTGCCAAGCGACCAGCACTGCCAGTCGCACGTGTCGTCCGTCGCTCGCGTCACAGTCGCGTTGCAATCGCGTTGTTATCAAATTGCGTCGTTAGTGGATCCCCATTAACTTTGCTATGAAATCGCGAGTTAGCGAAATCGCGTCGCGTGTCAATCGCCTCGTGTGTGGAAGGCCTAACTGTCTTGCAACATTTTGTTTATAAAAAATACCATTTATGCATTTTGAAGAAATCATAAGTATATCCTTAATAAATTGAAAAAGTTTTGCTGTTGGATTACATAATCCATATTTAATTGTTTTATACTGACGAGCTTTTATGAGGGGATTGGTTACATTTTCACTTCTCAGCTCTGATTCAAATATTGCATTTAAGGATATCTACTAATTTCTTTCTGATTATAAATCCAGCTATATAGCTGACTGTCATATCATTTATATTATTGAGTTTATTATTACATACGTTAGCATTTATATCAATAAAATTAATACCAATAGGAATTTCTTCATCATTAACTGTACCCGTGAGAAATGATTTTAAATTAATTAAGGGGTCAATTTTATGTTGTTGGCAATTTGTTTGATTTGATGTAATTGAAGAAAAATTATTAAGTAGCAAAGTTTTAAAAGAATTTAAAAAATGATAACAATCTGGATTAATGTTTCTTCCTGAAAGCTGTCTGAATTGGCCAAACAAACATTGAAGAGGATCCTGGTTAATGTTACGGGTTAACAGAAATTTGAAGTTATTTTTACTCAATTTATGCCATAAATATTTCATTCCCTTTAATGTTACAATCCAGTTTTTTACACAGTGAGGTTAAGTAATTTTACCATTATTATCTATAAATTCCATTGATTTAAACACATTAATTACTTCATTCCAAAATGAGACATGTTCGAATTGAATGTTACTGCTGAGCGCAGATATTTTCCATGTGATTGACGAACGAAATTAGCATTTACTGAATCGAATACATTATCCATAAACAAACAAAAATCTGCAATGACGATGGTTTTTTGATCTAGTTGTTTATTGTCAGAAGCTGTAATATAAAACAAAAACAGGCTATAAGTAGGTACTAAATTATTTATGTGTTGTCATATGCTTACCCATGTCACTCATTAGTCTCATAGTGGATGCCACTTTATGGCTAAATATCTGTGATGCGTAAGAGACTTTCATCTTCTTTATTTTTTCTTTATAAATATGAGCTTCTGTAATTTTGGGTAAACAGCGCATCTCCAAGTGTTCATACTTTTTGTCGATTTTATATAAATTTACCAAATGGTCCCATGTTGCTGTTTGTCGTTTACCCCTCCTAGTGAAATTAACATTTTTAGTTAATAAATTATTACGAAATGATTTCACCAAGTGAGGTGGATCATATAGGTATATGAATTATTTCATGTCCATTAATTAAATATTCTTCATATCTATCTATATTTTCTCTTAGACAATATTGGCGGGTTTCTTCCATTAAAAAGTTAATTGTTGCAATATTAGTCATTCCTTGGGCCGATACGGTAGCCACAATATTTAAACCAGTATTAAGTACATTTAGAATGACTTCTTTAATAAATTTAACAAGCTCCTGTGATTTTGTTGTTCCTTTTATAAAATAGAAACATATTGGTTGTTTATATTTCTTATGGATTCCACGAATCATAAATGTCAATAAATGATCTGCAAAAATTGGTTTTCGTCTATAATTCCCAAAATCTTCCAACCCAAAAACGCAGTCCTTGTGTTTATCATACTGTAATCCTGCTTCTAATGCCATCTCGTCAAACATGATAGTACAATAACGGTCCATAGGACTTAACTTTTCAACAATTTTGTTTAGGTGTTCAAAGATGTGTACGTTGATACCGAGTCCAAGAGGAACTTTCCGTAGCAAACTCATTATTGTTTTTACTGAAGGTAATGCAAATAAGGAAGATAAATATTTGTATTCCTTCGGGCTTCGTTTGTAAATAGATAAAGCAAGGATTTTATCATCCTTCGAATACTGACGGCCATGAAGTTTTTTTTTCTGATTTTTCAATTGAGGAAGGATGAAATTATAAGTTCTTGAGTTGACTTTGTCAACGATTTGTGTGAAGTTTTCTTCATTCATAAGCTTAACGGCTAGTTTAACTATGCTTAAAGGTGTTTATTTTAGATCTATTTCTTGAAAGTTGATTTTTCAATTTGATGCTTGCTTTATATAAATGTTTGCAATTAGGTGTCATTTTATTTGGTTTTTCTGTATGATCCTGTAGAAATGAACTGCATTGTCCTAAGCAAAATAAAATATAATATATTAGTAAGGGATTTAAAGCTTCCATAGTTGTATTAGTTTAGGAATAATTGTCAAAAATGATCAGAATAAACATTATTGAACTTACTTTTATTTTTTTAGGTATAGATATACTCATTTGTGTCGGTGGTGAAGAAAAAATTATTTCACTAATATTCAATAAGTCCTCTTCTTGTTGATTACAATCACTACTATCTAAAACACATACATAAAAAACATGTTACACATTAAGCAAGAAAGTACAGTTATGTAGATAATCACCATTGTTTTTTGTCTTAAACGGTGTAGAACTAGTCGGTAATGTACATTTTTTTCACCATCAATGACAGATGTGGTCTGTTGTGATTGAAATATATGTTCATTAATATTAATAATTATAAAATATTACTATTAATGATTTGTAAAAATCACAACAAATAATTAATACAATTTTAATAACACATAATTAATTCATACTACCTACCATTGAAATGTTACATTTCAGATAAATAATACAACATTCAAGCAGATTTTGAGTAACATATACATGCACCAAACACATAGGAGTAGGACAAAATGTTACTTGGAAGATTCAATGTTGGAAGTGAATGTTGTTTCAATTTTTGATTTGTACCCGGAGAGTCACAACGTTTATCAAAATGCTTTCTACATATTTGATAAGTTTTCCGTACACTTTCTTTTTCTTTATTATTTAAATTGGTTAAATACACTAATTGATTTATAATATAAATATACGATATTATAGTTGACGTATCTATACAATACTTTTTATAAGTTTAATAATAATTATGAAAAAACTTATATACTGACATTTAATTTAAATATATTTTTGACCTCCCAAAGTACCAACTAGATTCATTTTCCTATCAGAAAAGATACTGTTGAAGAAAATCCAGGCACTTTTACCATAGAGTAAAGAATATATAGAGAGGCCATACCGTATATTGTTATGTGTAGTGAATTGAAGCAAGCAAATGGAATACGTTTAGAGTAACCATTTTGAGAATAATATAATTATTTTGAGATCTGGTTGGCACTACTTTAAGTTTTCATATTATCAATTAGTATTATCACCTAAATCATAGAATATTTAATAATGATAAATTAATATTGAATAATGAATTGGTTCACTTGTTGGCTGTAGTTGTCTTTTTTATTGTAGTTGTTCAGTGGTTCAGTGTAGTATTTCTGTGATTAATTTTTTTTTTGTGGGCATTTCATAAAGTAAAGAATGTCGATAATTATTAATTGTATACCTAATAATATTATTAAGTCAATGGTTCAATCTTACTTTGTCCATAATTTCACAACAGGTAATAATTATTACCATGATTTATACCAAATCCATACATACCTACCGGCTACCACAAATACCATGCTTATTGTTGAAGAGAGCTGTGAAAGTGCTATAATAAATACAAATAGGTACAAACATTTCATTATTTAATATTTTATTTAATTCTTTATTGTATGAATATTTTACAGCAGAGTATTTTTATTATTTTTGTATATATATAATTATAAATTATAACTTAATAATTATGAATGAACAAAACAAAAACATTAAGTATCTAATGGGTACATAAAATCATAACTTACTTAGTGCCTGAGAATTTTTGAGCCGTAGTACAGTTATTGAAGTAACCTTTAAACAAAGTTAATTTATTATAAAATGAACGTAATGAAATTGTCTCATTTTAGATTCTGAGCGGAGCGATGAATGTATTGGTTTTACAATGATGTGTGTTTTATTTTTTATTATTTTTTTTTTTTTGTGTCTGTCATCACGTTTTGGGACAGTAAAAGTGCTTAGATTTTCTTCAATAGTACCTTTTCTGATAGGAAAGTGAATCTAGTTGGTACTTTGGGGGGTCAAAAGTAAACATTTTCCAGTAGTTTTCAAAGTACCGTGAAAAACAAATGGAAAATTAAGGAAAAAACGGGAATTTTTACGCAACATTGATTTTCGATAAAATCGATTTTGGTTTTTGGTGTAAGTCTAAAAAAAATGACGGTAAATACATGAAATTTTTACTGAATGTTTATATAAGCAGTTTCTATATACCATACCGTTTTCAAAATATTTTGACTTATTTTGAGCTGTTTACAGACATTTTAAATTTCCAATCTTTTTGGTTTTTTTTTTTTTAAAAATCAATAACATTTTATTTATTCGTTAAAAATTCTTGAAAATTTAATAGAATGCTCCTAATATATTGTTTCAAAGGCACATGAAAAATATTAAAAATCTGTAGTCACAATTTTTTTTTTTAAGCATTTAAAGTTGAAATTTTGACAAATTACGTAAAAATGACGAAAATTTGCAAATTATTTGGAGTTAGAAATTCATAAAAATTTTTCTTTTTAAATCTAAGGTTTTAAATTTTAACACAAGATTTAACGTAAGTTTTTCTACTTTTATCAAAAATAAAATATCTAAAAGCAATTAAAAATAATTTTTTATGAGTGTTTTAAGTTCATAATTTTACAACATAGGATATTCACTCGATTTCTCATGTAGCGTTTTTCTTATTTGGTTGTAATTCAAAAACGAATAATTGTAGATGCATGAAAATTTCACTAAATGTTTATATTCTCATTTTCTATACACCATTCAATTTTGAAAATATTTTGATTTGTTTTGAGCTGTTTACAGACATTTTTAGTTTTCAATTTTTTTAGTTTTTTTTTTTATAATTGTCAATAAAATTTTATTTGGTGGGCCAAAAAGTCTGAAAATTTAATACAAGCTTTTTTATATATTGTTACAATATCAGTTGAAAAAATTTAAAAATACATATGCACGATTTTTTTTTATAAGCATTTAAAGTTCGAATTTTGACAAAATTTGTCAAAATCTCGAAAATTATAAATCATTGTAATTAAAAATTATAAAATGTTCAGTTTTTATAACTAAGTGTTGAAAATTTAAAACAAAAATTCTCATAAATAAATCATACTGTAACCAAAAAATCTAAAAAATATATCAACACATTTATTTTTTACAGACATTTTAATTTCAAATTTAGACAAAATTTCATATTTAAACCAAGAATAATGATTTTAGTTATTTTGATATAATTTAAAAATATTATTTGTTGGTATATGAAACTTTTAGAATATATTGTTATATTTTATATACACGCAATGGCATTTTAAAATATAATTTTTTTGAGAAAAATGAATTTAACCAACTATAGTAAATACTATAATGCCTATAATACTAAAATTAATTACTTTATTCACAATAATATCATCAAATACATTTAGACTTAGTAAGATATTATAGACTGACTGACCGTCTTCGCTCAGAATCGTTTTTCTTATTCAATGATATTATATCATTGGATAAAAATCTAACACAATCCATTACAGTGACTCACTTGTAACCTACTGTACAGCAGAGCGACATACACTTACCCGCCCTTTTTTTTTCTTGCACATATATTTAATTTTTATATTATAAAAAGTTGAAATCACAGATTTTACTAAAAGAATTACATGGTTTGTTAAAGGACCATTTTCTATATTATGATAGTCAATAGAAGAAAAAATGTTTTTATTATTTATGAAGCTGGCTAAGATTTTGCTTTGAATTAATAATGGATTTAAAGGTTTGTTATCATGCATATAAGTTTTAATAAATTTATCAGTTATCAAGCATATTTCTATTACATCTGTACTAGGATACGTTAAGCCACCAATATCTTTTAAAGTAACTAATGAATTTAAAAAATTTGCTTTTGTTCCTATCAATGCTTGAGCACAAAGTTCACATTTTAATTGAGTGAAAAGTTTATGAGACACAAACCCAGCTATATAAATTGTAACCTCTTTAGAAACAGCTTAAATTAATATGAGTTGCATCTTTTTCCACAGTATATAATTCTGACTCTAATTCAATGTCTTTATAAAGAGTGGCATTAGAACTATTAATTGCTTGAACTGGATTTGACGAGACACTTGAACAATTTAAAATCGGAATATCTTGAAGTGATATACAGTTACCTAGACCACTATCTTTGATTTGGGAATTCACCAGTAACTTTTTATAAGCTGATTTAAACTGTCGCGCAGTTGGATTATTATTGTTACCACCTTGTGCCCTAATACTGCCATAAAACATTTCAAGATGATCTTGGCTAAGTTTATAGAACGGTAAATATTTTAATTTATTTGTGTCAATTAAACTATTTTTTAGATTGATTAATGAATTAAAACTAATTAAAAATCCTATAAACCCAGTTGATCGCTGAGACTCTAAAATCGGTTGACCTGTAATTAATTTTAATTTATTTACATACAAATAAAACTTTTGAATAAATGAAAAAATATCAGAATAATTTGTATCATTAACTGCACCTTTGAAACCATAAGCAGACTGTGTTCTCGAATTTAAAATATCAAATGCATCATTAAATATTTTAATGAAATTTATAGTAGCAGTGCAATCTTTAAAATCATCTAATTTCAAGAAATCTTTGCAAAAAGTTAAAGCTTGGGCAATTGAAGAAGAAAGTAACTGTGTTGCCAACTTCACTTTCATCTTATTTTTAAAATAAAAAACATGCTCTTTTTTAAGTTTGTTAGCCAAATGCCCTTTCTCATTTTCTTGAAGCATTAATAAAAGTTCAATATACTTAAAATCAATTATGCCATTGTTGCAGTCAATTAATTGCCTTTTTTCTCCAAAAGTGTTGCGTACAAGCTTCACCATGTGTGCTGGGTCAAAGATGATGTTGACATTGAAATCATTGAAAGCATTAAAATCAGTTTTTATTAATTGAGGTGTAGATGCTAAGTTGCAGCCTAGTGCTTTGGCCATGCTAACATTCACAGCACATCCATCAAAGGTTAAACTTACTACAGTAATCCCAGTGTCAGTTAAAACATTTAAGCATCGACGCACTAAGTTTTTTTTCTGTTCACTATTTAGATGGTTGCAGAAGAAATATCCAACAGGCAATTTCCATGAAGCATTTATAGCCGTTACCATGAAAACAAAGCATTCAGTTGCTTCACTCTTAGCATCACTATCAATTTCAAACCCATAGTCCACAAATCCATGGTACTTGCGGCCATCAAACTCAAGACATTTGCGAATAGCTATTTCATCCATACTCAAAGCACAATATATTGGATATGGACAATTTTTGCAGGCTAGCGTTAAGGTGTTCAGTGCTTCTTTCGTAAAGCCAGGTTCAGCATCTACATTAGCATACCACTTACTTAGCGTGCGAGGGCTTGGAAGGACGGAATTAAATTCTCTACGAACAAATGTGTACGCCTTGGGGGAATAAAAATTTAGAGTGACAGCAAATTTACGTAGCTGCATGCTGTAGCGTTTTGACAATTTCTTTCCTGCATTTTTGTTGACAAAATTTCTGATTAAATCTTTATGCTTACCAAAATTTGAATCTAATAAATGTGCCTGCTCTTGGTCAATCAATAACTTGGCCTTTAATGTGTTGATAACATCTAAAAACAGGATGGTAAGAAAAAAAGTATCGAGGAAAAAAGTCTCTATCTTTTACCACGATAGAAGGTACGGCATCTTCTTTTAAAAGTTTACTCCTTACATAATTTTTGTAGCAGTCCGAAATGAAGTGTTCAGAGCATATAGAGGTAGAAGACTTAATTTTGGTGGTATCAGCACCACAACTTTTAAAAAAATGTATCCACTGACTTTTACGTGGTTCATCTGCCGGCAGTCTGATATACATTACAAAAATTAAATTATTAAAATGTTGTAATGATGTACAAAAAAAAAATATTCACAAGTGTTACTTACCGATGAAAGCTAACATCTGTGTTTTTCGCAGACCAAATCTATGCTATTTTTTTGGCAAAAATTAATTCGATGTACCTATTAATGTATATTAGTAAGAGGTTTTGAAAAATAAGAGCATTGCTATTTATAATATAAATGCATATTTTGCATATCTATTTTGCATTTTTCTATAAAAACTGAAAAAAGTTACAAAAAAAGAAAATTTAAAATTCTTATAATCCAAATTTTAAATCTATTTTTTTATATTTGTGTAATAATTTAAAAAAAAATATAACCTATTTATTAATGTTAAGTGTATGTTAATGCCTTAATACTATTACAATTTTATAGTCTAAATTCTTAACCTAATTTTCGTCACATTTGTACAATTATAATTTTAAAGTATCTAATTTAAAACAATTTAACGTAGTTGTTTGTTATATTTGTTTGATTTTAAGACATATTTTAATATTTTTCTAGCATAATTGCATAAATTTTTCGAAAAATTTGTACCTACCTACACCAGATCGGTACCCACTAACGAAAATTGTTTATTTTTTTTTTATATAATTCCTTGTTATTTGTAAATTTTCTAAAGGAAATATCACAAGACTCTATTCACTCCGAAGGAGAACCCGTTGTAAGCAGTGAAATTTCATCTCCAATACAAATGCCTAATAACTCAGGAAAAAAAAAGAAAAGTTCCGAAAACGAGGTAATGAGAAAAAGAGCTTTCCATATTCTTGAAGATGTATATCAAAATCGTGGAATAAGAGATGAATTTACTCTTCTCGGTGATGAAGTTGCAATGCAGGTTAGAACTCTTACATCATCCTATGCTCGCTCTACTGTCAAGTTCAAAATACAATCACTTCTGTATGAAGCGAGATTGGGGTATTACGATGAACCTCAAGTTAATTATCAAGGTAATCAGTGGTTAATATAAATTAAATTTGAATTATATGAATTACGTAATTATATTATTTAGGTTTTGAAAATTCAACTCCACAACAATTGACACATCACGGTGTTCAAACAGCAACTCAATCATCTCAACAGCTGTACAACCAAAACTGGGAACAACTTATTAGAGCTGATACTCAAAATGAAGATGCAAGTACAAGCCAAATTACACATCTATAATCTTAAGATCTTAAATTTTCATTTCATTTTCAATTATATAATTAAATTTTATAATTTCCTACACAGACTAGGTAGGTTAGTTTTTTAATTTCTAAAAATAAAAATTTTCAAATTTTGTTACTTTGAGTATTATTTTATTAAAAATGTTATTATATTATTATAATATTTAATATTTACCTGAATGTAATGTTTCAATGATGAAATTAATGCTTCACACACTTCAGGTACTATGAATGAGATGGATGGTTGTGATATTTTAAATAAATAAGATAGGTCCATGAACGAATCGCCCGATGCTAAAAAACGAAGAGTAACTGCTAATCTCTCATTTATGGATATAGGTACTCGAAAATTTGTGTTCTGGCGTTTTATTTTAGGTCCGATCATTTTTAAAATATCTTCAAAATCGGTACATGTCATCCGTAGAAAATTTTGAAACGTGCTACGAATACCTTCTCCTGGACCAAAACCTATCAAGTCATCCTGGATGTAGTCTGCAAGCATACGATTTCCATTATATTTGTTTCTATCTAAACTTGGTCTTACCCAAACTCGACGTTTTTTTTGTGGTTCGTCTTCACTAACTAAAATAAAAGCGGCTGCTGCTAAAATAATATCTTCATCAGTAGACATTTTTTTTGAAAATTACTAAAAATATTCACACTAATAATAAATTAATAAAATAATAAAATAAATTGAACTACACTGTATGACGGATGAAATTCAACTGATGGGTCCGGGAAAATAAATATACTAGTTTTTATAAATGTCGAACGTAAAATGTCGAACGTATGTAATAATATATCTACAAATCGACAACACGTTCGACACGACACAGTATATTGTCGATCGACTAATGTCGATCCAGTGTAATACCGGCTTTACATCCGACCACTGAACATTTGTTTGATACCATACTGAATTATAAATTTGCAATCATGAGTTACCTAAAATATATTTAATAACCAAATCTTAAATAATTTACTGACCTGTTGACGTGTTAAGTTCAAGTCATGGAAATAAAATAAAAATTAAACTAAATTAAATTAAACTCGAATAAATATTTTAATGTAGTTCAAATGTAAAATTTTAAGAAAAACGCAAAGAACCAAGAACATTTGAATACATAGAAAAAATATCAACAGTTGAAGATGACAATTAATGACATTCTAACTTTTAACTTTTAACGTGACATCAAGACAGACAACAAGATTTATGTTCCTAACCTAAAAAATCATACAGCGCTAGCGGTGGCATTCTCGTACACTATTTTGCAATTCCTATATTATCATCAGCTTAGATCATATACAATGGATGGAGTCATAGCATACTACGCGTATAAAATGAGTTGATGCCTACATTACTATAGGACCTGTGACATCTGCGCATGCGCGACTGCTTATCATAATATATCAATCAGTTTTCCCGCTTAAAATTGAAATCTGAATTTTCAAAACATTGTTATTACACAAAATTACAAATTTTTATTAATTTATATTTGTTAATGTATTTATATTTATAAACCATTTGAACAAATATTTAATTAATAATATTATTATAATGCAGACTAAAAATGCGTGTGTTCTATGTCTACGGTCTGTACACAGGGGGATTTATTATAAGAAAAATAAAAAAAAAGTAACTTGTGTGGAATTTGTGATTCATTTTTAACCGAAAAAGATGATGTCAATGAATCATTGTTGTTAAAATTAAAAAAAAAGGAAAATTAATTAATATATCATCTGATGTACACAAAATATGTTTGGCATCAGAGTATATCATAAGATTTTACTCCGATGAGCTACTTAAAATGAAGAACGTAAAGATGCATTTAACAATTAAGACACTGAACGAAATAAGCACAGATAATACAATATTCAACACTTACGAAATGAAACAACACATATTAAACCAAGATCCTTTTCATAACCATCGAAGACAATTAATACAATTTATCATTGAGCCATATATATCATTAAGATTAAATCATATAGCCAAAATGCATTCACTTTCGTCTTTCAATGGCAGGCAAGAATGTGCGACATAAATGCACCAAAATAATTTTATTTAAAAATCAGTAGGTAATAGATATTTAGTACCTATTGTCACATTCTATTATTCCGTAAATTACCTTTTGAGTTATATTATATACACTATTTTTTAGTAGGTACACTTGTTATTATTATTTTATATTTATGACTATGCATAAGTACATAATGTTAGTTGTTAATAGTTAATCTTAATACATTAAAGTAATACATTTTATATAATACATAATAGTATTATGAAGGTCTTATTACAATTATAACAAAAAAGAAATAACAATTAAAGAAACTTAAAAAACATGTTTTATAGTTGTTACTTGTTAGTGTTGTACTGTTGTTACTTGTTTATCTTAACTGCGCGTCTGCACTCTGCGTCTCTGTTCCAAACATTAATGATATGAGACCACGCGCATGCGCATATCACCGAGGTCCTACAATGATGTTGGCTTCACAAATAGTTCGTATGGCTCTATCCATTGTATATGATCTAAGATCATCAGTAAGGGCCGGTTTCACCATGTACGAGTTAAAGTGCGAATTAGTTAATTCTGAGTTACCGGCTAACTCTGGGTTAGCATTGTTTCAGTTTCACAATAGGTTTTCGGGTAGGAGTTAGTTAATCCGAAAAAACCTCGTTCAAACAGTATTTCTTCCAGGTTTTTGGAGATAACGTTGATAACAATCAGCATTTTCACGTATCTATTATCTAATATCTACTGTTTTTTGGCGCAATCATAAATTCACAACTACTGAACTAATATGGTATTTTTATTTATTCGGTCTTCTGTACTTTTTATGCTTCCGTTTTCTGTTTGTGTTTCTACTTTCTTTAGACAATGGATAAACGTAAAAGAAACGTTAACTTCAGTGGTGCAGAGGAAGAACTACTTGTGGAGTTGGTAAAAAAGTACCAAAATATAGTAGAAAATCAAAAAACAGATATGGTGATGTGGAAGGAAAAAGAGGAATGTTGGAGGAAGATTTCAGAAGAGTTTAATAGTCAAGGAGTGTTGGTGGCACGAAGTTGTGCACAGCTGCAGTTAAAATACAAAAATTTAAAAAAAGTTGTTAGGAAAAAAAGTGCTTTAATAAGGTAAGTGTGATCGTGATTTCATTTGTGACGATTCCAATGTCTTATTCATATTACTCATATTTTTTTTCCTTATATTTAAGATTTGAATATTTAAAAACAGGTGGTGGAAAAGACCTTTCTCAAGCCCTTAATCTTAGGGAAAAGAAGCTGAAAAGCATGATTCAGCTGTCTGTAGATGGTCTACAATCCGAATTCGACGATGATACTGAAAACATCAGTACTGATAATTTAGTTAACGGTTAAGCTCAAATTATTGTATATCACAAAATAGTTGCTGGAATATGTTTTATATTTTCTTATACTTTTTGTTTTATGTTCCTATACTGACAATACCTATTCACCATTCAGACAATGAATTAATGGACAATGATGATGAAGACAAGGACAACGAAACATACTATGTGACTGGTAAGACCATATTACATGTAATTAGTCTTTTAAAAAATAATTTTAAATTCTGACAGTGTTATGTTTTAATATTTAGCTAATAACATCTTATTTGCTGCAGAATAAATTATATTGACATTTATTCATATATATATTAAAAAATATATACATTATACATATATTAACATTTTGCAAATTATAATTTAAATAATTTAACTTAACAGTGATGCCTGATTTAACTGAGGACTTCATACCATCAACTTCAACCAATAAACAACGTGAGTTTCCAAATTTTGCATATTTTGCTTTTTTCTCATATTATATTTTGATTATTACCTACCAACCTCATTCATGATAATAATATCAAATTGTATATTTAATTAACATATCTCACAAAACAAACATTATATTTAAAACAATATTTTATTTATACAATATACAAATAATACATAAATAGTTTATTTGATTTTCAATCAAAAGTATTTAATTTTTAAATAGGTACGATAATTATATTATTTATTTATTTATTTCAGCATTATTTTCTGCATTATTTCAATACAATAATCACATTATCCACATTACAAAACTTAAATTATTACAATAATATTAAACATAATTTCAATATTTACAATATCTATTATTATCATAATCTTATTTTTAATTACAATTTTAATTAAAATAAGAAGTTAACTATTTATGTTGTCATGAATATGCTTTTGTTTTTCCAGAACCATTCAGGAAAGAAAACATAGATATAGATGGTCCCAGTAACTATGAAACTGCTAATGAGGCAGGAAGAAGCTTTACCGACTTTGGTATGTTAAACTGTTAAAGTAAACTTGCCTACAACAAAATGCACAACAAATTAATATATCTATGCTAATAATAGCCTTTTTTTTTAAACTTTATATTTTTACAATAATACAAATAAATATATTAGGTATAAAGAATCTTTTTAATTATATATCATTTTTTCAGGTGTAAGTGTCAAACAATGGGACGTGGTAACTCCTCAACATATAAAACATGTTAAAAGTACTCCCCTTAAAAAAATAGTGAGTTTTGCATGTTTGAATTTATTCTATTCAGAATTTGTATAACATAATGTACTTATCATATTTTAGAAAAACATTCCAAAAGCCGATCCGCCGCCGCTCTTGCAGCAAAAGGACAAATTAGTAGATTTACAAATAAAAGCGTTGGAGCAGGAAATTGGAATTAATGATGTTCGAAAAAGGAATGCTATCTTAAAAGAAGAAAAAATGAAATTAGAAATAGAACTTCTTAAAACCAAATTAAATAGTACTAAACATTAAGTTTTTTTTTTTAGCTAGAACTTAGAAGTGTGTTGCTACATAAATTATGTATATATTTAAAAGGTAATAGTTATTATTATTATTTTTTTTTTGTTGCTACATAAATTATTTATATATTTTTATACATATAGACCATAAACATTTTATTAATATTGTTATTACTTCTCAAAAGGTAAAAGTTATTATTATTATTATTTTTTTTTTGTGTGTTATTTGTTGCTACATAAATCACCTACAATATTTTAATTGTTATTACGTTAGTTAATATTATTATTTGCTTTTGTTACTGTCATTATCTGATCATTATAAATAATTAAAATGAAGTTCCTAAATCTTAATTTTAATTTACTATTTACTTACCATATACCTGTTCAACCTCACTGTAAATTGGCAAAGTGGTCCCTGATCACCCGATCTCTTTCTTGCCTACCTCTTGTATTTCCTGGCAAATCAAAAAAGTTTTCTTCTCTGACATTTTCATCATAGTTGTCATCACACAAATCATTTGGCACTTCATCATGCATATCAATACAGATATTATGCATAACAGCACATGCCACTATTATTGCTTGGGTGTTACTCAAATTAACTGTAATTCCTCTGCTGAGCACTGGGAATCTTCGTTTTAGAACTCCAAAACATCTATAGTATTGTAATAAATAACATCAATTTCTTATTCATCAGACACGATAAGAAGAAGAATTACATTATTATTATCATATAAACAATCCCTCCCACTCCAACGCGGCTGATATCGTGGTCGTAACTTGGAGTTAGGTCATTATTACCTAGTATTATCAAGGGTTAAAATCTGGGAGTAAAGATTTTCATTAACTTGAAGTTATCACTTAACTCTAGGTCGTGAAATTACTTTTTTGCGCTAACTCCGAGTTATCGATAACTCGCTCTTTAACTCTTAGTGGTGAAACCGGCCCTTAGTGCACAAGGCCTGAACATAGTCATTATGCGTATTGGCGCGCGATATTTATCTTGCTAACAATGATTATGACAATAAAGGTCCGCTAATCAGTAGGGAATAATAATAATGGGTACACTTAATATGTCTCAAAATTCTGCGACGTTACATCTTTTAAATCGTTTTATGATTTCATTTTAAATATAATTTATGAAGTTAATTTTTTTTCATGTTTTGTATGTTGATATTGAAATTGATTTTAATGTTTCTGTTAAATATATACTCTTTTCTTAGATTTATGTTAGTGATTTCATTGAAAATACATGATGTGTGTTTTAAATTTATAACCGTTTGACTTGTTTCACAAATTATAAATTCAAATGGACTTTCATCAAAAACTAATTTTGTTTATTATTTTTTGCTTGGTAAGCTTATTTATTAATTGTTTGAAGTATTTCAAAGTAAATGGAGCGTTCTAGTGAAATGAAAGATATTTTGCCTTAATATACATTTTTGGTATATTTTATAAACGGACTGGAAGATTGGAAACGTAGACGAGGAATGCGACGCTAGTGTCCTCGAGAGAAGTGTAGAATGGGTAATAGTACGTGAACTAATCTAGCGCTGCCTAGCTTCCCACAGGCATACTTTTCTCTAGTTCTCTTCTATAGGAGTGAGTTCGTTCTTGGTATTAAATACTATGAGAGAATATTTGTTTAGAGTCTATTTAATTGAATAGCCCTCTTCTTCATTGGCAACACTTTTTTCTGTCAAAATGCCATCAAAATAATATGATATACCTATTAATTTTAACTTTTACTTCAATTACGTCTGATGGAATTGTTTGCCTTCTGCGTTTCCTCACCTAACTGCCCAATATGGAGTATTGATTTTTCTATTATAGTTTATCTATGAATTAATACTTTGTGTATAGTAGGTGACATATTATACCAGCGATATTTTTCTACAAATAATTGTGCTGTTTTCCCACACTTGACGAAAATTGTGGCATATGAGGATGATGTTGCGCTTCTAATAGCAAGAAATAATAGGAAGGAGTCAATAACAGCAACTGAGGCCTCATTCCAAGCTCAAAACCATAAAATATGGTTCATGAAAAACAAAAATAGTATAATTTCTTTTAATAGCATATTGATTATATTTGTTGCTAGGTTTATATTCAATATAAATACTCAGAGAAATAAAATCTAATAATGTACCTCGCATATACATGCGCTCCTTCCTGGAGTCCAGTCTGCTCTTCGCAGATTTAATACCCATAGCTTTCTTCGTGTTTTATCTGCTGGAAATATATACATTGCGTGACCAGCTTCCGATCTGTTACTGCAATTTATTGCTGAGCAACCACCCATCTCGATTAAATATAATAAAATGTAAATCAGAACAAGCACAAATAACCATTAAATTAAATATTTTAACTAATGTGATTAGTAAAGCTCTTGAAGAAAAAAAGTACTGCTGTGGAGTATTCCTTGACGTAGCCCAGGCTTTTGACAAAGTCTGGCACAAAGGATTCCTCATCAAACTGCGTGATCAGCTACCACATACTTGGTGTGCACTTCTTGAATCATACTTGACCGACCGTCAATTTCGAGTCATACACGAAGAAGCAATAACCGAATGGAAAGACATATCAGCTGGAGTACCGCAAGGTAGTGTTCTAGGACCTATATTGTACTTACTCTATACGGCTGATATACCAAACGATGACAACACAACATTAGCTCTGTTTGCCGACGATACGGCAATTTTATCAACACGTAATAATCAGCTCACTGCAACTGATAACTTACAGAAGTCAATTAACAGTATCTTTGCCTGGACAAGACGTTGGAAAATTAAGATCAATGGCGATAAATCTGTGCATGTTAACTATACGTTACGTAAAACCGAAAATATCCAAATAGTACTGAATCAATCACCAATCCCACAAAAAGATTCAGCAAAATATCTTGGAATGCACCTCGACTCTCGTCTAAACTGGAAACACCACGTCTATCAGAAAAAAATTCAAATTAAAGAAAAAATGCGAAAACTTTATTGGTTAGGGCCAGTTGCACCGTCTACGGTTAAACAATGATTAGGAGTTAATCTATGATTAACGATGTTGGGTCGTTGTACAGTGCCGGTTAACCTTCTAATCATTGATTATTTATCCGTTAAGTTAATCAACCAATTTAGGTCGTTTAAACATTGATTAGTTAATTTTCGGGGTGGGGCATAAAATTCGTTATCATTTATCATTGTTATCAGCTATCAAAATTCCTAATATTATGTTTTTAATAAGTAACTTTTTAGTTTTTTTTTGGAAATTCGTTCTCGTAGACCGTAGTTCGTATTTTTCATAGTCTAGAATCTTGTATTCTTGTCTATAATATTTTATCTATATTTTGTACGTTATAGTCGTTGGGGTTGTTTTCCGTTATTAGGTTAGATTAGGTTTAGTTATACTAAATATGTATTTCGAAGATGTCGAAGATTCAGATTTCAAAGATGATGAAGAATTTGAAAACTTGGCTATATTACTTGCTTTTCCTATGCGACAAAGAATATTTAGACCACGAACAGATCATTTTACATGGTGGAGAGATGATGAATTCTTTGATAGATTTCGACTATCAAAAAGTACAGTGCGTTACATAGTTGATATGATAAGTGACCGAATTTGTTCTCGTACTGATTGGTATGTTTTATTTTAAATCCCATATTAGAGCAGAAAAAAAATTTAATATACCCAATACCCAGTCTTGTAAAAAATACTTTTGAAAAAGTATTAAAATACGAATACTAATATTCAAATAAAAAAGTATTAAAATACTTTTAAAATACTGTTATAAAATGTATTTTACGAATACTCAGTAAGTATTTAAATACAAATACAAGTATTTTTTTTTTAAATTTTATAAACTACCTATATTATGTTACTACTGATCATAGATTTTAACAATTTGAAAAATACTTAAACATGTCTGACTAGTGACTATTTAGAGGTAAATTATACATGTTCACATATTTCATTCATATTGATACAATTAAAACATTAAATGACAAAAAAATAAAAATAAAAATTGTTATTGACTATTAATATGGAAAAAAAATTCAAAAAAACTATTCAAACAAATTCTAAACAGAACCCATATAAAATTGGATGCAGCATTTTTTAAATTTTAAACATTGTTATTACCTACTTTTTCTATAAAAAATGTTTTCTGTTAGATAAAAACAGATAAAAATTTAGAAGTACCAACTATAAGGATAGAGAATTATTATGTTTATAATATTATTTCAACAAAAACAATATTATTAAAAGTATTTTTGTATTTGCACTTAAATACTTTTTTGCAAGTATTCAAATACTTATTTTAAATACTTTTGAAAATAAGTATCTGTATCTATACTTGAATACTTATAAATGTATCTTTTCAAGACTAGTGTAGACCGCATACTAGAGCAGAAACATGACGGTAGTCCCCACACAAGAGCAGCACCATAATATTAATTACTATAGATTGAAATTTGTAGAAATCGTGCTGTTACTCCAGAACATAAAGTTCTTCTTGCATTACGATACTATGCAACGGGATCAATGTTGGTTGTGTGTGGTGACTTCATTGGAGTTCACAAATCAACTGCTAGCCGAATAGTCAAACTTGTATCTCACGTCATTGCTACACTTCGTCCACAATTTATTAAGTTTCCAGACATTGAAAATGACATCAAGAAGTTAAAGCAAGATTTCTATAATATTGCCAAGTTTCCAATGGTTATTGGTGCCATGGATTGTACGCATATCAAGATAAAGTCACCAGGAGGAGACAATGCTGAAGTATATAGAAATAGAAAAGGTTTTTTTTCAATAAACGTGCAAACCATTTGTGATGCTAATTTAAAAATTCAGGACATCGTTGCTAGGTGGCCTGGATCTTCACATGATTCGACTATTTTTAATAACTCTGAAATAAGAAGAAAATTTGAAATGGGAGAAATGAGTAGTAACCTCATAGTAGCAGACAGTGGTTATGCTCAAAGAAATTATGTGATGACGCTTGTTGGAAATCCTCAAACTATAATAGATCCAACATCAGGTATTACTGCAGAAACCATAGACAAATACAATGAATCGTTAATCCGGACAAGGAATACTGTAGAAAGGAGTTATGGAGTCTGGAAACGTCGATTTCCAGTATTAGCTACTGGTATCAATGCTAAAGTGTCATCATCTCAAAGCATAATTGTTGCCACAGCAGTGCTACACAATATAGCTTGTAATTTTGGGGAAAGAATGCCTAGAGTCACTACAGAACAGGAGTCATCCATTAAAATTACAGACTTCAATAATGCTGGTGATAATATTAGTAGGAATGCAGTTAATAGTACCAGAAAACAGATTATTAGATACTTTAAAAATAAGTAATTAAATAAAGTATAGTTTTTAATTCTTTGAAAAATGTATATATTATAACTTTTTTAAAAATAACTAATAAACAATAGAAAACAAATCAGTCTTTATAGTTATCTTATCTTTATATATAAGTAATTAAATAAAGTATAGTTTCTTAATTCTTTGAAAAATGTATATATTATAACTTTAAAAAAAAAATAACTAATAAACAATAGAAAACAAATTAGTCTTTATAGTTATCTTATCTATATATATAAGTAATTAAATAAAGTATAGTTTCTTAATTCTTTGAAAAATGTATATATTATAACTTTAAAAAAAAAAAAACTAATAAACAATAGAAAACAAATCACCTTATAGGTATCTTTGGTTAGGAGGTACCTACATGAAGGTATATTAAAAATGTATAAACAAAACATAACAAATTATATTACATTTCATAATTCATTCCGTTTTTTCAACAGTAATATTTCTTTTTGCAATAATAAATTTTCAATTTCAATTTTATGTTTTTCTTCCATCATTTTAATCTCAACATCGTGTTTCTTTCTCATAAAATCAATTTTTAAGTTGTGCTGTTCAATGAAAGCATTTTGTTGTTGCTCACTTAACATTGCGCGAGTTGATGCCCAGTTACTAATTTTGTCCTGGTATGTCTTATGTTTTTTGGACACATTTCCATCTAAAACAATAATTTATAATTATTTTTTTTATAAATGTATTAATATATTTTATAAAATATATACCATCTGCCTTAGAACTTGTTAATGATGATCTTGATTTAAGGTCAACAGGAGTGTAGTTGGTCCAGTCTCTTTTTGGAGTAGAGGTAGATGGTTGATCATCAACTACATTTTCAACTCTTTCTATTTGATAGAAAAAATAATAGTTATATTTTAATTAAAACTAAATGTTTTGGTTTTGACATTCAAATTTTTGAAATTTTGAAAAATTTGAAAAATACTACCATTATACAATTTATACTACACATACTAACTTTTTGTAATCAATTGAGTAGCAGTGTTGTCAGAATTACAGGGAAAATCTACAATGTTGGTTACAGTAACGATGTGTTCATCTTCATCTTCACTTATGTAGTCAATATTTTCATGAGTCTTCAGAGTAGCAATGAAGTTATCTGAATCATAAATTGTTTTTTCTCCAGTCATTTTACTCTGCAATAACTCTCCAACTGTATTAGAAACTGATGAAATTGGAAATAGTTTTGCTGGTCCTCCTCCAGTACCTCTACTATAAAGTTTTTCTTCTGCATATTGCTTTTTTACATTGCGTTTTATATTTTCGTATTTGTTTTTTAAGACTGCTGCAGTGCGAGAACTTTGTATTGACTGACAATTGAATTCATTCTCAATATTTGACCAAGTATTTTTTTTCATTCTAAACAAAATTCATAAAAAATTTAGCATTGAAAATATAATATAGACACAATATTTATTTGCCAAGCCCCTTTAAAAAGTCTAATTTTTACTATTAACTATTTAGTAAATACTTTTAATATGTATTATATCATAAAAAAACATTAACTTTTTCAAATAAAATCGAAAACAATGGTTGAAGCTAATGAAGGGGTAAAAGTTCATGTATTATATTATTATCAGTGCTCGAATTGGGAATTATTAAGTAGAGGAGCTCAATCCAATAATTTATAAACTGCGTTCCAAGTGCAAAATTACTCAACGCAGACTCATGGTTTGTTTAATTTGTGGTTAATTTATTTGTTTAATCATATTTCTAATGATGATATAAGATGATTTTCTTACTTTGAATTTACTGTATCTGTCTTCATACACTCAATAACTGATTTATACTTTTGGACCAACGCAATTAATATATCTTGTTCAGCTGTCGTAAAGTTAGTTGTACGTTTCAGCACTTTAGGTTGTTCCATTATTATAAAACTTATAACAGTTATAACAATAACAATTAAAAAACGAAAAACAATTTATTAACAATAGGAATAATTTTTCAATTTTTGTAATATTTGTGTAGAATGATAATATGATTGGTGATAAGACAGAGAACCGCATGAATGAATACCAACTGTAATGAAAAAAAATGAAAATATTGTATAAAAACAATAATACCTTGTTTTGATCAGTGATTAACAAATCATAACCAAATCGCCAACCGTACAACACACGAAGATTTAATCGGCGATTAACATTTGATGGCTGATTAGCTAATCAATGTTTAAACACAGAACGGTGCAACTGGCCCTTAGTCGGACCCCGCTCCGAGTTAACCATCGAAAACAAACGTCTACTGTACGTAGCAATTATAAAACCTATCTGGATTTATGGCATTCAACTGTGGGGTTGTGCCAGTAAGTCTAACATCGATGTAATACAACGCTGTCAAAACATCGCCCTTCGGACCATCACTGCAGCCTACCGGTTCGAAAGAAACAACGCAATTCACCGTCATATGATGCTGCCTACAGTAGCAGACGAAATCCAAAGGTTTGCTCGCAAGCACGAGACGAGGCTAGATCACCATGTCAATCCACTAGCCATTCAATTATTAGATAACTCCAAGGATATCAGACGTCTTAAGCGTCTGAAACCATACGACTTAGTTTAAGATTTTAAATTAAGGCAGGGGCCACTTCGTTGGAAGTGTCTCCATCAACGTGTAATATATATATTTTGTATCTAGTATGTAAAATATGTATAATTGTCAAACATATTTATAAAGACCTTTGGGTCGTTTAAATAATAAAGCCCCAGGGCATTTAAAAAAAAAAAAAAAAAAAATTAAATAAATAATTAAAACAAATTTAACAAAAAAATGAATAATTATTAAATAATCAAACATGATTAGCTATTAGCTATTATAGTATTATCACTCTCAGCTATGGAAAGAAAATGGCGGCTGTCTTTACCCGTTTTTATCAGAGCCTTAGTTTCGGTCTTGAAAGAATAAAATCGGTATCGAAAGTCAGGTACCTCGGCGTCCAGATCGGCGCACAGTGGGCGGAACTTCGAAAATAGGTGGAAAAAAATATAATTTTTATTTAACTCATAATTGTTTTGAAATTGATGTTATTCATTTATAAGAATGTTATAGTCAACAAAATACAAAAATGATCAGCAGTTTTTGACAGATAATGATATATATATATATATATTGCGATAGGATAATAATTGGCCAGTCATACAATATGTTGCCTCATTTTCTCTTGAGAATTCAAATGGTAATAGTCAATAAATTTCCGGTTTTTATATTTTATGTACGATGGAGGTTACTAATGAAGGTATGTATTAGAGTTTATGTTTCATAATAATAATTTTAACCACCCATTTGATAGCATTATAAATAATCAATGCATAATTATACGTTCAATTTTAAATATTTTAAATTGAATGCTACAAAATCTATCAACGCTCTCTAGTAGTATGCATTGACATAATATAAAAATAATATAATATTTATATTATGTCAATGGTAGTATGTACCTAGGTAAAACTAATAACTGATGATAACAGTGTCACAATGCAATCTATTTATTTATTATTATTTATTTATATCAAGTGTCACGGCATTTAAATTTACGTGTGAACAGTAAACGTCAGTTCACATCACGACACTAAATGTAAGGCAGTGCTATGCAACTCACTGCCATGACATTGGTGTCATCATGTAAACTAGCATTAACGGCGGTATTCGATGTACGCGCCCGTTCTCGACACTATCGAGTCCATCGTGAAATATATATCCAGCGAATCAGCCATCGGGTTGTACGTGCCTAGACCAACAATGTTGCGCAATATTTGTTGGCCATCTGAAAAGTACGTAACGCACAGAAACACCAACTGTACATGCACCACCAGCACCAGCAGTAACGTGTCGACTGTGCCTCTGCTACCAGAATTAAGCCAATTGTGGCACGCGCTTGTCACCAATCCATATACAAGTGAAAACCGTTTCCAAGTGAGCACGTCAGTTAACACAAGCCTTTGATACGTATTAGTCGGTGACATCTGTGTGCGTGAATTAATACCATATACAATATGGGTAATATGACAACAAAGAAGATTGAATTGGTTGTAGGTAAAAATTACAGGAACTTTTCTATTTTACCGGACACTCTTTTTTTGAAATTATTCTTGTTATTACGTATGTCTTACATATGCTGAAAACAATCATCAGAATTTGGCGATGGGACTAATTATAGCAAATTTAAATTTAATATTTATAATATTTTCATATACATCCGGCGTAGTCACTCGACCGCTCGCTTGGCCAATTAAAAACGAAAACATCCCTCTACTTGTTATGTAAAACTACCTTGGGTGGGCAGGAATTCAAGTAGCTATGACTTCAAAACTAGGTCTGATCGCCAAATTCTGACTTTACCATCGTTACCACGTTAACTACATGCGTTAAAAATGCAAAAACAAGGTGTCCAGTACAACAGATGAACTTTGTACAACATTATATGCTTTGGATAACAGCAATATGTAAGTAACTACCGGGTCAACATTTAATATTTAAATCGTTTTTTATAATATAATGGTGAGATTTTATTATTTTTAATATTTGATTGTTCCTAAATATTTATAAAACTATTGCAAATTGTCCATTAAATATGACGTCACTGTACATTTTTTACAATTAATTTAAATTCCACAACTACTTATGCTAGGAAAATATATTATCTTTTTTATAAAATTCTCCTTTATTAATATTAATCTACCCTTAACATTTAAATATATAGTGACCTTTACGACCTATTCCCATACAGTCATACCTATACCAATATATAAAAATAATTTTATTAAAATCAGTCGAGCCGTTTCGGATAAATACGGTATTTGAACATTATTATTTTCGTTAATCGGTCGACCGAGTTTCCACCATGATTTTGAACCTGATGCGCGTCAATCTGCGCGATTGGCCAATATAAATAAATACTAATTTCTACTAATTATTTGTCCAATAACCAAGAGGAACCATTTATAAACAAAAATTTCACATCGTAAATCTCAAATTCCTGTTTGAGCATCCCTCCGGGTTGGACCTAAGAGGGTAAAAATACTTTAAGACCTATTTCCATACCTACCGAATACACAAAAAAAAATTTCAGTATAATAGTTCTAGCCATTTCGGAGGAGTTTTGTTACAAACACTGTGACGCGAGAATTTTATATAATACCATCAGGTGTATCCGGCTTTGCCGGTGTAATTCTTTCTCTAGAAGTCAGTTATAAAAAAATAAGCATTAAACTTATTAAAATATATAGTATAGGTTTAAATAAGAAATAAGGATAGACAATATAAGAAAATAAAAATGAGAAAACAATAGAAATTATGAAAATTGTTTATTAATAAATTGATAGAATTTTTATTTTACAATTTTTTTTCTTTTTCCCATACAAATTTTATAATTATATTAATAATCGTTTTATATTTTTTATAGCACACACATAATATTACTGCCTTATGTTTGAAAATAATGTTTTGAGTTTTAGATTAGTATTTCAATTATTATTTTATCCCTAGCAACATGACGTGGACCCGATGGTTGAATACTGGTTGATCGTGGTTCGGTCGTAGTGTATGTTTGGGTTGAGGTGGTAAGAAGCACTATATAAAGACTTTCTGTATATCACAAGTATTATGATACACTGGTGCCGCTTGGGCGATGAGTTTTACGTCGGACGATGTGCTATATGTCCGACGGTCCGATGAACGATTGTTAACCGGCCTTATCCACCAACCGTACGTCTTACGCGACATGGTCCCCCGTCCCAACTTATGCCGTTACCGGTGCCGGAGGGATAGTCGACCTGGTCGCGCTGCATGCATCCCGTAGTGGTGGTTGGAGATGAGGTAGACAGGCCGCTATAGTGCTTGTACTTTGTACTTGCTACTAATACGGGCCGCTTCAAACATATAAACATACAGGTATAATTTTTTTTTTTTAATTTATATATAATAAACTGGTAATAAACCCTTTAGAAATTAGAAAAAACATAAGTACAGTTTAGCTTATCTTACAACATAGTTTAGACACAATAATGATGTAAAATTATTCGTACCAATGGAAATAGTTTACAGCCAAAAAATAATAAATATATAGTACAGTGAAAATCATTAAATTAACAATTAAGGGTTACACAAAAAAAAAAATTAATAAGAAAATAATAATAATAATAATATTAAACAAGAGAATCAAAATTTAAAGCCAGATAAACATTTTGTCTGAATACAAAGCGCGATATAGCAAAAATATCAACATGATCCATTATACTGTTAGCGAAAGACAGAGCTCTGGGGAAAAACGAGGTGGAAGTATAACTATTTATGGACAGAGAAACATGAAAAAAGTTTGATTTTCTTAATACATAGGTTTGTACATTAAGATCAATGTGAGATAATAATTCAGGAGAGTAAATAAGACCATTTAATAAGTCGTATAAGAACATAATATCAGCAACATTGGTTGTAATGATAACAATTTTTTTTTTTTACTTTAATATCTCGAACACAACAGCTGGTGTGCTGAATACAGCCTTAATTGGACGGGGATTATTTTTACCATGAATACCAAGACGAATAACTTTAGACGGTCTAATATTCCCACCAGTAATAATTGAATCAATTACATTACTCACAAGATTAGTCATGATTAACTCGATCGACTGCATTATCTAAGTTGGACTCTGGAACGTTATAAAATATTAAATTAGATGTTCTGATATTGCGTTCGCCGACTTCACCAATTATGAACTCCTCACAATGATTTTGAACAATATTACTATTCTTCTGACTCTTTAGCTCATTAACTTCAGCTATTAAACGATTAATTAATAACTTAAGCTCTGGAATATCACGCAAACCGTTATTGCAAGCTTCGCAAAAGAATTTTAAATTTCGATTCTTAAAACCAAGACATTTAATTTCACTACTATTAAGACCCGAGCACTTGTTATGTGTTAAAAAGTTACAGCCATCACACTTAATAGGAACATCGAGTGCAGCACAACCAAGATTACAAATATAACATTTATCACTATTGGAAGCCATAAAGAAAAGTTACGAATAATTACAACAGAATAAGACAGTAACGGAGAGATAAGCACAACCTTACGGTACGACTGTACAAACGCAACTGAAAATGATAATAATAAATTTGTTCACACACTATAGCCATAATTTCTATGATACTAAAAATTACTACACAAATGTGTATATATATGTATATCTTTAGCAAATATAAGTCTTATATATTATCTAGTCGGTACTTTGTTTAGCACCTTATCAATAATTTGAGCTTCCTAATGGCTAACACTATTTTTATGAGATAATACAATAGCTTATTTTGAAGAAATTAAAACCCCTATTGCTCACATGGTCAAATTATTATCACCACCTACATAAACAGGATGCGCCCTGACACGAATATAATGGGTGATACGTTTGTCTTCTCGCCGTAAAGAATGTATTGAAAAAAAAAGTTGAATCCGTCCAATATTTTTTAAGAAAAATGCTCATGATTATCTGACATTTTATTTTATTAGTTAGATTAGATACAAGCCAAATACCACTCAGTCCTTCATTCCTCACTACATCTCAAAAACTACAAAACATATGAACTTGAAATTCAGAATAGTGGTTCCTCGTATAATCTAGATGTGCAATAAGAAAGGATTAATTAATTAGTTTTTAAATTAAATATAATTAATATGAATATATATTATTTTTTTTTTTGGGGGGGGGGGGGGTTATAAATGGTTGTCGTTGGTTACTAGGGTAGATGAAGGTACAAGCATGCATTAAATTGTCACGCTTACGGCCTCGATTAAAATATCTATATCTTAAAACCAAATGTATGTCTGTTGTTTACATACTTATAAATCATAATCTACTAAACTGAATTTGTCAAAAATCTAAGAGATTGGTTTTAGAAATGTCAAAAAAATAAGAGAGTAAGTATATTAAACTACGTTAAAAATTATATCAAATACTAAATCTAAAATTTTTTTTTTCTATCATTGTTGATGTAATTTGATTTTATAATAATTTAACGTATTATGTATGAGCAGGGTTGGGCAAGTTACTTAAATTATTGTAACTGGTTACAAGTTACAAGTTACTCTAAAACTGTGTAACTAGTTACAAGATACTATATACTTTGGTGCAATGTAACTGGATACAAGTTACAGTTATGTAACTAAGTTACATTTAAAGTTAAAAGTTGCATTGATAAATAAAATATGTTTGTATTTATTCATTTATTATAATTAACACATTTTAAATATTTTTATAACAATACTGTAATAGACAATAGTTAATGATTAATATTAACTTGTGTAAAATATTTTTCACAGATTACAGTTATAATAAAATAATTTAATGTATTAATCATACTATCTACTTAATAATAAATTAATAAATCACAACAATAGTCAGTTTTCTTATAAAATAGGTACATGCACATGCAAAAAGGTAGTAGGTAATTTAAGTTTTAATAAAGTCAATGGTATTTATAAACTAAGCTGGTACAATTTAAAAAGATAAAATTGAATTGTAATAATGTATTATTTTTTACCATAAATTATAAATTATAATGAATAAGATTTATTTCCTTTAAGAAAACTAAAAAAAAAAAACTTAATTAATACTAATGTACCATATTATTTACAATGTAATTTTTAATTGTAGCTTGTAACTTTCATATAAAGTTACAGGAAAGTGTGTAACTAGTTACAAGTTACAAGTTAAATTAAAAATATGTAACTTGTTACAAGTTACAAGTTACAAAAGTAACCGAGTTACATAACTTAGTTACATGTAACTATGATATGCCCAACCCTGTGTATGAGATAAAAACTAAACGTAGATAATACTATTATGGATTGTAATATAAGTATTATATGATAAATATACATTTATTGTGCGATAGGTATAAGTGTATAACAGTTCGATATAAAAACATAATATGACTGGTTGGGCGGTACTTCTTTCACCCAAAAACGACCTTCCTCTTTTCACCCAAAAATAATTGCATTCTTTTTACCCACGTTTCATATTCAATATATTGGGAAGCACAATCTCAAAATTAAATTTTTTAAACTATTTTATTATTATTTTTTATTAATTTAATAAAGCCATTTAGCATAACCCAGAGAGCACCACGAGGAGGCGGCTTTTATTACTCTCCAAAAATGTATTTGTGTTTGTGCACATTAAACTAATTATTACATAATATAAGATAGGTATGTATTTGTCATTCATTTTTATAGCATCATTAAAAAAATGTCTTATAAAAAATTATTAAATTTAAGTTTAAATTTAAATGTTTTGTATAGTTAATTGATATAGATTTAAGAAACTCATACCGACTTATCTCTCCTCTATGGGTACTGTTGGATTTTGTCTTCGTTTTTTAGTTGTCGTTCTTTGACTTTCCTATCTTTAGGAAAGTGTTGTTAATGGATACTATAATTTAATATGGACAGCAGTTTGGACTTCTTGAATAACATCCAACCACATATAGATTAGTGGGGAAATAGAATAAAAACTTTCATTAAGGAATGGATTAAAGGACTCATATGCATTAGTTGTCTTGATTAATTCTGACGAGTTAGCTGCCCAAGCTTTGGTGGGAATATACTTTCATCTGATATATAGTTAAATATCAGTTAAATAATCACAGTATTTTTGTAGTTGTTCATTTTCAGGAAAGTCGGTCATTAAATCTTCAATATAACAATCACCTACGTCTTCAGGATTTAAAATAAGTAAACCAAACGTTTAGTGTTATGTAGTGCATAGTCATAATCAACCTTACATTTTAACGGTGATTGACGTAATCCAAGGTTATTAAATTTTTCAGTAATTTTCTTAAATACAAAATCATATGTTTGGACCGATTTATTAAGTAATAGGCATAATCTAATGGTGTCGATTGACCATTTTTATATCCAGGAATAGTAAACAGTTGTTCAAAAATCTTGGAGAATATTTAAACGTGCCATCCATGTATAAGTTTTCAACGCGACTCAAGAAATGTAAATTTTTTTCACATATTATTACATTTTTATTTTCATCGTCATCCAATACAAAATTTTCATTTCTTACAGATTTTGTTTCTACTACGGTAATATACTGATGAACTTAATTTATATTAGGAGGATTAGGAAAAAGGACTTTAGCAAGCTCAAGCTTTCTCAAGCTTTTTGTTTGCATGCCGTGTTGACAATTTGATGATCAATATTCGATTCATCATATTTATTATGATCATGTTCTCCGATGGCTGAAGAAAATGCATTATTTTTATCTGTGTATAATTTTGCATCACACATTTTGTTACACATCTCCAACGGGTAGAGCCATCGTTTTTACTAGTTGTTCCAAAATTTAACTTAAAATGTTTATAAACAACCATGCGTCCACCCTTTTTATTTTCTTAAAATTCCATCACTCAAACAACGCAAAAAAAAAGTAATAGACTATCCAGGACGAAATTGAACGAATTAACCTAACGAAGTACTTAAAAGGAATATAATATAATAATACTAACAGCCTGCTCATATTATTTATTATATTCTATTGATATTTGATAGTACTTTTATTACGTCCGTTTGTTGATAAAAATTCTGACATTAGATTTACACAGAAAGGTTGTCCAAATACATACCATTTAGTATTCATAAACTAGTATCGTTGTACGTTATAATATTAGGTACATCAAACATAAATCATTTTGAGACAATGCTTTCCAACATTTTAAACATGAAACTGTGACTATTTAACTGACAACAATATATCCGATGAAAGTACCTTGACACCAAAATAATGACAAATACATTTCTATCTTATATTATAAAATAATTATTTTAATGTGCACAAACACAAATATTTTTGGAGATTAATAAAAGCCGCCTCTTATGGTGTTTTCTGGGTAATGCTAAATGGCTTTATTAAATTAATAAAAAAAATAAAATTACATAATTTAAAAATTACATTTTTGAGACAGTGCTTTCCAAAATGTCGTACATGAAATGTGGGCGAAAAGAGTAAACTATTTCATCATGTTTGGTCGAAAAAAGGACGTTGGCGAAAAGTGGAAGGTCGTTGCGCCTGACTTGTAATTTTATTATTTAAACGAAACCTGTTTGACCGGAACAACGAGTGTACAACCTCCCTGCCCCTCCATAAAGAAACAAATAATTGATCTGTCAAATAAAATTCATGCCTCACCAATATGAGTGTGGTCAGGCAGAGCAACAGTAACATAGCGACGTGTATCGTCGTTTTTTCATATTTTTCGTAGCACATGGCTTCTGATGTGGCTACTAGAACCAAGTGGCTGATGAACAGTATTGTTCTGTAGAAGCAGTTGGACCTTGACCAAAACAGATGGTGCTTGATGACGAATGCGGTGACGTTCAAGGTTACTTTGGATGTCAGGTAGTACCGGGACGTTAAGTCTACGATGCGGGTGGATAGGATCAGCCTTTCGCTTGCTAACAGCAGATGCCAGCACACCATAAAATTGATTGCATAGGGTGCCACGTACATGGCAAATGAGGAGACGTTGGCCGTCACCAAATGAATAGCGCGTGGACGTCGTGCTAGTAAAAAGTATAAGAGCATGGTTATTCCGGCTACCATTGACGTGCATACCAAAAGCTCCCCCGCAAACAGTATGGTTCTGGACGTTGAAGTTGAGCTGTCGGTAATGTTCTTCATGTTAAAACAATTTTTTTTAATTTAAAAATTTTATAGCATGGTTATACACTTTAATAAATAAATAAATAATAATGTATCATAAATTTATACATCCTGGCGTGTAAACAAGTTATGAAAACCAATGGCGACCATTGAACTATATGATAACTGGAATGCTCACCCGCCATAAGACCAATGTAAAGATATCCGAAATAGCGTGTTAGAAAAAGACAACAGATAAGAATGGTGCTGCTGTCTTTTTTATCACACATAACATATGATAACACATAATATGTTTCAACGACTTTAACGTTTGATTTTATGTTACTAAAGAGTAAAATTTTAAATTCAAACTTAAAGAAATTAAACAGTTAGCAGTTAAGAATTTACGATGGTGAATTTCTGTAGTGGTTTCAATTGTACTAGCTCAAGTGACGTTAGGAAAGACTTGTCATTTCACAAGTTAGTATAAAGTGTTATACCTACCTATACCTATTTTACACATTGATCATTTCAAAGAAATTATGTACGTATGTTATTTTTATATTTAAGGTTTCCTCTTAAAGAGAAAGAGAGGCTTCATAAATGGGTTCATGCTGTACAAAGAAAGGATTTTAAACCTACTTCCAGCTCAACCTTATGTAGCTTGCATTTCCATGAAAATGATTTTTATTCAGCAGTTGTGAGTGGGAAACAAATGTTGAAAAAATCTGCTGTACCAACTATATTTAATTTTCCAAATAATTTAACACCAAAAATATAAGAGAGAAGAATTCTGCAACGAGAAGTAAGTAAATACACATACAAAAACAAGTATTTATATTTTTTTATATTATTAGATGACCATTAATCATTACGTATAAGGAAATTTGTTTTCTTTAGAAAAATAGTTATTTAAAATGTATTTTAGGACACAGCCACAACAACAGCCGTTCATCATGGTGAAATTTGTGAAACTGGAACCAATTTTGTCGACATTGGCATACAGACAAAATTAACAGGAGAAGAATTAGATAGAACATTACAGGATTTACGTCGAGACAAGAGGATTTTGCAGCAGAAATTAATTAGAAGAGATAAGCGAGTAAGTAGTATGCGTGAAATGTTAAATTTGTTAAAAAATAATCACTTAATTGGAGATACTGTTGAAGATATATTTAAGAACCAATTTAATAAAATTCTTCTCTACCTTTTGCTTTATTTCAAAATGAAATCGCTAATATAAATAATGCTTCAAATCATAAATCATATTCAGAAGAAATACGGGAATTTTGTTTAACATTGCATTTTTATTCACCTCGAGCATATGAGTTTATAAGGCAAAGAAGTACATTACCAGATCCTTCTACTATTCGTAGATGGATAGCAACAAGACATTGCAACCCTGGTATCTTACATGAAGTAATTGATTATTTTAAACAAAAATTAAAGTCAGAGGCATCTAATTTTTTGCATGTAAAAGATGTTGCTTTAATCTATGACGCCATGTCAATTAGGGAAGGATTTTGGCCTGATAAAAGTGGAAAAGTGTATGGATATTGTGATCTTGGTGGCATTGCACACACAGACAATGAAGAGTTAGCAAAAGAAGCACTTGTTTTCATAATTGGTAGTCTAAATAAAAAATTCAAGTGTCCGGTTGCTTATTTTTTTATAAATAAAATAAATGCTACAGTACAGAGCCAATTAGTACTTGCTGTCATCTCAGTTCTTTATGAAGCTGGAATTACAGTTCGATCTCTGACAAGTGATGGAACTACCACAAATTTAAAGACCTATGAAATTTTAGGCTGTAGCTTAGATCATACAAATATTCGATCTTCTTTTCCTCATCCAGATGAACCTCTTATAAATATTCATTGTATTATTGATCCTTGCCACCTAATGAAAATTTGTCGAAATTGTATGGCTGAATTAAGTTTATCTCACTCAGGCAGTAAAATATCATTTGATTATATAAAAAAGCTTCATGAAATTCAGCAAATTAAAAATTTGAAGTTTGCCAATAAATTAAGTTCATTACATATATTTTATAAAAATAAAAAAATGAGTGTTCCTTTAGCGGTCCAGGTTTTGAGTAGCAGCGTAGCTGATGCATTACAGTTCTTACAAACATGTAATAATGATTTTAAAAATGTTACTGCTACTATTGAATTTATTAGAATTTTTGATAGACTATTTGACATTATGAACGCTAGAAATAGTTTTGGTAAAGGTTTAAATCTCCTATGAAATTGAGTAATCAAAATGTTTGGGAAGAAGTATTTGAGAGCGCCAAGAGTTATATCTTACAATTGAAATGTGAGGAAAAGAATATTTTACAACACCGTAGGAAAACCTTTGCATTAGGTTTTTTGATTAATATTTTGAGCTACAAAAATTTAGCATTAGATTTATTAACTAGAGAAAATGAACCATTATTATATTTCCTACCCTATAAAACATCCCAAGATCATGCAGAAATTACATTTTCATGTATAAGATCTGCAGGGGAATGGAACAATAATCCTTCAGCTCTTCAATTCAAATGGAATATTCGTAAAATGTTGTATAGAAATTCAATTTTACCCAGTAAAAATGCCAATATCCAAGATTTAGAGAATAAAGATGAATCAATTTCTATTGGAATTTTTTCTCTATCACATGAAAAAAGTATTTATGTTGATAAAGAATTTATTGGTGAAGAATTAGTTGATGAAGAAGTATTGTCATTTTCATATTTAGATGACCATGACCATGATCATACATTTAGTCATTACCAAAAAAATATTCTTTATTATATAGCAGGCAACGCAGCTTATAAATTTATTGAAAAGTTCCCATGTTCATTTTGTGAAGATATAATTTTAAATAAAGATATGTTTAGTAAGGATCATAACTATTCATTAATACCATTAACAGATTATGTCTCTTTCACAAATTTTAAAAATCGTGGTAAACTGAAGTTTGTTTCAACGTTTATATTTGATATAATATTATTTACTGAAAAATGTTATCAAGCATATTCTTCAAACATAAAAAATAATAACTTTAAAAAAGATGTTATGATAAAAGTTCAAAGACAATTTTTGGATCAAGTAAAAAATGTATATCCTACACATCCAGTTATTGATACATGCACTTTAGAATTACACGAAATGAAAATTGTAAAATTTATATCTTCATATTATTGTACTTTAAGAGTGCATACTCAGTGTAAGCAATTGACACAGCAAAATCAAGGTTCAAAGTCATCCCTTAGGCATAAATTAAACAAACTTATTTTATTTAACCGTGTTTAATCTGAGTCACAATTAAACTTTTATAATTTTTAAATATTTTTTATTTGTATGACTTCAGCGCTTTTGTCATTGGAATTTGGTCATGTTAAATATATTTAAATTTGAATTGAGCTTGATTTTTTTCATAATTAATAATTATTTTCATTGTATGCTTTTATTTTAACACTACTGCTTATTTATACTCTTATTATTATCATTATTATTATTTCTTATACAGATGAATATTTTGCTAGTTTATTTTAAATAAAACATTTTTATTAATTTATAGTTTTATTGTCATTACAGGAAAAATATCTAGCTGAAGTCAACTCAACACAAGTTACTAAGTTAGCTTAACAGATTATATAACTTCAAGGTTATGACTATAGTTAAAGTATCTACAATTTCTTATAAGTTATAGTATCTTTAAATGATTATTTATTTTAGGACATTTTGGACAAGAAGTATAACAAAAACTATTGAAGATTTTAGTAGTAGTAGTAATCGTAGCTAGATTATAAATCTACAATATTAACTTAAGTTAGGAAAGTAGTAAGAAAAATAATTGAGGTAAGTTGTAGGTACAGCATCAGGTAAGTTGGGTAAGTAACATTTCTTTCAATTATGAATAACATTATAAATACCAAAAATTGTCAATAAAAATCAAATTTTTGTTATTTTATATGCATATAATTATGAATTAAAACCTTCTAACTTTAAATTTACAACTTGTTATTTTATTCCCAACATACAAATCCTCGCAACTTCCTTTACATTTATATAGGTAACAAATGTAGGAGTCCACAAGAAAAGCATATATCAATACTTGTTATAGGTATTATAAATTATAATTATCTACTAATAAACTATTTACTTATCGTTAAATTATTTATATTCTATTAATTTAATCATAAAGAATTTGTGGAAATTAAAAAATAATGATATGCCAAGTTTTAAAAACCAAACTAAAGTCTTAAATAATATCGCGGAACGCGGAAAATTAATTTAAGATATTAGCACCGTGTGTAAGACAAAGATAGTAACACCATTAGTATGTTCCATCTCTTTCTAACATTCCCTTTCGGGCAACACTGCTTGGTGAGCATTCCAGTTATCATATAGTTCAATGGTCATAATACATCGTATATCAAATCATTAAAATATGTGATACTAATATATCGTATCTCCATAATATTATTATCATAATTTATTATTAAGCTTATATTTTTATTAAACTAGGTACTTAGAATTAGTAATGTGTTTTATTGTGCGTCAATATGAATGCGGACGAGATCGACGATCTGTTGGATCAATTTGAAGATGATGGTAATGTTTCTAATTTTAATTAACAATCATAACAATATTACTTTGTTAAACCTGCTCATCATGATTTATGCCTATTTTTCTTAACTTTTAGAAGACTTTAATGAAACTAAGGAGTATAGCCCCGACCACAGCATACAATCTATGGAAGTTCAGAATGAAATGGAAACAAATGATTTTAATGAAGCTATGGAGTTTAACCCTGACCAAAGCATACAATTACTTGATGTGCAAAATGAAAAGGATACAAATGAAAGGATACGAGCAAAAAAAAGTATACCTGAAAACTGGAAAAGGAACTCTAACCAGTCATTGCGTATGAAAGGTAAAGGGTATTTAGGTTATAGACGGACACCTAATAAACACATTTTTCATGATGTAAACAGAAAAGCTAAAGATATGGGTCCAACGTGTACCAATATCTCTTGTAAAAAATCATCTAAAAGAATATGTCGTAGATTTTCTGACGAAGACAGATTAAATATATTTAATCATTTCTGGTCTACTTTAAATTGGGATCAAAAGAAAATGTATGTTAATATGTTAGTCAAAAAAGTTCCTGTAAAACAAAGAAAAACTGAAGCATCAGTTTCTCGAAGGACTTATACACTTTTCTATTTTTTAAAACTCAATGGTGACCCAATAAATGTTTGTAAAAATATGTTTTTAAATACTCTTAGTGTGGGGGAAGCTCAAGTACATAATTGGTGTTCAATTAATGAAATATCCACACAACAAGCTCAAGGTACACAATCAAGGCCTTTCAAAAACAAAACTGACCAACAAGAATTTATTGAAGTATTTTTTAATAAACTACCAAAAATGGAGTCTCATTACTGCAGAAAGTCAACATCAAAACTCTATTTAGAACCTTTAGTACAATCAAAATCACAGCTATACAAATTATATATTGATGAATGTAATGTAAATGGAAAAACACCTGTATCAAGAACATATTTCAGTGATGCTTTTGAGGCAAATAATCTGTCCTTGTTCTCCCCAAAAAAAGATCAATGTGATCAATGCTGTGGTCATGGAACAGGGAACATTAGTGATCAAGATTGGAATAAACACATTGAGGACAAAAATAGAAGTAGGAAAGAGAAGGAAATGGACAAAGAAAAGGCACTTTCAGGAGAACTAATTGTATTCACCATGGACTTACAAGCTGTAAAGGTATGTCCATTCTTAAAAGCTAGTGCTTTGTACTACAAATGCAAACTATGTGTACACAATTTTACAATGTATAATCTTGGTACCCATGAGTGTATGTGTTATTGGTGGGATGAAACTCAGTGTAACTTAACTGCTTCTGCCTTTACAAGTTGTATTATTGACCAATTATCTATGTGTTACAACAAGAATCAAAATAAGAATATAATGTGATGGGTGCTGTTACCAGAACAAGAATACAGTTTTGTCTAGTGCAATACTGGAGTTTTCTGTTACACATAAAATAATCATTGAACAAAAATATCTGACCAAAGGTCATACTCAAATGGAGTGTGACTCAGTACACTCAGTAATCGAAAGAAAATTAAAAAATACAGATATTCATCTACCATCGGACTACATCAAAATAACTAAAACTGCAAGATCAAAACCATTTCCATATGAAATAAAAGACTGTGATATCTCTTTTTTTTTAAATTATCAAAATAATGTTAACAGATATGACAGTATAAGACCAGGAAAAGCTACTGGAGATCCAACAGTTACTCAAATTAAAGCTCTCCGTTACAACTGCAATGGCACTATAGAATATAAGCTAAACTTTGACGATGAATATTATAGTGATCTAGCCATTGCCCAAAAGAAGAGAAAGACAGTAGAAATTCATTCTCCTATTATTTATGAACAATTCCATAAGTCTCCATTAAAAATACCTAAATCAAAATGGCAAGATCTACAGCAACTTAAAGCAGTGCTACCAAAGGATTGTCATCCGTTCTATGACCAAATAAAATCTTTGTAATTATTTAAATATTAACTTGTGTTAGTACATAACATTGTTTTAATTTTAACTGCTCGTGCCAGAATTGTATGTATTTGTTTTTGTTTTATACTACCTATAATCTTAATGTTAATATTTTTTTTTTTACTGCAATTACCAATGAGTAGTTCAAGACTGAAACTGTAATAAGAGGTACACTTTTGTTTTAATGTTAAATTTTAAATGAAAATTATGCTTTTTTTCCTAAAATTACCAGTGACAATGTTCAAGACTGAACTAGTATACCTAAGTACATAAATTGTTTTTATTTTAACTGTTCATAACATAATTTTATATTTTTTGTTTTTGTTTTATACTATATTGTTAATGTTATTTATTTTATACTGAAATTACCAATGAGTAGTTGAAGACTGAACTTGTGATAAGAGGTACACAATTTGTTTTAATGTTAAATCTTAAATGAAAATTATGCTTTTTTTTTATAAAATTACAGGTGAAAATGTTCAAGACTGAACTAGTATACAAAAGTACATTTACTTATTTTTATTTTCATTGGTTTTAATTAATAAAGATAATATAAACATATTATTTAATATTATTTTCTATTCAATTAATAGAACACATTTTAAATTATATGACAGAATTTTTTTTCATACTATAGTAATAACCCACTACTTAATACCTCGTATGTTGCAAACATTTATGAAAACTACGAAACAATACCCCGTAAGTCACAAATAAAATTATTAATAATAATAATTGGTTAATTTATAAAATATTTAAAATACAACTATAATGTATAGATGATTTTCATCTATTTATTGCAAAATTAGAAAATAATTGATTTTATAAACACATTTATGTGTCTCCAAAAGTGAATTTTGGACTTACGAGGAATTGCAGTTTCACCGACGATATTTTCTATAGCAGTGTAGTATAGTATTTATAATCAATGCTATTACCTACCTAAGTGCAATTACTTACTGGATTTATCAAGGCAATTTCACTGAACGTAAGTATAAAACGCGTGTTTACTTATATACATTTTATTATATTAATTATATCTTTATTATACAAATTATAAATTATTAATACTGCAGGCCCTAACCTGGTTAGGTTACATTTTACAATACATTTTTAATAGTTAATACCTACCATAATAAAATAAATCAAAAATTCAACATTGGCCAACCAAATAACTGTTATCTTTATCAGTACCTATAAATTATTCTAAATAAATAGGTATCTATAAACGATTATATTATATTTTATATTTCTTATATTATTTGCTTTAATTTAAATAAGTGCCTACAGTATAAAATGGCCCACTGGTATAATTTTAATGAGATGTAAATTTCTAGTTTTTATATAGCACCTAACTACCTATATTTTGATTTTGATTATTATTTTATACAACAATAACTAATTAATTAAAAATAACTGATTATAAATTGTATTTTAATGTATAGTTTATTACTCAAAACCATTAACAAGAATTGAAAATGATGATGAATTGCAAGCATTGCATATTTTCTACTTGTTCAGGAAAAAAATTATTTAACCTAACCAAATGTTGCTCCATCACACTATTGCTCAAGTGCCCCGTGTAAATTGTGGTTACCAAGGCTGCCCAGTAACATTTTCAACTTTAAACAGATTCGAATCACACATTTTACAATTTCATAATAGAGATTCTATGAGTAGTGGTACTGAGGAAGATGAACATAATAATCAGATTAATAAAATGTTGCAATGTACTCATGATGACTGTAATTATTTTACTAAAAATAAAGACACTCTCCGCTCTCACGTTTTTCGAAATCATGGAAAAAATACTTTAGTACCAAAAAATTCTTGTGATGACCAACCCTTAGTTACTGAAACTATGATTATGGATGATGATAATATACACATAGATATAAATAAAGAAGAAGAATTACTTAAAGTTTTTGCTCGTCTGTACCTAGTTTTACATTCAAAACATAATATACCAAAATCAACTACTTCTAAATAAGTGTAGACCTTATCTATCATCACTGGAAGATGAACCAAATTTAATAAAACGCCTAAATGATTTAGGGGTAGAATGTATAGATGACTTAAAATTATTAAATTTTGAAGTCGATTTACAAGGTCTATTGAAAGTAGTACAGTGTCGTCAATTAAACCTAGATCTGTCAAAAGGTATAGTAAAATGTATTAGTCTAAGTAAAAATATTCATAATTGATTTAATAAGTTATTTAAAATTTCAGATGTTACAATACATGAAAGTAATAATACACAATCTTCAGTACCCGATGTATCGTCTTCATCATTAGAAAACGAAAGGTCACAATCAATTACTGTAGGATTGGGCTTCACAATACCAACTTTCAGAAAATCTATAAGAACATCTTTAGCCAAAGGTAATTTGCGTAATGATGAGAGACTTCATGTAGTTGAAACAGTCTCCAACCACATGTTCGATGTCATAAGGTAAATATCTGTTTTTGAATTAGTTGTAAATTCTTTTATTTTATTAAAAAAAGTTTTTAATATTTATATTTTAATAATCCTGGAATCCGAGAACGTAGACAAGTTAGAAGAATGTTAGAGAAACAATACCCAAATGCAATGAAAAATAAACAATTTGAGGACAATGCAGAATACATATCAAAACAACTTTTAAATCATATATATTATTTAAAAAGAAAGGAACGACACGAGTTAAGACAGAGTGGCTCATTGTATCAACATTCTAGTGGTCCTTCAAGAATGTTCAACCAAAAAAATAAATAGATTTGGGACTCAACCTGAGTGATTTGCACCAAATGATATGCCAGAAGGAGAAAACATGAGTACAGGGCCGTCCCTGGGGGGGGGGGGGGGGTGTCACACCCGAATCTAGGTAAAAATGTCCGAAGAAAAAATGTACACGGTAAAAATGTCCGGGTAAAAATGTCAGATCAGCGTGAGATCAGCTGAATATGAATGGTTTTTAATCAGTAACGGATTATTTTTTAATAAATCCGTAGTTAGCGACGCAGAACAATTTAACAAACTGCGTTTGACACAATGCCAATGAATTTTGGTTTTCAGCCAGTGTTGTATGGTATATGCATACCCATTTAAACACAACTTGTCATGGTTTTTATTTGATTTAATAATATCGGCCATTTCAATCAATTTAATAAAATAAAATAACACGCACACTTAAATGATTCAACTGTAAACTCAGGACTGGCCATCACCTAAACGTTGACAAAAATTGTCGCGATAATCTTATCGTAATAACCGATAAACCGCGCAACATGATGTCAATTACAAATTAGGTACCTAGGTATAAATATTTACAGGTAGTCAGGTATTTTGTCATATACAGGGTGTTCCCATTTTATTATTTTTCAATACTTATATTTTTTATTTTTTATTTTACATTTTTATTTTTCGGGCATTTTTACCTTGGACATTTTTAACTCGGACATTCTTGGTTTCGGACATTTTTTTCCGGACGTTTTTACCGTGGACATTTTTTCCTCGGACATTTTTGTAGAATACCGTCACCCCCCCCGACTTGGTCAGTCGGCACATTTGATATTGAGGTACCGAGTCGGCAATTTAACGACATTTAATAATAATATATTAAAATATTATTATTAATATTTTATTTGACAGAAACAAAAATACAAAAAAAATCATTATTTTCTATTGATGATATTAATATATTAATATTAAATTATTATTTTTAACGTATGAAGAATATGTTATAAGAATAATGTATAAATAGATATGTATTATTGAGCCGGTATCGGACGTCACCGTCGTCAACGGTCTGTGTCTTTGTTAGTATCATTGAGTAAATAATATAAGGAGAGGCCATTTCCTATATTGCCATGTACTTTGATATGAATCAACTGAACATAATTGTGCAACCTTTAGTTGAAACAATTTAAACTAGATGGCAGCGCTGTGAGTATATTATTTACTCAATGATAATTAATATACATATTATAATTTATATTATACATTATTATAATAAATTACAAATTGTAATTTGTAATTTACAATACTGTCAATACTGATTAATGAACGACGTCAACTATTACAGACTATTTTTGTATTTAATTTTTTACATAATGGTCAGTTGTGCTTATTGTGGTAGAACGAAAAACGAGTCGTGCAAAGTAGCCAAAATCACCTTTCACCGGTATGTTACATGCTTAAAATAATTGTATTAATGTGTCCATACTTCATGTAAGTACCAGTGACGCAAATAGGGGGGCTTGGGGGCTTAGCTCCCTCAAAATCACTCAAAGCCCCCTCAAAGTATTATAGTTTACCATTCTTAAAAGTGTATACGTATAAATTATAATTTAAAAAAAAATGTGTTAGGGCTTGAGCCCCCCTCTAAACATTTTTCCTATTTGTGCCACTGGTAAGTACCAAGGCTGACTAGTTACTACGTTAATAGAAAATATTATGTTTTATTAAGGATACCTAATGATGAAACTCAACGAACAAACTGGTTGGATTTTGGCTCTAAGTGGTATGCAATAAGTCAAGTGAAGAAGAATGCAGTTATTTGTTCTTTACAAAAATTAATGATGTTGATAAAAAAAAGCATTATGCAAGTCAAATTTTGATAGTACTCTTTCTTTTATTCATGAATTTTTTTCTTATGTAAAGGCTTTAAAATTTTTTGATGGAGTACTTGTTATTAATTCTCAGAGAAAAACTGGTTTTATTGGTTTTTTAATAGTTTGATAAATTTAAAAAAAGATTTGATTGATTCAAACGCTTTGCTTTTCTTGCCTTTCTATAAATTAAGCCAAGATCATATAGAACTTTTATTTGGTTCGATTAGGGCACATGGAGGACACAACAACAATCCGACAGCAAGACAATTCAAATCCGCCTATCTTTATTTTGTTGTGATATTAAATTTTTTAGTATAAGTTAATGATATATATGAATAATTATTATAATTCCCGTTAAAAACTTTGATTTTAATTTCCTATCTAATGAAATAAATACTGATTATCAAACATTTGTTATTAACTACTGTAACAAATTTAGTGACCATAATAATGATCTTACTGTCTTTTCACTGAACATTAGAAGTATCAGAAAATATTTTAATGAATTATTAGTGGTTTTAAGTTCAGCTAATATTAAATTTGATATTATTATGTTATCTGAGACATGGTTGGATAATAATATTGGTAACTTCGATATAAAAGGTTATAATTGTTATAATCACTATAGCTCATTAAATATATCTGATGGAATAAGTGTTTATATTAAAGACTCTATTATAGTAAATAATATTATAATTGGAAGTATAAACCACTGTAGCTCATTAGATTTCTCAATTTCCTATAATAATATATTAATTAAATTAACATGCATTTACAGATCACCCAGTTTGAATAAAATTGATTTTATTGATAATCTAGAAGACTTTTTAAACAATTACTCCAAATTCCAATCACATATTATTTGTGGAGACATAAATTTAAATATTAAGATCGAAGACATCATTTGTATTAAATACCTTAATGTACTTATTAGCTATGGATTTAAATCATGTATTAATGGCACTACACGTAGCTTTGGCAATAGTAACACATGTATTGATCATATTTTCATTAAAAACAAACAGGCTTTTAATCATATTTGTGGATACATTTATCAAAGTGCTATTATGGATCATTACAGTACTATTGCTGTACTATCTACCCCACGAAACAATAATAATATAAATACAGTTGATAACAATACCGATAATCATAATTACAATTTTACTAATATAGACAATTTAAATAATATATTAAAAAACATAAACTGGACAGAAATTTTAAAATCAACTGATGTAAATGTAGCTATTGACTTATTCACAACTGTTATTGAAAATAGTATAAAAAAATCACAAGAAACTAAAATAAAAAAGATACCAAAAAATAAAAAACGATTAAAAAACTGGATAACACTAGGAATTATTAATTCTATGAGACATCGGGATAGATTATATGCGAAATTAAAAAATCAACCATTCAACATTAAATTGCAAGAGATTTATAAAAAGTATAGGAATCTTCTAAATGTAACCATAAAAATAGCAAAAGATGTATATTTTTATAAACAAATTTCTAATGTTAAAGGTAATACTAAAAAAATATGGGAATTTATAAATGTAGCCTTAGATAATAAATCTAATAAAACTAACTTTATAACAACAATCCTAAATCGTCAAAATCAAATTGTAACAGATAATATTAGTATTGCAAATGAGTTCAATTCTTTTTTCGTGTCTATAGGTACAAATATTTCGAATAAATTGAAATCACATCTAAACATAAGAAAATTTACATTTTTAAATGATATTCCAGTAAATGATAAAAGTATATTCCTAAACCCTATTTCAACTGATGAAATTAAAAAATATATATTAAATATTGAACCAGCATGTTCATTCAATAGGTGGGAATTAACAAACACGATTTTAAAAGCTATTATTTTTAATATTCTTACACCATTACAATATATTTTTAATCTAGTTCTTACTACTGGTGTTTTTCCACATTCATTCAAAAATACTATCATTATCCCGTTACATAAGAAGTTAAATAAAAGTGATTGTACAAATTATCGACCAATAGCACTTACAATTACACTATCCAAAGTTTTAGAAAAGTGCATCAAAGATAGGCTTTACAACTTCTTAGAAACATGTTCGATATTTTCCTGTAACCAATTTGGTTTCAGGAAAAACAAAGGTACCGATAAAGCTTTAATGACTGTAATTAGTCACATTTATAACAAACTAGATATGAATAGAGCAGTAATTGGACTTTTTCTAGATGTAAAAAAAGCTTTCGATTCAGTTGACCATTCAATATTGCTAGCCAAATTAGAAAAATACGGTATCAGGGGCAATGCAAATAACCTTATATGTAATTTTCTAGAAAATCGTATTCAACAAGTAAGAGTAAATGACAGTTTAAGCGATTATCTGATATCAAATCATGGTATACCACAAGGTACTGTATTGGGTCCTCTTCTTTTTATTGTTTATATTAATGACTTATTGAATATTAAGTGTAACGGATCAATTTTCAGTTTCGCTGATGACACCTCAATTATTATAGATGACATAAATAAAAATCATATTCAGAGTAAATCGACGCATGTATTAAGTATCGTCAAAACATGGTTTGATAATAACCTCCTAGAACTTAATTTAACAAAAACTTGCTTTATGAACTTTAGTATAAATAAATTGGTACCCACTGGAAAAAATTATCTTAAGGCGCACCTCATAAATTGTAACGAATTTAATATAAATACAATGTCTGCTATTAGTAATGACAGTAAGTGTAATTGCACTTATATTTCTTCAGTACAACAAGTAAAATATTTAGGTATTACTATAGATGCTAACCTTAAATGGCAAAATCATATTATTAATACAACTAGAAAGCTCAGACTGTTGTTCTATAAATTTAAAACTATCAGCAACATACTATCACCAATCACAATGAGAATGGTATTCGTAGCTATGGCTCAGTCAATTTATTCATACGGTATTGAGAGTTGGGGTGGTGCCTACAATATACATCTAAATTCACTTGAAACCACTATAAATTCTCTTATTAAAATATCTTAAAAAACCCTATAGGATGAGCACTGTATTGTTATATAAAGAATGCAATCTTTTAAATTTAAATCAATTATATACACGACATATATTATTGAATATGTTTTCCTTGATGTTCAAAAATTTAAATTTAAACATAACCACTGTACAAGAGCTAAACAAACCAATATGTATTTAATTCCTAAGTGTAGAACGGAATTTGGAAAAAGAAACCCCTTGAATGTTGGAATTAAGATGGCTATGGAATTAAATATTGACGTTGGTTTGTTTAGAATCTTTAGATTTTATAAGAAAATGGTAAATGAAAAAATTAAATTGCTAACATAGATAATTTTTCTGTATTCCTGTCAAATTATTATATTTATTATGTATTTCTAAAATATTTAAAAAGTTATATTCATGATGCTTATTTTCACATAATCAACTATGATCGACTTATAATATGTTAATTTAATTATTTAGTAAATGTACGAGATATTATTAAGAACCTTGTCTCCACAACAAGCCTAGCTTACGGAGACAATCATTTATATATAATGCCAAATATAATATGTATAAATATTTGTAATTTTACATATATGTATACATTTCTGTTTTAAATGAAAACAAATAAACAAATAAATAAATAAGAAGTTATTAATACATGCAGAGGTTAGAGATGGTGGGTTAGGTAACTGTATTCCATTAGAACAAATAGGTATACTTAATTGGTCTAGCACTAAAGATCCTGTTGATATAATTAATAATACAAACGTACATTTTTATAAAGAAGAAAATATTAAATTTGAACAAGAAGATTATCACCCTAAAGATCATGACTATTTGGTAACTAGTAATTTAGGTCTTAGTATGTTTGCCAAAGAAGTAGTTATTTACTTAGCTGGGTTTGTCGTACATAAATTAGAGAAGAAACTTTTTTGTGAAGTCTGTGAATCAGCATTAGTAGGAAATAAACAAGACCTTTTAAATTCTCTTATTAATATTAAAACTAAAGGAGGTTTATCTTATCCTAGTGAAGATGTCATATACATATGTATGATGACTGAAAAATACATTAAAGAATATTATAGTGAAAAAAAAACCAGTTAATAAACTGTTAGTTGAGACTAAAGTGTTATCTTATTTTACTACAAATTGTCCATTTAAAAATATAAGTTGCCATCAACATGACAGTGATCCTCTAACAAATCATATTATTTTGTTAATTAAATCTATAATTTCTATTTATTTTGATACTAAAATTCATTACTTGTGTAAAAGTAGTAGCGAAACAATATCTTTAAGACATTAGTATAATAAAATAATAATTTTCAAAGGCCAATAATATATATTATTATATAATAAAATATTATTATTCAGTATAAATATGTATTTTTATTATTTACAAAATAACCGCGTCAGAAAAAAAACCACAGAACAATAACCAAGAGACATAAATGTGAAAGGATTAATCGTAATATTTATACTTATTATTTTAATTTTTTTTTATGTTAAATTTTTAATCATTGAGTGGATTATAATATTATTATAGTTATAATAAATATAAATTCAAAATTATACATTATACATTTGTACAATAGTAAATTATTAGTAATGTGGTGACACTGCATATCGACCTTTAGCGATTCAAATATACTTTGATATGGCCACCACCTGGTTAGTATATATTACTATATAGCCGTATGCTCGTAAAGTTTGTATAAAAATATGTACATGTTATTTATACAGATAATTTTATTTATAACAACGTTTATACTATTTGCAGCGTATTTTTAATTATATTACCCTAATCAGTAATCATAATCAAAATCACAATACATGTTAACCACACTCTGTCACTGGCCCTCTGCGCATAAACATATTTAATAATTTAATATTTATTATTTATATTTTCTTTTGTTCAACAAAAATGAGTGAAGTTAATAATAAAAGAAAAAGAAAACGTGTTAAAGTTGAATGTTTAGAATGTGGCAGTCAATTTAATGACGATTTCAAAAAAAAAACACGAGGAAAAATTACATCGTGGAAAACGAGTAAATATTAAATATGTTGGTGCACCAAAAAATCCGTTCGAAAGTGCAGCAGCTACATGGAATTTGAATAAACGGGTAATGATACCGGTAGGTAAGTCGTTTATTATACTTGATATTTTTTGTAATAAATATTTATAATTAGGTATGCCTTGAAAAAAATGAACCTAAGTACTTTTATTAGCATATTATATATTATTATGATTTATCGCTAATATTTAATAGGTAACTCAGTAACTGGTAAGCTTGTGTTGTATTAAACGTTCATAAAATCATTATAACAAAAATATATCGTATTAAATACAAATTATTTTAATTTATTTTATTTTTTATGTTAGGAAAATGAGTGTTCAAGCTCATCAGTCAGTTATAATGATGTTGAAAAACTATCTAAAGATAAATCAGACTCTACTGTTCAAAAAGATAATGTTGATTCTAAATCTGAGGTATTGTTAATATTGTTATTGATATTTAAACAAATCAAATTGATCATTAATTGGTATAAAATGAACATTGGACATACCTATATATTATAAATATTATTAATTATTATTTATTACTATTATTACATCATATTATAATATTATGATTGTATATTTTATCTAATATCCATTGACCATTCATATTGCATACAAGTATAAAATAATATAATAATATTATAATTTATAGCTTAAATACTAAAAAGATTTGCTTTTTTTGAACTAAAAATTCATAAAAAAAAACCATTTTCATAAAAATATATCTGATAAATCCTAATTACGTATTTTAATTTGTTGTACTTTATTTTAGAAAAATGACTCTTCAAACTCATCAGTCATTTATAATAATGATGAAAAACTATCTAAAGATAAATCGGACTCTACTGTTCAAAAAGATAATGTTGATTCTAAATCTGAGGTAGGTACTTATTATTTTAAAAATTAAATTTAAAATTTTTAAAATTTTAATAATTAAATAAATTGTTAGGTAGTTAGTAATGGATTTATTATTTATAATTTTACATTTATATCTAATAATGCATAATGCCCATTCACAATACATAAAAATACCAAAATATATTTTTGTTTAAATATATTGTAGAAGTGTTATGAATGAATCAAAAATCAAAAATGTTTTAGGACTAGTAACTGCTAAATGAGCATAACCAATGTTTTTTTTAAATTATATTAAAATGTATTCAAATTTAGTTTATTTCATATAAAATATAATAATAGGTACTAGTTTTATTAATACTTAATAGTATTGGTATATTACATATATATATATATATTTTAGAATTTTCAACAAGTTATTGAACATAATATTGATGAAAATTCTGAAGAAATATCATGGTTGTTATGTGCTGGCCAAATGGAGGACTTAGTATCAAATTTAAATGAGTGTAATACTTTGCTGTCAAAATTGAAAGAAGACACATTGCCAAATCCAATTATGTTTATGTTAGAAAGTCAACAAGTGATTAATAGAATAAAATTGAAATCAGAATGTTTTTTAAAAAATGCCAAAGTAGTATTAGACAACTTATCAGATCCGTCTGACCATATACAATCAGTTTTTAAACCAAATTATTTTGTTGAACATGATCCAGGGCGGCGGTGTGATATTACTTCTTCTTCACAAAGGCAATATCTTTTATCATTGGGTCCACACCAACCTAAACTTTTAAAATATCCAATCAACAGTGATATTGATCCATCAAAACAAAAAAGTTTTAATCCTATTTGGTTAAAAGAATATCCTATGTTAGAGTATAGTTTGATTACTGATTCAGCATATTGTTTTGTGTGCTCATTATTTCCAAAAGGGTTAGGAAGACAGTTTTCAAATGAAGCATGGGTAAAGCAAGGTGTTAATACATGGCAAAAAATGAAAAGTCGAGGAAAAGCAAAATTAGGCAAGTTGGAACAGCATTTTAATTCTTTATCACACAAAGCAGCTTTAAATGATTACCGCAGCTTTATGAAAGAGTCAAATTAAATTGACATTATTATGAATAGATCAAAAAGACAAGAATCCATCAAACTAGTACAAGAAAAAGAATTTAATAAACAAATAATTATAATTTTATTTGATATAGCACGGACATTGAATAGGCAAGGGTTGTCTTTTCGTGGAGATGGTGACGGATCTAGCGATAATTTTAATCAAATGGTTCAACTTATCTCTAGGCACAATCCCTTAATGAACCGTTGGATAAATGAAAAATCATCAAGATCTTACAATGTCACATATTTAGGCCCCCGTTCGCAAAATGAGTTTATTGATATTCTAAGTAATGAAGTAAGAAGAATTATTGTGAAAGAAGTCCAGGAAGCAAGCTTATTTTCAGTCATGGCTGATACAACCCCCGATAATTCTCATAAGGATCGATTGGCAGTTTGTTTGTGTTATGTTAATAACAATGGAAAAGCAATTGAAAGGCTTTTAGAAATAGCTGAAGGAGTAGACAAAACTGGCTTAGGAACAGCTAAACAGATTATTGAAATTTTAACTAAACATTCTTTAGGAACAGATAATTTGGTATTTCAGTCATATGATTATGCTAGTAACATGTCTGGGCAGTTTAACGGTACACAAGCTAAACTTTCAGAACTAGTTGGTCATAGTGTTTTTTATATTCCATGTTAAGCGCATCGGATGAACACATTTTTGGAACATGCATGTAATTCTAGTTTAATTGTGTCAGATATGATTGATAACTTGGAAAACCTTTATGTATTTTTTTCAGCTAGTAATAAAAGGTATAGTGTATTGAATAAGCAAATGAACAATGTTGATAATACATTACAACTAAGAAACTTATCCAAAACAAGATGGACAGCCCGTGCAGAGTCCATTAAAGCTCTTTGGGCTTCATATGAAGCTATATGTAACACTTTACAATATATTTGTTCACATCCTGAGATATTCGATAGAAATACTACTTAATGCATTTGGCATTAATAAAAAGATGCATTCATTTGACTTCATTGTCTCCTTGGTATTTATGAAAAATATAATGTATAAATTGAAATCACTAACCGAGACATTAGAAACAAAAAGTTTATGTGTAATTGATGCTGCTGTTTTAATAGAGGCTACAATTAAAAATTTAGAAGATATTAATTCAGATTCAGAAAGAATAAATGATCTGATTGACAGCGCAACCTTGTTCGCAGCAAATCTTGGTATAGATTCAAAATCTGATTTCAAAGTTCATCACCGTACAAGAAAACAGCCCACTTGGTTGGACGAAAATGCTGGTACTCAAGCTGATTTAACTTTTCATATATTTTATAAAAAAGAGTTAAAATGTATACTGTCTACACTTATTAATTTATCTAAAGACAATTTAAAAGTATTTATTGATACAATAATGCCACTGTATAAAATATTCTCATTTCCATTCAAGAATGAAAATATGAGCATTGAAAATATACAAAATGCTTTGTTAATATTTCCTCCTAACAGTGATTTTGCAAAGTGCAAGGATATTGATGCCATTCAAACTGAATTGGAACTATTAAAAGAAATATGCAAAGATTTGAGTTTAACTATGACAACAAATTTTCTCAGTATGATTGAAAGATGTGAAGAAGTTAAACATATCCTACCATTAGCTAATAATATTTGTCGATTAACATTAACTACACCGGTAAGTGTAGCTACTAATGAACGGACATTTAGCAAACTTAAACTGATAAAAATCATTTAAGATCTACAATGACAGGCAATAGATTAGATTCCCTAATGCTGTTAAGTATTGAAAAAGATATTTTAGATACAGTTGATGTAAGTAAAATAGCAACTCAGTGGTTCAATATAAAACAAAGAAGAATTCAATTTTAAAAATTGTATATATTATTATTTATTGTGATACATGCATAATTATTAATTTATTATTAATGATTAAATACTCATAAAATTGTATGTTTTAAGTTTTTATTTTACCTAATCTTGTGTAGGTACCTACTTTTGGTAATGCTGACCAATATCCAAAAATTAATTTGACTAGGTAGTGACTATGTACTGGTTGAAGAGCAATAAATAGGTATTGAATAGTGTATAATAAGTATGCCTATGTTTATGAGTTATTGAGATGTATGTTAATAAATTAATAATAATAATTATAATTCGAGTGGAGCGAGAAAATTTTTTTTTTTGAGTTGGCAAATTAACGAATCAAGCCCCCCCCCATGATTTGTCTTTCGGGACGGCCCTGCATGAGTACCGTAAACCAAAAAAAAGCAACATATATGTTGGTTGATATAGACTGGAACCGTGTCCCCAGGTATAATATTATATTAATAATATTCTAGGACTCTGGTAGTCTTTTTGTGATAAACCTTTTTTATTTTTGCATAGAGACCAACGGTAATTGGGCTCTTTAGTTTTGAAATAATACATTTTTAATAAGATAATATAGATTTTGCTATATATATTTAATTATATTATTTTATTATTGGACATATTTATATTAGACATAATTATTAAGTGTTTGTATTAAACGCCATTAATCTCTATGTAAAATTGATAAACTTTATAATATACTCAAATACTTCCCACAGTTACATGAAAATTACATATGCAGCTCAAAGGGAAATGATTTTAAATTCAGAGCCGATAGATAAAGTATTATTGAAATGGCCATTTCTTGGCAAGGTAATTATTGTTTATAGTGTGTAGACACTATCTAAGGCTACCTACTAGTATCTCTGCTATGGCCATGCATTTTTTTCAGTAACCTTAAATAGATTAAATCAAATACATATTATTAGAAATCTTAAGATGGCCATAGTTTGTGACTCTTACCTAGCTTACATTTAATGATCTTTATACATCATTACTCATAATCCTATATAATATAATATAACATGAATATCAACAGGAACTGTACCTGAAGAAACATTTTTACTACCTCACCAATACAGATGATACAGCAGTCAATAATTTTTATAAGATAATGTCTACAATGCTAAAATTTGTTCAAGCAGAAGCAGACAAAAAACGTACCTAATATATCGATTATATCGTACAGAACTTATCACTGAGTGGCGACAGCAATCGCCTAAATAGTAAGTCTCAAGTTAAGGATTTATCCAATCTATTTCTCTGTCTTCAAATAATATTGACTAATCCTGTAAATGATTATATACAAGAAGAGGTCGTGTTCAAACTAAGGCTCTATAATATTTGAGTATGCGCATCCGCCATTTTGTTTGCAATAAAATATTCTAGATAACAGTAAAATACCGCCAAAATCAGAAATCACAGAACGACATAATAGTTACGCATTTAATTTTATGTAATTAATTTCTTTACGTCTTTTCTTCACACCTCAATATTATTAGATTAAAATGTCGTGTTCTGCCGTAAACTGCACGAATCGAAGTAGTCAGGGTGTACGTTTATTCAGATTTCCGACTCAACTTGAACGCAGAAAAATTTGGATAAATAATACCAGAAGAGCTCAATGGCAACCTACAGAATCTGCTCGTCTGTGTGAAGTAAGTATTATTTGATATTCAATAGTGATTAAATAGGTAGGTACTTCTGTTTATTAAAATTATTAGAGTAACACAAAAATATAGAAACGTAGTTTCTTACAGTAGATTTTCATAAAAACCTACCGAATTAGCCTAAATATTAACATTATCATAGTTTCAAATAATTAACAAATGTAGGCACATTTGAATTAATTACACTAGGTACCTGTATTTTTATGATTTATCAAGGTTTGAGATCAATATACCTAAATATTTATGGTTTAATTCATTATTTTGATTAATCAGTTATTGCTGCCATTAATGTATTTTTTTTAAATACCAGGTTCATTTTGAAGAGAATCAATTCGAAAGAAAAAGGATAGATGGCTGGATTAAATTAAAATGGGATGCCATTCCTACAATTTTTAATGTTCCAAATCCACCGAAGAGTGTGATGACAAAAAGAAAATCCAAATCACCATCTGCTCTTACATGTTTAAGAGCTCTAAAAATCATAACAATTTCACAATTCGTTTCTGATGTGAAAAAATCTTCATACTGTTCTGACACTGACGTTTTCCTCATTGACTATTTTTCAAAGAAGAAAACCCAAGTGGAAAAAGTTAATTCACGTATTCCTGTTATTAATACAATTGCTGAAATTGATCTTTCTATGCTTTTAGATACTTATAGTTTAGATGGCTTTAAGAAATTAAATATGCAAGATCAAAATATGTTATTTTTTATTGGGGGAGCTATTGTAAATAAATTGCTTAAAAAATCATTATGTGAAGAATGTAAAATATTTCTAGAAAAAAACTCTTTAAAGGATACAAAATTAAATTATAATAATTATGTAAAACAGTTGGATGAAGGTGGCTTGGTATATCCAAATTCATTTGTTTTTCAATTAATTTTAAACTGTGATATTGTCTATAAGACATTTTTAAATTATATTATGCATAATAACTCAAAAATTATAATAGATAAAATATGTAATGATATAAATATATCCTTCCCCTCTTGTTGTAATATTGAAGAGTTCATTGTTAATTATTTTTTTACTATACGATCATTTGCCTTAGTTAGTTTAAGTTGTGCAGTTAAACGTAAAAAAAACTATGTATGTTACTGCTACTCTTAAGAAAAAAAAAATTGATGTAAAATTGATAATCCATATTAATATTGTGATTAGTATCTATTGTTTTCAGAATAAATTGTTTTGTTTTTTTTTTATTGAATTTTCTCTTATTTCATTATATAATTTGTTAACATTTTGGTAAATGTAACTAAAAAAAAATAAGATATACATATATGTATATATGATATATAAATGAAAGGGTTAGGTTAATAATTAGTATTTCAATTATATATGACTAATAGTAATAAAAAAAAGATACAAATTTTACTATAATTGTCAAGTTATTATAGTTATATACTAGTAGCTTTTATAATAAAAAAAAAAATACAAAAGAAAGTTAAAATATTAAAATAATTTAAGGAAAATCACAATATAAGTTATATTACAGAGAATATTATACCTGCATGTGTTGTCTCCGTCTTACAAACGTCCACCATTCTAAGTTTTAATATTAGAGTGAATTTACCTATCATCAAACTTAAAGGTAAGAATGTTTCATGTTTAATCATTTTTATTTTCCAGAGCATAACAAACTGCCAACAAGTGGTCCATTTCTGCTATCTTTCTTTGCAATTCATGTTTTCTTCAATCAATTATACCATACATCTTTCAAAACTAAAGGAAGACTCCACTGATTTTGACTATAAGAGAATAATTAAAATGAATAAGTTAATAATCACCTGAGTGTATTGTATAATGTCATTTTAAATGTACTTATGCAAAAAACTTCTGTTGATAAAAAATCTTAAAAATCATTGACATAATATATTGTCTATGATAAAAATTAACTTAAAATGATTGTGTAATGAACATAATATACCTATCTACAATAATTAAATGACTAGTATATTACATATAGTATTTATTATAAACCTAAAAGGTAAAAGAAGAATTGAAAAACGTAGTGAATAATTTTAATTATTTACCTCATTTGTTTCTTTATTAATTGTAATCTGACTTGAACAACCGTTATATTTATCAGTTGTTTTTCGTGATTGATTCTCTGAGAAATTGTTTTTGTTCATTGTTATTTGTTATTAAATAAGACTACACAACGGATTTTGGTAAATGTGAATTAATATTTTATTTAAATGCTTATGGTTTATGATTATGAATCTCCAACACTCACAAGTTAAATTGATAAAATGGTAAATGATAGTACTGTTGTACTACTATCATGTTTTCTTGCCACCAAATATTGACCTTTCCAGTGGTTTTAGGCAAGAAAGGAAGAATCTGCTATGATTACTATCACGTAACAACCAACAGTAGTCACTTTGGAGTCAACATACAATATAATAAATAAGAGTTATTCGTCTAAAAAACATGGATTTAAAACAACGGCCTAGGTGACTTTCTGTTACTCAAGAGTATGAGAAATAATTGATGAGACATTTGTGAAATTAATATCAGTTCAAGTCGATCAATCCAGGAAGAGCAATTGATTTACATCACAGTGTATAGGCGGTTTAATATTAGAAGTGTATTAATATTCAGCTTTTAATTACTTACGTTTTACCCAGGAAATTCAACGACCACCCAGAAAACTACCCACGAATATCAATACTGCGGCCTGTGTATGTCATTTTCTATTACAGTAGCACGCGTGATGGTTTACTCAGGTCAGTGGCAGTAATAAATCCAACATTTTTGATTATATCGTACAGAACTTATCACTGAGTGGCGACAGCAATCGCCTAAATAGTAAGTCTCAAGTTAAGGATTTGTCAAATCTATTTCTCTGTCTTCAAATAATATTGACTAATCCTGTAAATGATTACATACAAGAAGAGGTTGTGTTCAAACAATTGAAAGATAATCGCATGAAGTTTAATAAAAGAACAATACACTACACCAATAATGAACTAGTTGACCTAAATATTGACGTTTCCAGTGGTTTCAGACAAGAGAGGGAGGATCTGCTATGATTACTATCATTTAACAACCAACAGTAGTGACTTAGGAATCAACATACAATATACTAAATGTTGATTATTTGTCTAAAGACCGTGCGTTTAAAACATCGGCCTAGTCGATTTTCTGTTACTAACAGTACGAGAAATAATTAATGAGATATTTGTAAAATTAATGTCAGAGCAATTTATGTATTCCTGTTAGGCTAGTATATTTATTGTATAAATATACAGGTATTAAATTGGTAGGTACAATATATACATATTATAGGTAGGTATATCATTATCTAATGCGTTGTTTTTTTTTTATTATCAATATAATCATGTGATTTGACCTATGCAATATAAAAATAAATTAAGTACCAAATACACGTTTAATAAGGTACTAGGTATAATAAATTATTATTTAGATAGCGTACAGATGTACATCAATACATCGGCCAGTGGCTTATACAGGTTAGGTAAAATTCAATAAAAAAAGTGAATTTAAGAAGGTAAGATTCTGAATTGATAGCCAAGAAATTACAAGGAACTGATACTCCCACTCCCTTAGAGATGGATCATAATTTAGTCTTCAATTTACTATGGTGTACATCCTTCAATGTATTTTTCACACATAATTTTAACATAATAAATGGAAACAATTTAAAAACAATAATTGGTATCATGTATTTTTTACCTGGTGGTAAAGAAAATTATTAAAAAGAGGTACTGTCAACAACCTATTTTGCCGAAGTCTTGATAAAATTCTATTTTACAAATTCACATTGGTTTAAATAAAATGTTTTATAAATGTTTTATCCAATAAAGCAAGTTAGAGAATTTCATATAATTTTAATATTTTGTAATCAGCTTTGTTAAGAGTTAAGATGATAATTCAACCTTTGCACATGTACATTATACAATTTCATCTTTTTAGTAAAACTTTTTGAAAAAATTGAACAAAACTATTATGTATGCAGATATTATTAAATTAAGAATTTATTAAAAACAAAAACCGTTTTTACAAACATAACGTTTGTATAAAAATTGACCTTTAAATTCTTTTTCTAACAATGTCTTTTCATAAAACATAATATTAATAAATCATGTTTGATTATAAAAAAATATTTAATTATGGTTCAATATTTATAAACATTTTACTAGAAATAATATATTTTTTTTTTTTTATCATCTTTATATTAATTGTTCTTTATTACTCATTTGAATAACAATTTGTTCACAGGGTAATGTACTGTATTTCAAACAACTCCAATGTATGCAGACCCATAATACACCTTTTGTGTATTAATAACAAACATGATTTTACCACATATGCAAATTAGCTACATTACTTATACAATCAAAGCTGAAATATATTATATTTATAAGCTTACGGGTCATTACGCCACGCCAGGGGCTTATACATGTAAGTTTGTTGAATAATATATCACATCGTAGCAATCACACACATTTATTAGTTCTATGGTAAAGTTTTAACTATCTTACATACCAGTATTACAGATGCAATACATTTTTTTTTTTTTATACATATTTAATGTAAATCAATGTTAATGCAAATGAGATGGAAAAGAACAAATAGCTATAAAAGAAGGTATAGACAATGAATAGATTAATTATAATTTAATAAAACATATTATGAATGTAGTTTATGTTAAAATCAAAATCAAATAATATCATACATTTTGTTTTGTTCAATAAAGTAAACATATTAACTACTATTATATCGTAAGCTTAACAATAAATAAATTAAATGATCACATCAATCGTAGAAGTACGGATGTGACCAGTTATTACAACAAGAGTTCACCTTTATATTATTATATCATAACATGAACAAAATAATATGTTAAAACCCATATGACATGTGCTAGGCTGACCATCGATTAAAATTGTGAAGATGAAAATAGGTATAGGTGAGCTGCGGATTTGCAGAAGAAGAGAGGTGAAGTCTGGAGTACTTGGATGTGTGTGGTTAGCTAAATGTAATCTTAACATTTTTTATAATATTTTTTTAGGTTGACTAATAACTTACGAGGGCTGCAGAAATTGCGGTAATATTTTCGAAATAATAACACCATGAAAAAGTAGTGTTATAAATAAACATTTTATATGATTTTTTTATTAAGAATAAATTCCATCAAAATTAAAGTCAAAGGTTATGTACAACATTCCCTTGGTATTTCCCTTATATTTGTAATATATTATAAAATAAAATATAGTTTCCTTTAAAATTACTACAATCTAGGTATTATACCCCGTACCTGTTATATCAAATTAAACATGAACCTAAATTTGTTAGTTTACTATTTGTAAAACATTTAAAAGGATTAATTTATTTTAAGGTCAATTAAATCAAAAAGCTTCACGAGTTATGTGGTTACGAATCAAGTGATAATCATATAAATAAACGTCAATGAGCTATCTGACATCTGTGGAATATGTTCTTCCTGAACATAGTATGTCGTTGAACACAACATTTCAACTAACGATAACAATATAAAAGATATATTTCTAACAGATTATATCACGTGACAACCAACAGTAGTCACTTTGGAGTCAACATACAATATAATAAATAAGAGTTATTCGTCTAAAAAACATGGATTTAAAACAACGGCCTAGGTGACTTTCTGTTACTCAAGAGTATGAGAAATAATTGATGAGACATTTGTGAAATTAATATCAGTTCAAGTCGATCAATCCAGGAAGAGCAATTGATTTACATCACAGTGTATAGGCGGTTTAATATTAGAAGTGTATTAATATTCAGCTTTTAATTACTTACGTTTTACCCAGGAAATTCAACGACCACCCAGAAAACTACCCACGAATATCAATACTGCGGCCTGTGTATGTCATTTTCTATTACAGTAGCACGCGTGATGGTTTACTCAGGTCAGTGGCAGTAATAAATCCAACATTTTTGATTATATCGTACAGAACTTATCACTGAGTGGCGACAGCAATCGCCTAAATAGTAAGTCTCAAGTTAAGGATTTGTCAAATCTATTTCTCTGTCTTCAAATAATATTGACTAATCCTGTAAATGATTGCATAGTGACAGTGTTGCCAATTTAGCGGGAATTCCGCTAGACCTAGCGGATTTGGTAATTTAACTAGTGGAATTTTTTGTTATCTAGTGTCTAGTGGAAAATCTGGAGGATTTTTGAAAGAACCAGCGTAATTTTTGGTGGATTTGTATATTTTTGTAATTCGCCTAAATTACGATATTTGTAGATAGAACATAGTAATTTTTGTATTTTAAAGTTAGTGTTCGAACTTTTTATTTCTGTTATCACCTAAAATTTCTTATCACGGGACCGAACCGCCGAACTCAACTGTACCCATCTGGCCATCCCAGTAATTATCATAGACAATAAATAATAATAATGCTTTTGTAATGTAATTTATTACATTGGGCCAGTTGTACCATCTCCGATTAAAGTTAACAGTAGTTTAATCGGCCGAATTTGGCCGGTTAAAAATCTGTTATCAGCTGATTAACTCTTAATCACTGATTAATCATAGACTGTACAACCAGACCTAAGCCAGTAACCATATAAATGGTTAATATATAATAATAAACTATAAGATAAATATAGACTTATAGACCTTGATTATTATACAATAATAATAATAATTTATTATCCCGTATTCCCATGATATTAATAGGTAAATACTATTTAAATGTTATATTACTTAATAGTTTATACTTATCAATGAATTATTTGTAGTTTCGTCTTTCGTAGTTTCGTACTTACTAATACTGTTAATAGTCTAATACTTATAGTTTTTCAATATAATAATTTATAATGGGTAAGAAAAATAAACTTCAATATACCCAAAAGTTTAGGCCTGAGTGGAAAAATGACACTAAACTTAAAGATTGGATTGAAGAAGTTTGCATAGATAACACAATAGCAAGATGTAAGTATTGCATATCGTCATTCAACGCTAAATATTCCGATCTTGTTGCCCATAGTCTTAGTAAAAAACATATAAAATGTTCAGAACCGTTTTCAACTGCTCGTCAGCACAAATTGCCATTCTCGCGTTCAACTCCCTGTGGGTTACAGACATCAGTTGCAGAGGGAGCTATGAGCCTATACATTACATGTCACTCTGCAATAAGATCAGTAGATCACCTCACTGATATGAACAAAATGATTTTTAAAAATAATAGTGATACTGATAATATTAAATTACACCGAACTAAATGTAGTGGAATTATTCAAAATATTTTGTATCCACACTTTCTAGACATATTAAAAAATGATATTGGTGATAATCCATATAGTGTATTTGTGGACGAATCTACTGATATTTCCATTTCTAAAAAGTTGGGTATTTGTATCATATATTTTTCAACAAATCAGCAATGTAGTGTTTCAACATTCCTAACGCTTGAGTTATTAGAAGCTGGAAATGCAGAAAGTATTGTACAGGGTTTAAAGTCAGCACTTAAACTCTATAACTTAGATATACAAAAACTTAGAGAAATTGGTTGTGACAATGCCTCTGTAATGGTTGGACAACACAATGGTGTTTATGCTATATTATCTAAAGAGGTTAAACACCTAATACTTGTTCGTTGTGTCTGCCATTCCATACAATTAGCTGTGTCTACTGCAGCATCAGAAGTGTTACCTGACTATTTAGAATACTTACTATCTGAAACATATAGTTGATTTTGTAAATCTTCTCAAAGACAACTGAGTTACCAAAAATTATATAATACTATAAATGATGGCATGATGAGTAGCACAAACTAGATGGCTTTCAATAGAAATTGCAGTTTCAAGAATCCTGGAACAATGGCAAGACCTTAAACAGCATTTCCAAATAGGCAATAGCTAGTTCAACCGAAAAATGTTATAAAGCTAAGACTTTGTACAATATGTATTGTGATACTAACAATGAAGCATTGCTTATATTTTTAAAACCTGTATTAGCTGAAGCTCAGTATGTTAACAAAATGTTTCAGTCCAACTCTGCAGACCCTGTTAAACTGCTAAACGATCTAGTACTTCTCATAAAGACATTAGCAGGGTTAGTAAGTACACCTGGGAGTAATATAGACATATTAAACAGTAGTTTAAAAGACAATTTACATCCAAGACCATACTTGGGTCAAGCTTTTGAAGAAAAAATTAAAAAATTGAGGACAATTAATTGTATGTCGGTTGAAAATGAAAAAAAAAATTAGAGGCATATGTGTGACGTTTGTAATTTGTTTAGTTGATCAACTTAAAAAAAGGTTACCTGACAATATTGAAACCCTTAAGAATATTTCGCTTATCAGCCCGACTAATTGTTTAAGTGTACAAAAAGGATCACTGACTCCATTAGCCAAACTAATGAATGTATCACAATCAGACATAAACACTATAGAAATACAGTGGAATAAACTACATCTTATAGAGTGGACAAATACAAATAGTACAAAAGATTTTTGGAAAGAAGTTGGACAATATAAAGACTCTAGTGGTGAAAATCCGTTTTTTGAACTTATTAATTTAACAAAATGTTTACTTGTATTGCCGTTATCTAATGGAGAAGTAGAACGATCATTCAGTCAGTTGAATATTGTTAAAAATTGTCATCGCAATAGAATGTGTCATGACATGACTAATGCAATACTGACCATACGGAGTGGACTACATCGTTTACAAAAATGTTGCCATAATTATGTGATACCAAGAAATGTTCTTGAGCAAATAGGTAAATTAAATATAAAATATGTTTTTTTCTAAACATAAGGTAATTAATTATTTTACTTTAGTCTTAATTTTTTTTTTTATATATATATATTCATTTAGGAACGTTAGAAGCTTATAAACCACTAAAATCTAGTCAAGTAGATCAAAACATAGAACCAGAAGACTTGTTATTTGAACTTGATAACTCAGATGAAACAGAAAATCATTACCCTGATATATTTATACCAGAATATTTATAAGAATTATTATTTATAAGAAAATAATAATATTTTGTTTTTATTTCATTATTTGGTTTTCTTTAATATTAAAAAAAATATTAATAGAGTATAAAGCTTGTTTCAAATATTATTATTATAATATTTTAAATGTTATATCACAATTTGTTGTACCTTTTTAGAAATATATAAGACTATAGTTGTGACTATTAAAATGTTAATATTCTAATTGTACAATGTTTTGTATTTTTCTAACCTTTATATTTCAATAAAAATGAGTTATTTTGTGCTTCTTGAATATGTAATACATATATCTATTATCTTGATAAATAAGAGTAACTAGTAAGCAATGATAAATAGTAGGTAGGTATAAAATTAAAAATTGGTGGCATTTTTATAATACCTAGCGGAATTATCACTTTGAAATTGGCGGATATTTTAGCGGAATTTTCATATTGTGAGTACATACAAGAAGAGGTTGTGTTCAAGCAATTGAATAATAATCACATGAATATATCTGTATACAACAGATTGTTTTTTACTGCAAATTTTTTGATTGAATTATATGAAAAATTATAGTACTATAGTATTTAATTATTATACATAATGTTTATAAATCAACTTCCTATATTAAGTTCTTATCTACTTCTCGCCAAAGCCGGTTGTGCGTTATAGTGTGTTCGTCGTATATTCGTATTATTATACCGTGCGCTAAATGTAATATTAACATATCTCCTAAGAAAACCGTAACTTGTAAAAGTTGTGATTTTGATTTTCATGTGAAATGTACAAATCTTGAATCACTCATTGAATATAATAAGATTAGTACTAAATGGACTTGTGAATATTGTAATTATAATACTAAAAATATTACGCAAAGAAAAAAATTGAATAATATGGATAATTCAAGCCAGGATGATGAGGACGATTATGATTTTGGGTCAGTAAAAATTGATATGAAAAAAATGTTCAGAAAAATTGAATTACTTACTACTAACGTTGCATCAATGGAAAGTTCATTAAATTTCTATGGAGAATCATTTGATGAAATCAAGAAGAAAATGGACACTGTTGTAAACATCGTTAATAGTATGGAAAATAGGGTAATGGAAACAGAACTTAGATGCTCTAAACTCGAAAAAGAAATCGATTACCTCAAAATTATGTTAAATAACAAAGAACAAGCTTCTCTAAATCAATCCGTTGAAATTACTGGTATCCCGAAAACTCCTAACGAAGATATACCTAATATAATTACATCAGTAGCTAATATATTAAACATTAGTATTAAAAACGAAGATATTGTTAGATACTTACAGATTGAAACCGTACAAGAATACTGATGGTAAAATTATAGCTAAATTCAATTCCACGATTCTAAAAGACAGTATTATTAAATCGATAAAATTACGTTATAAGAATAAAAATCCGGTAACTGCAAATAATTTATGTACTAACTTTCCCGAAGTTAAAGTATTTATCAACGATCAACTCACTAAGGAAAATAAAAGATTATTCTGGTTGGCAAAAGAATTCTCAAAAACATATGGTTATAGATTTGTCTGGTCAAATTCTGGTGGTGTATTCTTAAAAAAACAAGAAGGGGAACAAGTTATCAAAATACCAACTACACAAATTCTTCAAAATCTTGATACAGACAAAAAAGTTAGTGCACTTTGGGAGTAGTGTAGTATAATATTTTTTGTTGTTTAATTTAAGGTACTAATTTATTAATTTATCTTTATTTTGTTGTGATATTAAATTTTTTAGTATAAGTTAATGATATATATGAATAATTATTATAATTCCCGTTAAAAACTTTGATTTTAATTTTCTATCTAATGAAATAAATACTGATTATCAAACATTTGTTATTAACGACTGTAACAAATTTAGTGACCATAATAATGATCTTACTGTCTTTTCACTGAACATTAGAAGTATCAGAAAATATTTTAATGAATTATTAGTGGTTTTAAGTTCAGCTAATATTAAATTTGATATTATTATGTTATCTGAGACATGGTTGGATAATAATATTGGTAACTTCGATATAAAAGGTTATAATTGTTATAATCACTATAGCTCATTAAATATATCTGATGGAATAAGTGTTTATATTAAAGACTCTATTATAGTAAATAATATTATAATTGGAAGTATAAACCACTGTAGCTCATTAGATTTCTCAATTTCCTATAATAATATATTAATTAAATTAACATGCATTTACAGATCACCCAGTTTGAATAAAATTGATTTTATTGATAATCTAGAAGACTTTTTAAACAATTACTCCAAATTCCAATCACATATTATTTGTGGAGACATAAATTTAAATATTAAGATCGAAGACATCATTTGTATTAAATACCTTAATGTACTTATTAGCTATGGATTTAAATCATGTATTAATGGCACTACACGTAGCTTTGGCAATAGTAACACATGTATTGATCATATTTTCATTAAAAACAAACAGGCTTTTAATCATATTTGTGGATACATTTATCAAAGTGCTATTACGGATCATTACAGTACTATTGCTGTACTATCTACCCCACGAAACAATAATAATATAAATACAGTTGATAACAATACCGATAATCATAATTACAATTTTACTAATATAGACAATTTAAATAATATATTAAAAAACATAAACTGGACAGAAATTTTAAAATCAACTGATGTAAATGTAGCTATTGACTTATTCACAACTGTTATTGAAAATAGTATAAAAAAATCACAAGAAACTAAAATAAAAAAGATACCAAAAAATAAAAAACGATTAAAAAACTGGATAACACTAGGAATTATTAATTCTATGAGACATCGGGATAGATTATATGCGAAATTAAAAAATCAACCATTCAACATTAAATTGCAAGAGATTTATAAAAAGTATAGGAATCTTCTAAATGTAACCATAAAAATAGCAAAAGATGTATATTTTTATAAACAAATTTCTAATGTTAAAGGTAATACTAAAAAAATATGGGAATTTATAAATGTAGCCTTAGATAATAAATCTAATAAAACTAACTTTATAACAACAATCCTAAATCGTCAAAATCAAATTGTAACAGATAATATTAGTATTGCAAATGAGTTCAATTCTTTTTTCGTGTCTATAGGTACAAATATTTCGAATAAATTGAAATCACATCTAAACATAAGAAAATTTACATTTTTAAATGATATTCCAGTAAATGATAAAAGTATATTCCTAAACCCTATTTCAACTGATGAAATTAAAAAATATATATTAAATATTGAACCAGCATGTTCATTCAATAGGTGGGAATTAACAAACACGATTTTAAAAGCTATTATTTTTAATATTCTTACACCATTACAATATATTTTTAATCTAGTTCTTACTACTGGTGTTTTTCCACATTCATTCAAAAATACTATCATTATCCCGTTACATAAGAAGTTAAATAAAAGTGATTGTACAAATTATCGACCAATAGCACTTACAATTACACTATCCAAAGTTTTAGAAAAGTGCATCAAAGATAGGCTTTACAACTTCTTAGAAACATGTTCGATATTTTCCTGTAACCAATTTGGTTTCAGGAAAAACAAAGGTACCGATAAAGCTTTAATGACTGTAATTAGTCACATTTATAACAAACTAGATATGAATAGAGCAGTAATTGGACTTTTTCTAGATGTAAAAAAAGCTTTCGATTCAGTTGACCATTCAATATTGCTAGCCAAATTAGAAAAATACGGTATCAGGGGCAATGCAAATAACCTTATATGTAATTTTCTAGAAAATCGTATTCAACAAGTAAGAGTAAATGACAGTTTAAGCGATTATCTGATATCAAATCATGGTATACCACAAGGTACTGTATTGGGTCCTCTTCTTTTTATTGTTTATATTAATGACTTATTGAATATTAAGTGTAACGGATCAATTTTCAGTTTCGCTGATGACACCTCAATTATTATAGATGACATAAATAAAAATCATATTCAGAGTAAATCGACGCATGTATTAAGTATCGTCAAAACATGGTTTGATAATAACCTCCTAGAACTTAATTTAACAAAAACTTGCTTTATGAACTTTAGTATAAATAAATTGGTACCCACTGGAAAAAATTATCTTAAGGCGCACCTCATAAATTGTAACGAATTTAATATAAATACAATGTCTGCTATTAGTAATGACAGTAAGTGTAATTGCACTTATATTTCTTCAGTACAACAAGTAAAATATTTAGGTATTACTATAGATGCTAACCTTAAATGGCAAAATCATATTATTAATACAACTAGAAAGCTCAGACTGTTGTTCTATAAATTTAAAACTATCAGCAACATACTATCACCAATCACAATGAGAATGGTATTCGTAGCTATGGCTCAGTCAATTTATTCATACGGTATTGAGAGTTGGGGTGGTGCCTACAATATACATCTAAATTCACTTGAAACCACTATAAATTCTCTTATTAAAATATCTTAAAAAACCCTATAGGATGAGCACTGTATTGTTATATAAAGAATGCAATCTTTTAAATTTAAATCAATTATATACACGACATATATTATTGAATATGTTTTTCCTTGATGTTCAAAAATTTAAATTTAAACATAACCACTGTACAAGAGCTAAACAAACCAATATGTATTTAATTCCTAAGTGTAGAACGGAATTTGGAAAAAGAAACCCCTTGAATGTTGGAATTAAGATGGCTATGGAATTAAATATTGACGTTGGTTTGTTTAGAATCTTTAGATTTTATAAGAAAATGGTAAATGAAAAAATTAAATTGCTAACATAGATAATTTTTCTGTATTCCTGTCAAATTATTATATTTATTATGTATTTCTAAAATATTTAAAAAGTTATATTCATGATGCTTATTTTCACATAATCAACTATGATCGACTTATAATATGTTAATTTAATTATTTAGTAAATGTACGAGATATTATTAAGAACCTTGTCTCCACAACAAGCCTAGCTTACGGAGACAATCATTTATATATAATGCCAAATATAATATGTATAAATATTTGTAATTTTACATATATGTATACATTTCTGTTTTAAATGAAAACAAATAAACAAAAAAAAAAAAAAGTTTTAAAATAAAAGAAGTAAATAGGTAGGTACATCAATATATTTTATACCAATCAAAAATATTTCAAACATTTATTATTAAATATTATATTTAACGTTATTTTATGTATTAATATGTATATTGTAGATCAAGCTATCGTATGGAATTTATTTCATGCAATTATAAGTTATAAGTTATATATTCTAAAAAATTTTAAGGGTTCTTATAAAACCAAATGAAGTGCAAATAGGTGGTAAGAAAAAAAAATTGAGATGAAATTAACACATTTCCTATAAAAATTTATTTTATTTCATTGAGATTAATTTTTAAAGTATGTTTTGAATGCCCAAATGTTTTTTAAAAAAAATAGAACAGTTTTATTCAACTAAGGAATTATGATAGGTGACTTAATACCTATTTACTCAATAATCTGCCAACTCGATGTGATATTAAAGCATATTATTAATACTGGAACTTCTTAAATAATGAATAAAGATTATCCATCTCTACTTAGAGCATTAATAACAGAACATCATGAACTATAGGTATATAAAATTATTTAATACAAAACCTAGAACCAAAACACTACTACCTTGTTATCCATTAATAATGGAGCAAACTGGCCTTTGAGTAGGTACATGTTTGGTTAATGCGATTTAAATCATAACATAGATATTCAAAAATGACTGCACAGTCTATTACATGTAGAAAGAATGTTTGTTATTCTTTAAGTCTTAAACATCAATTAAAACTTGCATAAGCAATTCATATCAAATGATATATTATCAAATTTTTTAAGTATTGGTAGTCAAATTAAATCGTCTAAATTTACTATTGAAAAAATTACAAATAATTTAATTAATAACAACTGTTTATTGTATGACTTAAATCATGTTAAATTTATATCTTTGGTTGATGCATCAGGTACCCATTATGTTAATGGTATTACTCATGGTATTAACACTCAAGAATGAATTTAATTAGCATATGCAAGCGTTTAAAGTTACTATATGTAGTGATTGTATGTTTTGCAATTAATCATAAACTAAGTTTGTGTATTCTGCATGCAACTAAAATGTTCTGTTTCTTTTCGTTAATTAGGTGCCTACATTACTTTTTATATCTTATTTTAGTTTATTAGTTACTAATTTAAATTTTGTATTCAACAAATGCACTTTTTTTTTATAAATTTTAAAATTACTTGACTTTTGTTTTTATCAAGTTTTGTGTAATTTATTTTTATGTTAATAGTTATGTTATGCGTGAACTTTTTTTGATAGTTAGGTTAATTTTTAAAATTTACTTTTATTTCTATGCTACTAATTTAAATTTTATATTAAAACTAACCGTTGTTTTTGTATATTGTAAATTAATTGCCTTTTAGTATTTAATACTCTATGATATACATATTAAATGAAAAATGTAAAATTGCCTTGGGAGGGATCTAGTACCCCTGGTCCCCTTAAATAGTAAATAGTAGGGGTGACTGGGTACGATTGTAACGCGGGACAATTGTAACACTAGCTGTAACTTGTTCCACAACCAATACAAAAACGTCAAATAGATACGTCAGATGTCCCACAGTATGATAATCAATGTTTCCTAATCAATTAGTTTATATCATTATTATAATGGAAAATAAAAATAAAAATGTGTTTTTGATAACTGATAGTAAATAATATTATCAGTTAATTTTTATTTTTTTGTGATAGTTAAATTATATTTTTCGCAACGTTCTTTACGTTAACTTAGTCAGAAACTTGTGTAGTTTCACTGGATATTATTCAAAATTCAAAGGTCAGTAAGTATTTTTCATAATATTTAAATTACTAAAAAAATATTGAATGGGTACAAATGTAACAGTTCATTGAGTGACAATTGTAACATTAATCGTTGTTCAATATTTCATTAGGTTTCTAATCAGACATTAATTTATATTGTTTTATTATAGTTATGACACGGGTAAGAAAGAGAACTTCCAATCGTGGAACTGACATTGAGGTCATGAAACAAGCTGCAGAGATTTGTATTAATGAGAGTAAGTCAATTCGATCAGTAGCTAAGGATTTTGATATTTGTCATGTCAGTTTAACTAGATACATCACCAAATTAAAAGCCATGAAGTTGGGTGGTTCTCCTCCTAAATGTGGTTACCGACCTCATACCAGAATTTTTGATAGTTGCCAAGAAACTATGCTAAGTAATTATTTGAAAAATTGTGCAGATATGTATTTTGGTTTAAGTTCTAAAAATGTAAGGCAACTGGCTTATGAATTTGCTATTAAGTTGAACCTTAAAGTACCAACTTACTTTATTGAAAATAGATCAGCTGGTATTGACTGGTTTAAGAATTTTTTGAAACGCAATCCAACTTTGTCGATTCGTCAACCGGAGTCAACAAGTTTGTCAAGAGCAATTAATTTCAATCCAGTAAATGTGAATATGTTTATGGACAAATACGATTCTCAACTTAATAAATATAAATTTGAAGCTCATCAAATATTTAATTTGGACGAAACTGGTATTACAACTGTACAAAACCCAGGTAAAGTAGTTGCTCAAAAGAGGAAAAAACAAATTGGTGCTATCACTTCGGCTGAACGTGGGACACTGGTAACTATGTGTTTGGCAGTGAATGCAGTGGGTAATGCTATCCCTCCCATGTTTATATTCCCGAGAGTCAACTATAAAGACCATTTTATCAGAGGAGGTCCACCAGGCTGTGTAGGCACATCCAATAAGTCGGGATGGATGCAAGGAGAACAATTTCTACAGTTTATGCAACATTTTAAAAATCATGTACGACCAACTCTGGAAAAAAAGGTATTAATTTTATTGGATAATCACGAGTCCTATCTATATCTACCAGTTATCGATTACTGTAGAGAAAATGGTATAGTATTATTGTCTTTTCCTCCTCACTGCTCGCATAAGCCTCAGCCCCTCGATAGATCTGTGTTTGGTCCATTCAAAAAGTTGATAAATCAAGAAATGGATTCATGGATGAAAAGTAATCCAGGAAAACGTTTTTCAATATATGATTTGCCATCTGTCACCAATAACGCACTTATAAATGCTGCTACTCCTAAAAACATAGTTAATGGTTTTATAGTATCTGGATTGTGGCCATTCAATAGGAATGCATTTACAGTTGACGAATATGCTCCAGCAATAGTTACAGATATGTACTTAAATTTTGAAGATACAACTAATAATAATGCAACACCTATTTCTCAGACAAATACAAAAACAGCTGTGGCAGAAAAACCAGAAGAACAAGCAAGTGTTGAGATATCTCCAGAAACTGTTAGACCTTATCCAAAAGCAAAAATTAATTCAAAAATGACCAAAAAAGGTGGAAGAAGGAAGGGTAAAGCAACAGTTTTAACTGATACACCTGAAAAAGTTGAAATTGCACTAAGAGCTGCTGAAAAGGACAAAAAAATCAAACGCAAACTATTTTCTACAGATGTGAAGAAACAAAAAAATAAAGTAACAATAAAACAAAAAAACAACAGTAAATGAAAGTGAAGAGGAAGATGATGCATCTTGTATGATTTGTTTAGAGCTGTACTCAAAAAGTAAAAGAGGGGAAAAATGGATTCAGTGTTGTAAGTGCAAATTCTGGTTCCATGAAGCATGTACCAAAGCTGATTTTATTGCATATTTTATATTTTATATTTTATATGTGAGAATTGTGAGGCTGACAATGAATAAAAATCTGTAGCATAATGGACTTAATGTGATGATCAGTAACTATTTGTGATAATATATTTTAAGTATGAAACTATTAAGCTAAGAATTATTTTTAAAAAATTAAGTCAAGTAGTTCCTGTACTTTTATTTGTAAGTTGTTTTTATTTTAACAAAGTTTACCTAATTTATTTTGTTTTTACTATTGTTATAAAAAAGTTACTATGTTGGTTTATTTTATTAATGTTATAATATTATTAAATTAGTATTTTAATAATTTTAAATAGTTAAAAATGCCTAGTTTTGACAGTTAATGTTTTTTTTTACAAAGTTATATTATTTATATTATTTTTAATTTCAATATGTTGTTTAATTCACAGATCTTTTATTTAATTTACTATGAAATGGTTAAAAAGATTAAATTATACCACATAAAATCAAAATGAAATGTGTTACTTTTGTACCTGGCCTGTTACAATTGTCCCTGTTGGGGGTACAATTGTAACTTTTTTTTTTTTTTACCTTCATTAATTTAGAAAATTGTGAAAATTAAGGTTCAATACTCACTTATTTATAAAAGTATTAAGTTATTTCAATAATTAAAAGTGTAACTAAAGAAAAATAGGTTAAATCTTGGAAGAAATAAATGATTTTGTGAAAAATGTTACAATCGTACCCAGTCTCCCCTAAATAGTAAATATACCACTGAATATTGTTCAAGTAATTGAATAACATAGTTATTATTATTATATACATTTATACATTAACTAACCTGTTTGGTTTGGGAAACTATTTTATGACTTATATTTACCATATTATTTAATTAGAGTAACAACTAAAATATGTGATTACAACATTATGACATATTTACTAGGAATAAATATTTAGTTGGGAATGCAACTGAATTATATTGTTACCTTTACTATAATATTCCAAACAAAAGGTTTTGGGAATTGGAATTAAATAAAAATGTTTTCCCTATTTATATAGTTCTAAACACTATCGAAAATCTTGGACTCTATGTTATGCAAGGTTAGTAATTCAATTTTGTATGGACTTACTAGGTGTAATAATAAAATGTTTTTTCGTTAAGAAAACGTGTTTGTTTATTCCGAGCGTTAACTACGCCTACAATATAGTATATAGGTCCTACGCCTTAAATTGTTACAATAAAACCCAATTTTACGTTTATTAAAATAAATTAAAATAAATTGTAATAAATGGCTTACCAGTTCGCAGTGCCGTTCAACGCTACACAGTAGGTACACAATCGTAATTGATGTAGTCTCAAAGCTACAGATGGTCATCCTAGACAAGACATATGTGAAGTGAATGTGATTTGTAAGCGGTGGTTGTAGCGTTGGTGATGTTTGCTATGGTACTGGTTGCTCAGTGGTGACGCTACAACACTCGAATTTTATTTAACACCCAATCCCGGTCTTAGATGCTGTGTGTTATAATTAATTAAATTAGTATTAACATTTACATATTAAACAGTATAAAATTGTACTTTTATTCTGTTTTAATAAGTATCCTAAATTTATTAAATTTAGCCATCGCAATAAATTATATAGAAAACCCGACAGAACATAATACCGAGACACACAGAGAAATTCTGCATTAAAATTCACAAATGCCAAATTAGGTACGATAAATCAATACATTTTTTCATCCACGTGTTATTTTATAGTATAATATTATAGGGAACAACTATGAATAATTAGTAACAATAATACCAAATCACTAGGCATGTTAAATATTGATTATAAGATCACACTTACGGTTGTGAAACGGCAATCGCTGCAAGTGCGAAAAGGGCGACGAATCATCGGCTGGCCTGGCGGTGACGTAATAAGTACCTGTTATAAAATGAGCCAAACTGGTCCTGGTGACACACAACATCTCATCCCTCCAGCGAGCTTGTGACTAAAGGGCATCTGCGACAATAGACGCGATACGACCACTGCCGAGTGCTGAGCGCCGTGTACTAACGCTCCCTGCAACGCGTTCGGAATCTCCACGCGTACGTGGGTGCGAGTGGGAACAGAGGTGGAAAATATTATTATGGTACACTTGTACGCATGCGCTGGCCTAGCGCGCGCGCGCTCGCGCCCGTGTGTGTGTGTGTGTGTGTGTGCGCGCGCGTGTGTGTGTGTGCGCGCGCGTGTGTGTGTGTGTGCGCGCGTGTGTTGTGTGTGTGTGTGTGTGTGTGTGTGTGTGTGTGATTGGTGTCCAATTGATAATAATGCGGCATCGACTGGTTTCGCACAATAAATTATTTCGATTTAACAATATCATTATTAATTATTTGTCTGAAGTGTCTTAATTAATTCTATTTACAATAATAATTTTCGAATTTATATTACGGACGGACTGATAATTGTACGGTATACTCGATTGAGCTATTTTTTAATATTAGACCTATTCGATTGTATTAGTATTTTTACTATAAATATCAATAAAATATTATCATCAGTGTGAAAAAGCTTGATAGTTTAATAGTATATTCGATATTTAAAAGTGTACATGGTTTTGTTTTATATGCCTTTGAAATTCAAAGTGACTAACATTAGCAAATTATTATGTAGTTGAGAATACGTGTGACATAGTCACACAGAGTATAGCGCATTACTTAAATATATGGAAAGTTTGGCGTAAGAGGTAAAAGAGTAAAAAAACGGGCATCCAAATATTCTCAAAAAATTTTAACATATTATGCAAACAAAAGTATCAAATAGGTCAAATAGTCAAAACTACTTTATTCATTTTTTTGTCTATAGACAAAATGTTATTCAACACTATTCATTGACATTGCTGTATCGTTAGTCTGTCACTGCATAAAAAAAGTTTTTATGAAATAAATAAAAATGAAAATAAAACTTCTGATGTGTGGGCATCAGTATAACAATTGCTAAGCTCGATAAAGAATATTTAAATATTTAAATACATTTTTTTGATTACTAAATCATTTACTAAAATCGTAAAAATATGCAACTAATATGCAAGATTATTACAATTATTTGCATAACACATTTGTACAATACTAATAGAAATATTAATATCAGTACCTATATTCAAATATTATAAATGTAAATATTTTTAAAATGAATAATAATAAATAAAAATATGCAACAAAATTAAGTTAAGTAAAACAATAAAACCAACAAAACAATAAAATAAATTAAATTGAGTACTTGTTTTTATGTGTGGATCCCTCTGACTTCCTCTTAAAAATAATATTTTCTGCAAGGATTGCAAAATACTAATTTTTCATAAATATAGAAAACCTCAGTATCTTTGTTCGTTTTATTGCAAATCGAACTCCTTTTATACGGCATATTCACGATTTACAGACTCAACTAAACGCATTAATTGGTGTGTCAATCGAAATTGTATGTTGATAACTGACTGTCATAGCAAGAGCTATTCAAATTTTAAGTCATAATCTATTAGTTATCTAATCTTTATTTAAATTATTATTTAGTACATACAAAATTTATTTTTGATTTTTCTACTTGACAAAATATTACTTTATACCTTTTTTTTATAAATGTTTGCTTCCTATGCAATACATTTTAAATTTTTTAAAAATATGCAATAACCATCAATCACCATTAAATATGCATAAATATGAAGAAAAAAAAATGTCGCCTTTAATTTCAAACTTATGACTCGTAAAGATTAATGGAAAAAATCCAAAAATGTAAAAAGGGAAAAAATATGAGATCACATAGAAATCCACGCTCCAGACATTAGCTTGTAAAACATATTTTATTTTCATAATTTAGTTGTAAGAAAAATGAATTGATACTTAACTAGATATTTGTTATTCGTCAATGACCATCGACGAAGGTACAACATATAATCATGTAATTATAGCATGTGACACAGTATATAATAGTATAATGATATTATATTGTTTTCATAATTTTATTGTGGAATCAGTAAGTAGGTAGTACTAATATAGTAAGTACTAATATTGTGTCTCGTATAAAAATAAAATAATTCCATTAGAATATAAAATCAAAAGTGTAAAAAAATATAAACTAGGTGATTCACTCAGCGTAAAACATGCATTATTTAAAAAAAAAATATTAACATTTTGCTAATCTAAACTTTAAACACTTATAACTATACTCATCCTAAATTCAATTTCTATGTAGAGAAATACTTTGAGAAATATTCTAATTGGAATATGAAATTAAAAATATATGCTGACAAGCTGTTATACCAAAAAGTATAAAATTTATAAAATTATAAGCATAAAAATATTAAAATATATATATAATTTTTAGAAATGTTGTTTTTAACGAAGAGAAACAATGTAAAATGATTTTTCTTCAAACACTTAAATATTTTTTGAAATAACGAGTGCATGATAAAAAAAACACCCAATATGTGTCCCCTCAACATTTTGCACAGAGCCTACCAGTATATGTACAGTAATTTTTTTTATAATTAATTTTATATTTTTGTGAAATCTGAACGTGACCATACGTATGGCAGTACATATTATTTATTTTCTATATGTAATCCCCAAAGAAGCCTTTTTTTCTTACATTTTTTTCTTGACGGTGATCCAAAGCCACATAAATCAGTCAACGATTGACAGCAACATGTTAAGATCCACACAATATATTATGCTCAATGCTTTGTGGAGAATTATCTATTGTCGGCCCGTCACGGTGACGACCGACTCAATATATTTTATATTCGAAAACGACCCGTCGGTTACCGGTTAGAAGGCCACACCACCTGAAATATCAATAGCAATATATGTACAGTAGAATCCGCTTATTTGGGACACCGCATAAAAGGGACAACCGCTTAATGGGGACAAATTGTCATAGTCCCGAACGGATGTATAAGTTTAATGCAATTTAACTTCGTTTATCCGGGACAAACCATCGGTTATAAGGGACAAAAATAAAATCGTTTAACTATAGATATTTTGGCCTAAATTATCTACGTTCTTATCGAAACTGTAATTATCTAATCTTTACGGCTCTATTATATTTTATATACGCGTGTATATGTACATAAAATGTACATAAAGGTAATGTACGTATATCTTACGTCAATTATGTCAATCATTTTTTTCTATTACCACGATAAGAGTCAACTAGCCTACGTACAAAATCGAAAACTTCGCTAGACGTTTGTGCAGATTTTATCAAAAAACAAAGTTTTGATAAATTAAATCAAAGAACAATGGACGATTTTTTGCAGCCTAACAAAATATAAATACAATAAGTATGTTAATCAATTAATGTATAATAAATATCTATATGTAATAAAATAATAATCTAATTAATTTACGATATAATAATACTAAATAGTAAATATGTGTATTTTTTAAATAAAATAATTATGTATGTAGTATGTATATATGCACTTTAATAGTTTCGGTTTATTAGTTATTCGGTTAATCGGGACAGTCGGATAATGGGGACAAATAGGTCACCGCCCGACGTGTCCCAATTAAGCGGATTCTACTGTATAATATAATAATATGTGAAATATATTCTATATAAAACCGGTCGGTCTATCGCCCGGAAATAAAACGTCAATATTCTATACAAATAAATTCAATTTTAGAGACCGATTTATTTTACTTTTCATGTGCAGGGTAAGTATAAAGGAACACAATGACAAAAAAACAGCATGATTTTCGAAAATATCTGCTGGTGACATAAACTGCAACCTAACCTACATACCTAACCCACACACAATTCATATAATCTTGGGTATATCCGGGTTCTCGGTCGTATTGTAAACTATTTTGAAGGCCATGTTTTCGTACTGCTATGAAACTCAAGAAAATACACAAAAAACAGGGTATAATATAAGTATCATACAATAAAAGATAGGTACATCAAAGAAACGCACTCCCAGTAATATATTATTCCAAAACGAAACCCCTGGTTCGAATGTTACCACTATAAAAAATAACAATAAATTATTTACCCTTGTCAAACCAAATCGCCGCCCGTCAGTCCGTCGCCACTTTAGTAACGACCCACCTATACATTTGTATACACGTTGAGTCTTATATACAATTCAAAGAAACTATTATAGTACGTAAAAAAAAAACATAATATGTGAATTAACGTGTTCAGGATTGGAAAGTATTGATGGGTGTACCTATAGACACTATATAACACTGACCCATTATGACATTATGGGGAAATGTAAGTTCCTAAAACAATTAGCGGATAAAGAAATACTTAGGTTGGTTCCTATATTAGGGAAAAAATTATGTATGTAAGATCCTATCCCAAAAAAAAAGTTAGGTATGTTATTCCCTACATTAAATAACGTTTATCTTTGGTTATTGGAATAATATACTACCTATATTATTAAATTATTCAAAATATTATTTTTATAAAAAAAAATTAACATTATAATATTTTATACATTAAGTTGTACTCAAACTGATACTAATGTCTTAAAAAAATGTTTCATAACGAATTTCAAAAAATACATAAATAATTGAAAAAAAAAAATATAAGGACTTTATTTTTATATATTAAATGTGGACAAACGTTAATGTGTAAACAAAATTTAAAAAAAAAACTGGACTAGTGGGTACCTCTTTGCTGTGCTGTAGTTGTCAAGCATGTCGTTGTAACGGATGTGTTATATTTTAATTCAATTATCAAAATCATTGAATACGAAAAACGATTCTAAGCGGAAACGTTGTGTCATTATATTATAACACTGACCATGTTGGGGCCGGGACGATACAATAATAGTTCGTGCGGCCGGACGTTGATGCGTCTGCACGCACCTTATCACACACACGACCGACCTATGTAACTTGTGTGTAATAGTATTATAGCTCGACTAGAATTGGTTGGGTTCGCCGTGCAAGTACTAGTGAGCTATGTGGTATAGTGATATGTAAGGTGTGTATATGTGTTTGTGTGTGTGCTTAGAAACTAATGATAGTAATATTAGGTAACTCGAATAAATAGTAAGAATAGAGTTTAGGTATTGAGTTGTTGGTTTAATCAATATTTTGAAAATAGACAGTATAATATATAATAATGCCTACTACGGCAACACAAATTAATAAATTATAATATTGAACAATTTCTGGCCTAACAGAATAAGAAAAATAATGTGTACAACACTTACAATTTTAACGGTGAACTGCTGGCCAGCTGCTACAACCTGTGTCTGTATAATAATTTGACACGAACAACTATAATAATATAATATATAGCGACTCGCGCTCTTCACACAAAATGTAATAATATGTATGGCGATTCGCGCCTCAAAACTTATAAAAACAATAATAAATATTTGGCGATTCGCGCCTTAAAACAATTTAATATAATAATTCGAACGATGACCGGCACACGCAATAATAATTCAGGTTTCGATAACAATGAAAAATGTATGGCGATTCGTCTTAAACTTATAATATTTTTACGGTAATTCGCGCCTTTGACAATAATGATTTTAAATTATAATATAAAATCGTGACCGGCACACGAAAAATAGTAATTTGTGGTTTGTTGACACCGGTGCGGAAACTGGACTGCGGCGGCCGGCAATCTTCCGCACGGCGAGCAGCTGACACAGGATATTAGAAAAATAAAACGATATAATACAAAGCAAATAATTTACGTGTGGTGTGCGAGTGTTTGAGGTGTTCGGTGGCGGCGGAGTGGTACGCGGGGGCTATCAAGACCTATTAATGCTCGACGTCTTTAACAAACCGATTATGGCATTATGGCAAATGCAAGTTCCTAGACGATTAGCAGATAAAAAAATACTTAAGTTAGTTCCTATATTACGGAAAAAATTATGCATGTAAGTTCCTAAACCAAAAAAAAAAATTAGGTATATTACATAATCTATATCTAAAACTCGATTTCGAAATATAGACACTTTACCAACTAATATTTGTTGTTCAAAGAAATATTTTGTTAACATGTTGTTTTAAACAGACTATATTAATTAGGTACTATGTATTTAGATAAACTCTATTCAGTATTTATTTTGTATTTTAATTAATCGACAGCGTTGATAAAAATAATAATAAAAAGAAACATAAATATTTCTTATATACTTTGATAAAATATAATGGATTCGTAAAAATTATATTTAATGTTTCGTTTCCGGTCATATTTGAACAATAATTGCTTATAATATGAAACCGATATCGAAGCATAAACAATATTATAATCTTTATAACTATATGCATTTGAACGGATGATTTTTTTTCAGTCCAACTACAGTTTGTTTAAGGTTATACAGGTCATATGTTAGACTAACACCCATTTAAAAATTGATATTCGATACCAATATCTCTACTTTACACATACTACTTAAAAAATAAAAAATAAAATAAACAATGCCAATCAATTTAATATTATTAATTATTATTAACGATTCTGAGTTGTGTGTATGAATCTATTGATTTTACAATGATGTGAGTTTTTTATTTTTTTGTGTGTGTCTGTCATCACCTCATAGGTCAGTTAAAATGCTTATATTTTTTTCAATAATATCTTTTCTGATAGAAGAGTGAATCTAGTTGGTACATTGGGGGGTCAGGTGTAAACATTTTCCAGAAGTTTTTTAAAGAACCGTGAGAAACAAAAAAAAATTAAGGAAAAACGGGAAAATCGTTTTCACCAAAACCGATTTTGATTTTTGGTGTAACTCTAAATTCTAAAACAAATGACAATAGATACATGAAATGTTGACTGAATGTTTATTTGAACATTTCATGTACAATATAAGATGTTCAACTTTATTTTAGCTGTTTATGGACACTTTCAGTAACCAAATTTTTTCTATAAATATCAAACAGTTTAATTTGTTGAGTAAAAAAGCTGGACAATTTTATAGAAAGCTCTCTGAAGAAATCTGATATATTATTTTTTATAAAATTCAAATCAACCAATTTGTTACCTGGTTTTTAGAAAAATTTTGATTGTATAAATATGTATTATTGTAATTTAGTAAATAAAATTTAGTAAATTTTTATCGAATTATTTTTGTTAAGTAAAGATGAATTAGTTGTACAAAACATTCTTAATTCAAAAAGCATAAACTTTTTTAAGTATTTTATTAGCATTTTTAAATAGATAATTATTAAAATATAAATATTATTTTAAAAAGTTATTATTTTTCAAACTGATAAGTCTACTTCAAAATAATTCGACATTTTAAAAATCATAAAAAATGGGAATGTCTCAAAGTAAATTGATTAAACATATAACGTTAGTAGTAGTCATAGTATCATAATTTCATTATACATTTTTTAAGTAAATATTCTAGGTACTAGAAGGTACTACTTCTAGGTATATTTTAAGACATATTTTCCCAGTATTTAGTGCGTACTTATGTGCATGCTTATTTCGGAAATTTCTAGGGAATGACCCCACGGTGTTTTTATCAAGTCCGTTGGCTATCAATTAAGCTGGATGTTTATTAAATAATAACTAATGAATATTGTGATGTATTGATTTTATGCACTAAAAAATATCAAAATATGCCCAGTACCTAATCGAGGGGTGTGCAAGTTGGTAGTATCGCTCATTCGCTTTTAAGGTTATCAAAACCAAAAAAATTTCAATAACACAAAATATGTATAAATTAGGTATATCATATTTCATTAATATAGGTTAGGGTAGGTAATATAGGTATGTGAGTTATATAGTGTGCTCAGTTTTCCCGGTAAGAACACAGTAAGACATATATATATATCATATATGTATATATAAACAATAGTTTCAATAAAAATATACTTTTTGTTTTGTACTTTAACATTTTGTTTGTGTTGACACCCGGCACAACCTGTATCACCACTTAAAAAGGCGTCAAATTTCATAGATCTGTCACTAAATAAGCCATATACTATGCAGTAAAAGTGCAAGAAAGTTTCAACTATTTACTTCACAAATCTGTACAGTATTATTAAAAATATTTATATTAGTTTATTTAAATATTATAAAAATGTATTTATAAATGTATGTGTATTTAAAATAGTAAGGGGGTGATGGTGGTGGATGTCCAGTTTTAAATATAAAATTATACATAATACAATATACATACAATTATTAAACTTTACTTGTAGGTATTTTAAATAAACAGCAACAAATTCACTTTAGTTTTTCTGTTTTTTTTTGTTTTATAACAAACAATAATAATAATAATAATAATGATGGTATTGGTAGGTAATATAAACGGCGATTTTATTACGTCACATTGTATAGAATTATCGACTTTTGGTATCACGGGCCAACACCCCTTTACAATAATAGATTAAAATGGCCTTATAATATTTTGGGAATTAAAAATATGGTATATGGAATAACATAACAATTTAATAAACAATAAACATAATGCATAAATAAGTAGGTATATACCTCAGCTACTGTGATTTTAAGTACCTATTAAAATAATCGATAGTAATAGTATATCGATTTTAATAGTATTATGTAGTGACTGAGTGCATTTCTCAATATACTTTTAGTACCTAACTCTATAAGCTATATTTCGTTCAAACAATTTATACGATGTACTGATGTACGAAATATACATACAGATATATACGTCAATCATCTTGTATACCTAGTGATTTATTTATAAACTATAATTAGATATTATTATTTTTTATACTCATAGTAAGGAATGTCTAATAACATCAACATCGTCATCGCCACTATACATAATCGCACTTATCGCAGATAGCAAAAACATTGTTGTAATGTAACGTAGGTAGAACCGTTGTCCGTTTCTTTTTTTTTACTTTTTTTTTGACTCCTCTTTGTAGGCATGCATACTATCTTCTTCGGTCTGGGTATGTCCTCTCTTAAGAAATATGTTATTGTGTTTTTTTTACTTGAATGAAGCATACTCTCACATACTAAACACGAATCTATTCCGATTTTGCCAAAATTCATTGTATACATTTTAATAATAATGTATGTGTACTTACTTTTTACGACTGATCCCTCATTGTGAATTATTATAATGAATATTATTATAATCTTGATATGTGGTTTTTTTAATTGTTAACACCTTAACAATATTATGGTCTAAGAGTACATTTTTACAATCAGCGTTTATCACCATATTTATAAAATAAATAATAAAATATATATTTATATTATAATTACCATATTTTATGCACAAATACCAAGTTGATTTACTATTATGGTTTATTTTAAAATTCTTATCTAAACATACCACCTTTTTCGGCGGGCAATTTTTTTTCCGATAGGTTAGGTAACTTGAGATACGACTTAAGGTATTCGTTGGAAACTGTCATTTTGGGATATTTTACAATTATGGGATGGATAGAGTTACGATCATTTTCGTGGTCGATAGAGAAAAAAAATTCTTTATCTGGATACAGTCGTAACTCATAAAGGAAAAAATAGAGTTAATACCTTTCTTGTTGGATGTATCGATATATTAAAATATTATGATATTATACATATTATATATTTATTATTAATCATAATTATTATCACCGTTTTTTACCATTAATTATAATATGTTTAGTGGGTTTATATTCCTGTGTTTGAATATTGTTTTATCTCGCTTTCTACAGAATTTCGACAAAGCATTTTAGTTTTATAAGTTCATAACCATAAAACAGTTTAATTCAATTTGAATTGCTTACCTACCAATTAAAATATGCTTTACGAATACAGTATTATCTTTCTCCATAACTAGATTATATTAATCAGTGGTATAATATTGTACAGTCTCTGAGACTAAATAATTAAAACCATCAACTAGGTACTTGATAACAATTTATTCTTATGTTGAAATAATTAATGATTATACAAATATGTATAATGACGTATAAATTCGACTTGTTAAGTAAATGTTAAATTTTGATAGTCAATAATTACCTGACAACAATATTATTATTACATAATATACAATTGCATATTTAATCAATGATTATAGCAATATACTGTCTTGTCTGTACCTATAGTCTATAGCAGGGATGGCCAAATCACGGCTCGCGAGCCGCATGCGGCTCTCGTCACAGTCGTATGCGGCTCGCGGTCTTATTTACAAAAACCAAAATATTTTAATTTTTTTTGTATACATTTATAATAAAAATGTTTTTATTGTATTTATTTAAGGCTATAGTATTATAGTGTATAGAATATAAATTAAATCAAACAAAAAAAAAAAAAATTAATTAATATGAATAATAAATTAAAAAATTAAACATTAAGCTAATTTTGTTTGCGTGGTATTTTTTTCGTGTCTACTTTTTTAGTAAGCTTCTTAAGATCTGGTTGAATTGATGTAAGAGCAGTTCTTAGTAATTCTGTAAGATGATCATCAGTCAAATTTGAACGATATTTTGACTTTAGTATTTTCATTGTTGAATAAAGTGATTCACATGAATACGTCGTTCCAAAAATTGATATCAATTTTACCGCACAGCTTTTAATATTTGAGTATTTTAATATAGAAATATGCTTCCAAAATTCCAATATAGAGGGACAATTGTTTATAAACTGCTTAAGATATTATAATTAAATATTACAAATATTTTACAAAACAAATTGAGGTGTTTACAATAGGACTATTCAACACAGACTGCAGACTATATTAAAAACGATATAATTTCATATTTCGTAATTTGATATGTTTATCGGCTGTTTGCTTTTATTACTTTTGTGGTATATAAGTACACATTAGATAATTTGGCTCTTGATATAATTTTATTAATACACGTGGCTCGCGTAAATAGTCATGTTGGCCACCCCTGGTCTATAGTATAATATAGTCTCTATACTATTGTATTATTGGTACATGGTACATTGACGTCTTCCACAAGGTGTTTTGAATTTATTTAATATTCAAAATGAATTTGGAGAATAAAAATGTGCCAATAGTGTGGCTAGAGAACGCTAAAAAAAATTAAAACTTCTTTTAGAATTGTAAAAAGATAAATGAATTTATTAATTCAGTATATATATATCTAGTAAGTAGGTACAATCCACGGACTAATAGATAATATAATATAAGATATAGCTTAGTCCATAGTACCATCATAAACGAGTGATACATTTTAATGATAAAAAATAAATGTCAAACAGCTAATATAAAACTGGTGACGGACCTTTTTTTCGCTTTGTATAGATGAGTCCGTTGTCCGTATAGTGCGGCAATATCATAACAGGGCCTAAGCGCTTTAGTCACGTAGGTGCGGAAAACACACACGCACACACACGTTAAAGTGAGCGAGGGATTATAATAATAATAATAATATTATATTTTAATGTATTTTTCACTCTTAGCACTTTATCGGTGTGTTATGTGTGTTTATGAGGGAAACGCGAAGACGACGGTCCAGATGTTTTACAATAATGCTTTTATATTATAATGGATTCTATTCACCCGAATTTCGGGAAGGGCAGCATCCGCTGGACCCATATACGCTATTGCTTATAGTGTATAATGTACCTACATTTTTTTTTTTTATGTTGATATAAATCACAAACAAATAGATATTCGAAAACTGTTATCATGGGCTCGAGCACAGAGACGTGCAATTTGGTCAAAGGCATATTGTGAACAAAAAAACTATAATCTGCCGCGTAATCGTGATCTAATGATTGTATATGACTATTTTTCGGACACGGCTGAAGGGGTATCGAACGCCGACGTAAATGACGGAAACATATAAAAAAAACTGTCCACTAGGGTTATCCTAGTGTTGTGACGATGATGTGGCTAGACGACTCTAAAAAAATTAAAAAACTTCTTTTAGAATTGTAAAAAGATAAATTAATTTATTAATTCAGTATATATATTTAGTAAGTAGGTACAATCCACGGACCAATAGATAATATTATATAAGATATATCTTAGTACCATCATAAACGAGTGATACATTTTAATGACTAAAAATAAATGTCAAACAGCAGATATAAAACTGGTAACGGACCTTTTTTTCTCTTTGTATAGATGAGTCCGTTGTCCGTATAGTACATTATTAGGTATATTTATATATAAATTATTATGATGTATTCAACCAACAAAAATTTCCTTTCCACTTTACACAGACTTAGGATTGACTAGATCTAGAATACCTAGCCACATAGGTATGATTAAAAGTGTTGCTATAGTCAGTATACATACATAAATTATATACGCTATAATAATAGAATAATAATATCAAAAATATGGTATCATAATAAGGAAGTTGAGTACAATAAATAATATTTTGAAAAAAATTAATTAAGTATGCGTTTATAACATATATTTTAACCGAATTCTAAGTTAAAAATATGGCAATCATTCGGTTATTTAATATTTTCACCAATAAACTTTTCCTTTTCGGCTATATCTATTAGATATATTATATTTACAAACTTCGTAAGACCTTATAAAATATCATAAGAATATAAGATTACCGCCATTAGTACATAATATGGGAACAAATTCGAACAGTTGTATAATGATAATTAATTTTTATCGGGAACCAATTTACTAATTTATTCATGCAATTCCGTGCAAACCAGTATATAAGACGTCACCGGCCTCGCGATCGTGTTGTATATATTCTGAGAGCCCATAGCAAGTGGTTTATTTTAATTTTTTCCGCAAACTTCTGAATAGCGAGGTCGGACAAACATTGGCCACAGAATTTTTCCGCCATCGGCTATACACACTATAATATACACCTATTACACCTCTATGTACGATGCCATTGTAATAGTAATAATTAGTTAATTAATTGAAATATTTTTCCAGAAAATGTACTATATTATTGCTGATTTTATTATGTGGGTATAAATTATAAATTATAGAGAAACGAGTGGCAAGGGGAAGTGAGATTAAGTGTAGTGGTCCGTGGTGGTAGAAAATTCACAATAGCGAACCGTGTCTAATGTTGAATTGAATCCACTGCCCTATGGCTATTGTATTATAAAACGAGTGAATGTCATATTGAATGCAAACTGCGTGCGTCCGGGTATTTTCGAAAGAAAAAATATTTTTAGTGGCCCGACAATCACGAATACGAAAAAGAAATAACGCGGCACACATTTATTGTTACAATAATATTTTAAGTCCTTAAGCCGAAATCGCCGTCTTTTACAAACTATACAGACACGATACCGGCGCCATATATGGCACATCCCCTGTCGTGATGATATATGGTTTCTGGGTTCGAATTGGTATTGAAAATTGTCAGTTATTTTAAAATATATACAACTGCAGTATGTTTTAGAATTAGGTACCTGCTGCGGCGGTAATCCGGCTTGTGTATTCTATTAAAACCTTTTTTCTTTCTTTTTTTTCATAAAATATAAGAATGTCGTATAGAAACACAATTCGATGACTCTTCTAAGGGGGTCCGAACGATCTCCTGGCTATCCCCATCTATTATTTATATTGACAAAAGGCAATGTTTGTGTGTGTGTGGTGTGTGTTGTGTGCCCTGTGCTTCGCTAGGGAAGTGGACCTGATCGCAAAGCAAGACCAATGAATGTTAGTATGTGTGGGTGTGTAATTGTGTATTATATATATATATAATTCAAGTGTATTAATGGTTTGTTTGCAAATAAAATAAATAAATAAATATATGCTATGCATGCGAATACTTAAATCTAAAAACCGCGTAACCATAATAAATGATTACTCGAGTATATTATTTCAATTATTCGTGTTGGTGTATACTATAATATGAGCAATAATCAAAACCATGGATAATATTTATAACTCGGAGTTTAAACTACCAGTTTATATTATAAGTTTATAAGCTTACAACACTAAAATTACAATATTAATAATAGCACTCATAGATCAACAATACAATGTATCAATATCATAATATACAGCTATTTTAGCTCGTAGCTAAATAAATACGAAAATATAATACAGGCAGGCGATAAATGACAATAATAATAAAAGAACGGAACGCTAACTAGGTCAGCTTGTTAACTCGAGGACTAGTGATATAATATGATAATAAAATGTTTGATTTTGACGATCCATATAATATTATATAATATTATATAATATGTATACATATACAGAATGATGCAGAGTGAGTGGCGAATCGCCCTGTACTTATATAAATTAGCTGCGAGAGATATGATACCAACAACAATACGACTATTCGAGCCCACAACAGTAATTAATATATTAAGTAACTTTAAGATGCGCTCTTTGTTTGCGGAGTATCCCGCGAGTGTAAAACAGTAAGGTGGAGATTGCGCACACGAGTATAATATATAAAAACTAAAACCATACGGTTTGGCGATCGTGTGGCAATACTTAACAAAATATGTGCCTAATATATAAAAAATTACGATTTGCGCAAACTTTTATACAATAACGACAATATGCAAAAAATTATAATTCACGGCGATCTTCGCCCATGACTGATACCACGACTCGATGCGGTTCGTTGACGATTTTTACAGTACGTACTGGAAAATAATACGAAAATATAAATTATTATGCACACAGCTGTCAACGAACGTAACGAGTTGCGATAAAACTAAACTAATATTGACAATAGTGTTTGTGCGTTTGTCTGAGTTGTTTGTATGCGTCGGGCAGCCGGCGATGAACTAATAATATTATATGACTTACCTATATATTATTACTGCGTCCCGGTGGCGCCAAAGTGTTCGAAAATAATATACTACGACATCGTATTTCCAGAGGTATGATACAATTAAACACAAAATATCACTTTGCGTATTTTTGGAGATTGCATTTACATGTTAGCATATTAGTGCGTTTTATTATTTTAGATTCTGAGGTGAGTGATGATATAATATGTCTTCGATTATTTTAAAAAGTACTGAACAATTTCTAATTTTGACTCACCGAAATACTAACTAGATCATATTATATTTTGCTACCAGGAACCTACCTTGAAGCTAATCGAAGTATTTCGATTATATATTCATACATATTTTTTAAATATTATTATTCAAAATTCAAATAACTATTTGGTAACTTTTGCTACGGTCTATACGAACTACCTATATTTTTTTTTCGTAAAAATGTCTTAAATATAGAACAATATAAATATTCGTATTAATCTATACACATTACACACCTATCTGTTAGGCACTTATTTCTTAATTTACAAATGATAAATTTATTGTTGCAGTTCGTTTTCAATTATTATTGTTTTTATGTTTTAAAATGTTCATAATATTATGACGTATTATGTCAATAGGTTTTTTTAAAATGATAACAGTTATTTCAGCTGTACCTATATCATTATAAAAATTTAACGCATATTATTCGAAGGGTTTTTAGTGGAATATGTAGCAAACACACGACGAGCTGTTGTATATACGAGAAAAAGAAAAACACACCTGCCCGAAGATAGGTAGACAATAATAATATAATACCAACGCCTTTATATACATATATATATTTACACTTAGCCGGTGTTTGTCAAAGTGCGTGTGAACACAGTCTGGGTAGGGTCGGTGCACCATGTTCGGGGCGCAAAAACATTTATATACATATATTGTTATTGGAATGATGGCGCGGGGTGGTTAAAATATCCTGCCTTGTTTGCTTTGTATATAGCGGGCCGGTGAACACTGCAGTGTAAGTATTATGTATATTGTATAATAATATATATATTATATTGTTATAAGACCGACTACCCCACTATCACGTGAATTCCTGCATATCGCTGTCCTCGAGGAAAAAAAAATAAGTAAATAATTTACTCGCACGGTTATAACGAGAACTCGCTACAGTTACATTACAATAAATCATGTTGTTGTATTTGAACAAAAAATGCTGTAGGTATAGTGTCTACCACCCTCTATAATAAAAACGCATAGGGTACCTTTTATAAAAAAAACATAGATGTCCGTCGAATGCCGATAAGTCTTCAAGATATTTATCTTTATAAAAAATAATTAAAGTACCCTCGCGTATGCAAGCGTCAGCGCATGTTCGGGGTTGACAGTGAATTACACCGATATAAATTATACGTAGCCGATTTTAGGGTCGGATAAATTACATGAAAATTCCATAAATAATTTTTTTTTACCTGAAAAACACTTGAACCAACGATCTAAAGGTTACAATAATTCTTAGTAGGTACAACTACACATCATCTGCGACTGTCGCCTGTCTTATTTTTCATTGATTTAATATCAATTATCGTATTTTAACTAGCTAGCAGTGATTTGATTTTTAAAATTATTTTATATTAATATAATATAGGTAATATATATAATAAACCTGTACATAAATTATGTTATAGGTACCTATTACCTACTTAATGTTCATTATTATTGGTAATTATATATATTTTTTATTAATTACATATTTATTGTATTTTAACTACTTAACACGTTGACTGCCATGCGGCAGCCGGCGGTCGCATCGCTATCTTTCCTACAAAGCCACGTTCTATTTTCGATGTTATTCCATAAATGTACAAAAAAATTCCCATATTATTATCTTTGCTATGTCTTTCTGCGTAAGAATATGATATTTAAAGTGTATGGTAGCCGGCGGTCGCATGGCGTTGTCATTATAATATAATTAGTCAGTTGCCATATGACCGCCGGCAGTCGTACATTATTATTTATAAATACTTCTTGATAATTATGTTTTGTATTAAATTTATAATTTGTATTATGTTTATATTTAAGAATTGAAATTGGAAACATATTAATATATTATTTGAATGAAACAAGTGATTGCATTTTTTTTATATGCTTATTGTAGTGATATTTTATGTATAATAATAAATGTATATAAAATAATCGGTTTGCGGCGAATAATATATCTTTTAACGCGAAATTTTCTCCTCTACGCCATCATTTAAACATTATCTTCATAACTTTGACGCCACGAAAAATATTCCTCTTTACAAATAAGTGTGTTTATGGCAGCCCGCGGTCATATGGCGTATAAATAATACAATGGTGCGACCGCCGGCGTCCGTAAAAATACTGTTGTATGCTAGTAGTCTGCGGACGCCGGCGGCCGCATGGCAGTCAACGTGTATTAAGGTAAGGCCACACCTTTACGGCACCCTAACGCAATTTACGATTTTGCGATTTTACAATATTATTAAAACTATGTACTTAATTAAAAATGTGGTGGGCCCAAAGAGTGCACTCTTTTTTTGCGGTTTTACCATTTTTTTGATAAATTGCTTTTATCATAAACAGAAACAAAATATTTTTATTTTATGCGATTAATCGCAATTTTGAGGTCTGCCGAACGACATGTCAGCGTTTTCGGAAAAGTTGGCTGCCGCTGTTCTTTTAAAAGTTCCAATATGCAACACAAGCCATACATGATTAAAACCATTTTTAACCACAACTTGAAAAATGTGTACACCTTACCCCCCGCCATCACTCGTTACATATATAATAATTGTACTAACATTAAAATAACTAAAATCGTTAGATGAAAATTATTTAAACGTCAGCAAAAATTTTAACTGTAATCTATACTAATATTATAAAGAGGACAGATTTGATTGTATGCATTGAATAGACTGCGAAACTAATGGACGGATTCGAATAACTCTTTCACCATTAGAAAGCTACGTTATCCCTGAGTAACATAGGGTAATTTAAAGAGGGTAAATTAGAGGTCCAACCCGGGGAGGTGCTCGAAAAGTGATTTTGAGATTTACGATGGACATTTTTGTTTATAAACGGTTGCTATTGGTTATAGGAGAAATATTTCTATTATTATAAATTATTTTATTATAATAATAATTATAATACTAATTTCTACTAATAATTAGTAGAAATTAGTATTTTATTTGTATATTGGTTGCCATTAGTTAACAGGTAGGTGATCAAGCATGCATACAATCGAATTTTACTTGATATGCTGTATCCTGTAGCACATTTTCCGCGATCCGACCCGGCTGAGTAGCACTTACTGCACTGAGTTACATCCAAAACTAGTTGAACAATCACAGTTTTTAAGAGTGGACATTTTTTACGGGCAACGAAGTGTCTAGGATCAGCTACATTATAATAAATTAGAAGAAATATGCCGTATACGCTTTGTACAAATATATTTATTAAAAATACAAATATTTGGCCTGGACAACGTCGGGCAGGACAGCTAGTCGATTAATGCCCTTATACTAAGTAATATCTTGTATTAAATCAAATTAAATCCAATCTTACATGTTAAAATAAAAAAACATTATTCATTATTTACAATTGTTAGCATTTTTGACGAATTGCGTGAGCATTTCGGTGTAGATATTAAACGCAAATAATAAAAGTTGAAACTAATATTTTTGATAATATTTTAATTGTTTATCAAGTATTTATTTGAAGAATATTGTATTAAATTGTAAGTATTTTAGTTACAATCAAAATTTGGATCATACTTAAATTTAAAAAAACTAAAAATTTTTTTTTCTATTATTATTATGTTTCATAAGAAATCGGACTGCGATACAATACAATTTATTATAAAACCAGTGAAATGTTTATGCTTTCCTTATCTTTTAAATATTTTTCTTGCTTTCTCGCCAAAACCATTACTGTTATAAGTTTATTTCAATATCATTAATTAAAAATCATACTTTATTTAATTTATAATAATTTTCAATTTTGCTATTTATATTATCTGTATTTACTTTTGTGGTTAAATTTATGGTCCCGCCCACAAAAATATTCTTACATTAACATAAATTTATTGATTTTTCTATTTTTTTGTAATTTTCACTGCAGTTTAAACTATTAGCTACTTTTTATGTGTAGTTATTACTTTATTAGTTTTTACAAAAGACATAACTATTGTACCTGGTTTTAAAAAAGATCACAACTCACAACTATTTATAATTGATCAATATATCTTTTATTTAAGATGTTACGTGTTACCTATATAATATTATATAGGTAGTTACCAATGTATTTTATTTTTTGTTCACAGTCATTTAATTTCTAATTAAATAATAAAATATATTTTATTAACATAAGTACCAACCGTACAACCTCAACCATTAAATATGTTAAAAAAATACATCAAAATCAAATTTTCAAAGAAAATTGAACATTTTTAGAAAATTTCAATGAAAAAGAAATTGACAATTCATAATTGCTAAATTTATATCTCTAGTTAGACCATTATCTGCTGACTGTTTTTGACCTAAAAGCAGTTCAATTATAACTTATTTTTTACTCGAGTTCAGTACGATAATTTTATTTAGGTAAAAAGTGCAATTTGACTATATCCCTCACAATTATTGCTACATGATGGAAAATCGTAACTCTGCTCTAACCTAACCTCGTGAACTACACATATTCACATACCAGGAAATTGAATTTTTCTATCAAATCATATTTTCTTTGTCATCAAAAAGATTATTACATGCAGGTCAAATCTATGAATGAATTACGTTTGTAAATTTGATCCGATATTCTGTCGAGGCCTGTCTGGTACAAATACCTATTAAAGAACTGACCGTAGGTACATGCAATTTTGACCGAATGTTTATATAAGCATTTTCTACACACCATAGTATTTTCAAAATATTCTGACTATTTTGAGCTGTTAACGGACATTTTCAGTTTCCAATTTTTTAGTTTTTTTTTCTATAAATGTCAATAAAATGTTATTTGTTGGGTAAAAAATCTTGAAAATTTAATAGTAGGCTTCTAATATATTGTTACAAAAATATATGAAAAATATTAAAAATCCGTAGTCACAAATTTTTTTTATAAGCTTTTAAAGTTCAAATTTTGATAAAATACGTAAAAATGACGAAAATGTGCAATTTATTTTGAGTTAGAAATTCATAAAAATTTTACTTTTTAAATCTAAGGTTTGAAAATGTAATACAAGATTCCTTATAAGTTTGCCTAATTTTATCAATAAACAAATGTATAGAAGCAAGTCAAAATAAATTTTTATGAGCATTTTAAGATCAAATTTTTACAAGATTAGATATTCACTCGATTTCTCTGTAGCGATTTTCTTATTTTATTGCAATTCAAAAACGAATAATTGTAGATGCATGAAAATTTCACTGAATGTTTATATTAGCATTTTCTAGTCAGCATCTATTTTTGAATATATTTTGACTGTTTTTGAGCTTTTTACGGACCATTTCAATTTTCAATTTTTTTAGTTTTTTAATATATATAGTATATACCAATACATTTTTATTTGTTTGGCAATAATAATTTAATACAAGGCTCCTGATATATTGTTACAATAGCAATTGAAAAATATTAAAAATACATGGCACACTTTTTTTTATAAGCATTTAGAGTTCGAATTTTTACAAAATTCATCAAAATCTCGAAAATTATCAATCATTGTAATTAAACAATTATAAAATGTTCAGTTTTCTTAACTAAGGATTGAAAATTTAAAATAAAGATTCTAATAAATAGTACATACTGTATTCAACAAAAAAATATATAAAACAGTTATTTTTTACAGACATTTTAAGTTCAAATTTGGACATAAAGAATATATAGACACAGTTATTTTTTACAGACATTTTAAGTTCAAATTTTTACATATTAAAATCAATTTTAACTAGTAATAGTATATATTATAATATATTTCCAGCATCACTGATAATTTTAGGTTAATAATTATTAAATAATATGAATAATATTTGTTGCAGCCGTAGCATAATAAAATAATAGAATAAAATAATATCGGTTACGGAGGAACAGCCGATCGACACACACACAACACACACACACACACACACACACACAAACACTCACTCGCATCAGCCGTTATTTTTATATATTATTTTTCTTTTTAATTATATTTTGTGTCTAGTGAATTATATAATATGCAAATCAGGTATCGGCGCGTTATCTGCCGCCACCGACTCGCAAAAAAAAAAAAAAAAACACCTTGTGTTACCATATACACACTTGCACACCAATACATCACATGGCTCACTAGTATTTGCGCGGCGGACCTAACCAATTCTAGTTGAGCTATACACAATATACACAATTTTATAATGGTCGGTCGGTGTGTTAGTATGGAACGTAATAAGCATAAAGTATATTGGTAACCGGGCGCACGGCCTATTAATGTTCGTTCCCGGCCCGTTCAATTTTAATTCAACTTACCAGCTACCGTACAATAACAATATCAATATAATTTAAAATATCCTAGACTGACATACCGTCTCCGTTCAGAATCGTTTTTCGTATACAATGATATTATATCATTGAATTCAAATTTAATACCATACATTATACACTATACAGTGTAACCTACTGTACAGCGGAGCGACATCCACTTGACCCCCTTTTTTAGCTTAAAATTAATATTAAGCAAACTAAAAATCTAAAAAAATCCAATAATTATTTACACAGTACTTTTTTTTTATAGACATTTATATATTTAAAAGAAGAATAACGATATTAATTATTCTGTTATGATTTAAAAATATTATTCGTGGTACTTGATGCTTTTAAAGAATGTAATTTTAATATTTTATATAATATATAATAAATATGATTTATGATTATTCACCAGTGTCCAAAAACTGTGCTCCCTTAAATACACAGTGGCATTCTCTTCAATATTGGCGACAGTCAAATAAAAATCCTTCAATTGCATGACACAAACGATACAGAACGCAAACGACCGACGGCTGATAAGTTACTAACAGACTAATTAAATCCCAAATAATGAAATAATAAAGTTTTTTTATAAGCTTTTCGGATTGCAGTTTGGTTATCGTGTTGCTGGTGTGTGTGCGTGGTGCAGAATCAGCGTTTTAACATTCTAATTTCGAATTCATTAACGGCTTTAACAATCGGTGTTGAGAAACTACCTATTGAAAACATAAATATTTAAATCTCATAAAATTGAACAAGTTATATGAATAAATGTATATTCTATACTGCACGTTACACTGTTTAAACTTTAAACTAATGCGATGTTACTTATTAACTGCCAAGTCCAAATATCCGGAATGTACTTACATTACCTATACAAAACGCCCGGTAAATCAGATAAAGGTTTGTTTTATGTTTATTATTTTACTTTGCGGGAGTTTTTTCCTATTAAAGAATGCAATACATTTTTTTTTATTCATCTGTTATTTCCATTTTATGTATAGAATCGATCGAAACAATTATATACCTACATCATTAGGAATCGTGTAATTTTCATAATATTTATAAAAATATAAAAGCCCACTACGAGTGATTTATTTTGATGAACTCTAATAAATAATAAACACAAATACAATCAGACATCATACGGCATAAATATACTTTAAAGAAATTGTGCCTGTGTAATGTTTATGCAAAAAGTATTTACATTTATATTATTTGATCGAGTAAAGTGAACAAACTATACTTTGCACAATAGTATGAGAAATACATTCCATTGAGGAATTATTATAGAAATGTTTTTCGGTATAGTGCAGTTGAAAAATATCTAGTAACATTTGCTACATTTTGTTAGGGATTAATTCAAATTATTTTTTATTATTATTTATTTACGTTTCTATAATAATAAACAAAGTGTTACGAAAATTGGACTCGCAAAAATCGGTTGGAAAAAAAAAGTTTTACCCATCCCAAAAACAATTCGGTCCACAAGTTGAAATAAGGTAGTCCATTTCACTAACACGGTAATGATGTAATTATCTATACTTAAAACAAACGGTTCAACAATAATTTTTAAAACTCAAAATTAATAATACTTACACCCTTCCACAAATCTCAAACACTATTTACGCCAATATTATGTTCGTTCCAGATTTAAAAAACATCGATTATTATACTTAAACTAAAGGACATGTATTATATTTAATGTGATCTGCTGATAAATACCAAACGGAGCATACGAGAGAATTTAGTTTATATTTTATACACTTATACAAAACAGTTAGATATAATACCGAGTATAATAAAATATACAACCTACCAGTTTTTCAACATGTGGTTCTGACAGCGTACAAATCTGATCAAATTATCTCTTGAATTATTTTAATTTATTTAATATTTTATTTTTACATTTAAAGATACAGATAATTATTGAAAAATGTAATATTATATAAAGACTCGAACGTTTGAAAAAATAAACCCCACATTTTCCGAGATATTGCTGAGTTAACGATGATTTGATATGTGATGAATATAATATTACTCTGTTAACTGAGTGTACAGTGTATATTACCAATCTATACTTAGAATAGGTATTAAAAACTATACAATTTTGAAATATAGACACTATATACACAATTATTATTGTTTAATTTTTATAGTCCAATGAATATTTTGTTATCATTTGCTTTCAATCGTACTTTATATTTACTATGTACAATTTAGATAACATCTATTCAATGTTATAGTATATTGATTACCTAATTAACAGTGTTGATAAAAATTAAAATTAAAAGAAGCATAATTATATAATATAGTTGGAATCGGAAAATTATATTTAATGTTTCGTTTCCGGTCGTATTCGAACAATATTGAGTTTTGTAGGTACTTTAAACCGAAATCGAACCGTAAACAATCTTATAATATATTTTAATGATGTCTACATTTTAACGGACGATTTTTTTTCATTCCAACTACAGTTTTTCCAAGTTTATAATATTAACGTATTATGTCTAAAATAAACAGTACATATTTGCTTCAGCGATTATAGGAAGAAAATGAAGAAAATATAAACAAACCGACGGTTAAAGATCAACCACGGAGGTCGATAACGCGACAACGCAAACGAATGAATCTTTGCATTTTTCGGCTATCAAATATCCTTTTCTGTAATTAAATGCAGTGTTATAATATAATATTACCTATATTTAACATAGGAGTATAGGACTATAGTAGTATTATTTGATTTATTTGTTAGTACAATAGTACCTACATTTAAAGTAAAATAATTTAATACACATAGGTAATATTATTATGGTCGCCATTTCACATTTAATAATACTCATTTCATAATAAAAATAATAACACATTCTTTTTCAACAATAGTAATAATTGTATTATTTAAAGTAAGATAGTTTAATACATAATATGATATTATGATCGTCATTTAAAACGGTAATATAGTATGAAAATCATAAGAAAACAGTACAATTAGTGACGTTTTAAATGTCTATTATCTGGCAATAGTTCTGATAGTGTTAAAAGAAAATAAAAGTCGAAAAATAATTTATTATCTATTATTTTTATTACGAATTGAATATTTATAAATTTTAAATGACGATCATATTATTATATGTATGTAAACCATTTTACTTTGAATTTCCTGATAATTAATACTTCTATTATAGCCCTGATAAGTATGTAAAGATGTTAAAAAAAGGTACTTTATTTTTTGTTTAGATAATACCAATAAATTAATAAACCATTATTTTTCCAGAAATATACTTAACCTATGCAGTACCTTAAATTATCGAAAAATTTTAGCACAACCGTTTTAAACATTAACAGACTATAAATTAGGAATTTAGATACCGAGTATCCGGTGAGAAAAACGAGATTCATAAGAAGAATTAAAACTACATCATACCAAAATTATTTAATGTACATTTAATATATTATATCTATAAATATATTTTGTGTTGGTACAATGATTATTCTTAAGCCGCAGCGTATCATTTTTTTAAGGAGTAATATTTAGGCAATTCACATAACATGAACATTAGTGTGTTTTCGAAATCGCTATAATGCGGCGTCGGGCAACCCAATAAAAACTACTAAAAGCGGTAGTAAATTAAAAATGCTTCATGAAATTTGATTGCAATTAGTAAAAAATGGTTGAATTTATAAACTTCTAGACTATCACTTATTTCTGGAATCACATTTTCAACATTTTAAAGTGAGATGTGACCAAAATAAAAACAATTATTGCAATGAAATTATTTCATGGGATTTTTGAAAAAGAAATCTTAATTTTAAGGTCCTTTAAAATTGAAAATTGAAAATCGACTTCCTAAAAAACCTAGCAATTTGGTCAGAAAGTTCTTACATGTATAAAAATCGGACATTCCGAACTACGTGAAATTTACACCACTGCTTATTGGTCTAAAACGTATGAAAAATACGTGTGCTGCGATCCCCTTAAATAGAGGACAATAAAATGTATCGTATGAATTCGATTCGATTAACAAATAATTGTTTTATACATAGGACATTTTTACCTCGACTCTCGTTTTCCCACAGTGTTTGTTAGTTTGACAAAACAAAGTGGACTTCCCTGTATACACGAATACAGCTATATTATTGTTATATATAGGCACGTAAAGCTGGTACGATTATTTGTACGAGTGCAGTATAACATCACACCCCAAACATGCACGAACATGCAATAATTGGAAGCAGATCGATCGGATGTATACGTTTTAAAAAATATAACATAATAAAATATAATATGATAATACGTGTATGAATACAGATCGATCGTACATAATGACATGAGCGTACTCAAACTGATTTTAGTTGAGGTACATAATATTATAAAGTTTAAACAAGTATCATCTACTAGTCACACGAGTATACAATTTTAACAGCAATCGCTGAAAATTACGACACTTACTAACTATATTTCGTCTTGGATAGTATTATGATAGCAATGATGTTCACGGGAAATGCTACACAATTAGGGTTCGGTTCAAAATTAAATCGCTTTGTACTTTTGTTAGTTTTTGTCATGACAAAATAAAAAATATCATTTAATAAATTCGAAAAACTATTATTGGTCTTATCAATTACACATCCGATGCAGATAGGTACATCTGCTATGCTATATATATTATTATAGTTCCTCGTCCGGCGATGGTAGACGTGATTTATCGGTTTTCAATAGATTTGTCTTTCTCGATCGTTGACGATAATAAGCTTAAAGTGGTGCAGATAGACACTACTATCAATGCCCAATGGTACTACCTATTTCAGTGACCTCAATGAGGAGGGATAGTCGAAACCTACTATACAGCAGAGCGGTTACCTAACTTTCCCCTTTTTATGTAAAGTATTTTATTTTAATTTTAAAAATATTATTACCAAAGCAACTTGAAACTTATTTTTATAAAGCAATAATAGTTATTTATAACTCGACATCCCGTTTATAGTTATATAGTCATATAATATTTATGATATATATCTATATATGATAGGCTTTTAGATTCTGAACTGAACGTTGAATGCATTGTTACAATGATGATTTTTTCACAATTTTTTTTTTGTGTCTTTGCTCTTAATACAGATTTTATTACTTCATAAGATTTTACATTTTGAGGATGTGTTATGATAGAAAATTGAATCTAATTTGTATTTTTCAGAGGTAAAAATTCGAAATTCTCGGATTTTTTTTAAATAATCATGAAAAACAAAAAACAACTAATGAAAAACGGGAAATGACTGATTTGGTTTTTTTGTGTAAATCAAAAACTAATAACCGTCGATATTTTAAATTACACAAATTTTTTTATTGTATCATTTTCTATATAGACATGATATAGTTTTCAAAATATTTTGACTTATTTAGAACTATTTATAGACATTTAAAATTTTCTAAAGCTTTTAGTTTTTTTCTATTAATATCGCTTACAAATGTAATACAATGTTCCTCGTAAGTTGTTATAATAGCAATTAAAATGCATTAAAGGCACGGATTTTTTAATAAGCATTTAAAGTACATATTTTGACAAAATTCATTAAAATCTCAAGAATTTGCAAATCACTTTGTAGTTAAATAGTTCATTGTTTATACTACACCCAGAAAGTATATAAACACAATTTATATTTAGAAATTGTATTTCTATCCTTTGTAATATAATATACGTTATGGCTTAGTCACGAATTACTTATGATTAATGTTTAGACTTATAGAAGGTATATATACATTATACCTACATACTAATATGAAGAAAAAACGATGTAGTCCAGTTATTAAAAATACTCATTACTTGGGAACAAAAATATTTCACTACGTGACAATAATTGCGTCGTTTAGCAGGTATACCAGTTAAATTAACCACTGACATTCAACTCAATTATTAACCACTACAAGTTATTTAAATGAAATATTTCTCACCCGGTTGTCTATAAAATGTGTTGTCGTTCTGACTCATTTTTATAAATACCTAACATTTCACATTTGTATAAAAAACAAAAATTAACAATGGTTTCGTCTACACGATATTATTATGATCTTCCATCATCAACTATGTCGCAGCGATGTAAATTTCATAATACAAATTGTATAATATTGAATTATATAAGCGTATTATTATAGTAGTGTATTTAGAATACCTATACTACAGGGTCAGTCCGGCCTATATAGCGTAGGCGCGATCGCATGGTGAGCCCTTCTTTGAAAATTGGAAGGCCCTTGAAAGATTAGCCTCTCTATAATTTACTTATTTAGGTACCTATATACCTACTTATATTAATTAAATGCATATTGACATATTGTGCATAACCGTAAATTTGCGATGCCCCATGGCCATGGTTAGGTTAGATATAACAGTATAATCACATGTAACAAATAAATCGCTGTTTCAATTCTTTACCCAAACAACAGCACAGATTATAGATATATAGGTACTTGCGTTCGTTATATTATCTTGTATTTTATAAATTGCAAACTGTACATTTAAAGACACGAGCAAAATTTAAAAAAAAATGTAAGGTCAATAAAATGACGACAAGCTGTTGACCGAACACCCGCAAATCTAAGAAAATTAACTGTTGGAAAATAAAACATGTTAAAATCTTTTATTCATGATTTTATATTATCTGTAACCTAGCGTTAAAATAGTGATTATTAGTATGGATGAACTTTGACACCTATACCTTCCAACAAAATTGCTAAAGAAAACTATTAGTCTTTGAACAATTGACATAAATACATAATTGATAATATTATACTTGGTTTCACTTTATTTTATTTGTTTATATTAAATATCATGCCGTAGTATCTCCACTGGGATGTAAATGTAAATAGTACATACTGTAATCAAAAAATCTAAAGAATATATAGACACAGTTATTTTTTACAGACATTTTAAGTTCAAATTTGGACGAAATTACATATTAAAATCAATTTTAACTAGTAATAGTATATATTATAATATATTTCCAGCATCACTGATAATTTTAGGTTAATAATAATTAAATAATATGAATAATATTTGTTGCCGCCATAGCATAATAAAATAATAGAATAAAATACTATCGGTTACGGAGGAACAGCCGATCGACACACACACACACACACACACACACACACACACACACACGCACACACACACCCACACACACACACACACCACACACACACACACATATATATTATTTTTCGTTTTAATTATATCTTGTGTCTAGTGAATTATATAATATGCAAATCAGGTATCGGCGCGTTATCTGCCGCCGCCGGCTCGCAAAAAAAAAAAAAAAAAACACGGCCGCCGCAATTTTTGTCTTTCTCCGTACGTCACTGTGAGATAGTCCGTTGTGTCATGGTATTTTATTTTACAAAAAAGGGTCCTTTTTATTATATCATACTTTTTTGGTACACAAGGTGCCAATTTAAATGTTACATTTAAAATACTCGGCGTCATAATTATTCATTTGTATCGTTGTAATTGTGTATTTTATTTTGTGTGAATGTTATTTAGTGTATTATAGCCTATAGGCATAGGTAGCAGCTGGCCAGCAGTGCACCGACAAAGCCGTGAGTTATTATTTTTATTGTTATTTTATTTATTATATTAACATTTATTCTGTTGAGCCAAAAGGACTATATATCTTTTAATATTAATTATCCGAGCTTTCAGCTCTAATAGCTGTTCTTAGACATTATAATTGTGTTATTGAGCCAGAAGGGCCATAGCTATCTTTTTATTATTTATCCTATATATTATACCTATATACTTATATCTTATTCTATTCGGCCATAAGGGCCTTACAGTTATCACGTTTGTTATTTATAACTTTTAATGTGATTTTTATATATTCGCACTTGTTAATTATTTCATATCTTTATACACCTTTTATTATATCTAGTTGTGCCGAACCGGCGTTTTGGTTCCGCCTATATTATATAATTACATCTGTTGGGCCAGAAGGGCCATATTTATATTATTGTTATTATTGAATTGTGTTCGACCATAAGGGCTGCGCATTTATATTATTATTATCTTGGTTGGCCATAAGGGCTGTTATTATTACTATACATTTTTTACTTGTTGGGCCAAAAGGGCCGTAATTTACTTACTATATTATTATATCATATTTTATACCATATTTATTTGAGTTATCAATTATTATAGAGTTACCTATTTGTCCTTAGATTTTAAGTATACACACAACACATAATATACACACTTGGCACTTGCACACCAATACATCACATAGCTCACTAGTATTTGCGCGGCGGACCCAACCAATTCTAGTTGAGCTATACACAATATACACAATTTTACAAAGGTCGATCGGTGTGTTAGTATGGTACGTAATAAGCATAAAGTATATTGGTAACCGGGCGCACGGCCTATTATTGTTCGTTCCCGGCCCGTTCAATATTAATTCAACTTACCAGCTACCGTATAATAACAATATCAATATAATTTAAAATATCCTAGACTGACATACCGTCTCCGTTCAGAATCGTTTTTCGTATACAATGATATTATATCATTGAATTAAAATTTAATACCATACATTATACACTATACAGTGACCTACTTGTAACCTATTGTACAGCGGAGCGACATCCGCTTGACCCCCTTTTTAGATTTAAAAAGAAAAATTTTTATGAATTTCCAACTCAAAAAAAATTGCACATTTTCGTCATTTTTACGTATTTTGACAAAATTTGAACTTTGATATAAAAAAAAATTGTGACTACGGATTTTTAATATTTTTCATCTGCCTTTGAAACTATTTATTAGAAGCCTACTATTAAATTTTCAAGATTTTTACCCAACAAATAAAATTTTATTGACATTTATAGAAAAAAAAACTAAAAAAATTGGAAACTGAAAATGTCCGTTAACAGCTCAAAATAAGTCAGAATATTTTGAAAATGCTATGGTGTGTAGAAAATGCTTATATAAACATTCAGTCAAAATTTCATGTCAAAATTTTAACCCCCCAAAGTACCAACTAGATTCACTTTCCTATCAGGAAAGGTACTATTGAAGAAAATCGAAGCATTTTTACAGCTCTAAAAGGTGTCCTCAGACACAAAAATAAAAAAAATAAAAAAAACATATCATTGTAAAATCAATGTGGATGTGTGAAAATTTAAATTTAAAAAGTTTAAAAATGTTGAGCAAGATGGTATTCGTTTACGACTTTGTGATACTATGAAGTGATTAGGTAATACGCCGCGGCCGAGTTCCTGCTGTGCTCGATCGGATTGTCTTAAACTAACTCAAGTACCTAATTACTACTTAATTAATACCTAATTACTACCTAATTACTACCTAATTACCTACTTACCGATTTTTTGGTGTCGTAATATCATCCTGTTTAGTACGACTTCTCGGTGGAAAGATATACCCAATCAAAAAATGATTGTTAGTTGCAATATTAATTTGGTGTCGAATAAATTCAATAAGGGACACTTTTTCGGTTCACAAAATATGAGTAAATGTCAGAAATTTGATAGATCGACAAGTGAGATTTTGAAAAAAAAAGTGTATTTTTTAACTGACTAGTAAAAATCACACTTATTAAATTTTTTTGTGGTTTTTAGTATACGACTGTTAATAACGCCAAACATAACCGTCACAACTCACAATACACTGTACTCGGACACAATACTAAAAAGTAGCCTTATTATTACATTTAATTATATATTTTCTCCACTAAAAATGGAGATAATCGGCATGGACAGCAAGCCATTCGTTTCACGTTCAAACATTTCGTAAATTTCAATAAACGATGTAATTTTCACTAAATAAAATGTATAAGCTTAACAAAAACAATACTCATTTCACCAACTAAGTTATCGATCGTAATAAATTAGTAATGACGATTACGTAGTTTACTATCGGACAAAGCAATATGCATATTTGTTTTATACAATTATATCATCTATTAATGATGGTATTTTGATAACTTGCCTTTTTAATTAAAATTATACTTACCTATACTTATCTATTTACCTGTATTATTTTTTTTGCGGCACGTCCTACTTTAGTCAACTTTGAAAATCTGTAATTCTGGAACTAAACCAGATAGACTAGTTCTGACTTCTCTAAAAACTTTTCAATCTAAAACTGTACATAGTGAAAGAATAAAAATATTAACAAAAATTGATTTTCAACTATTTTTAAAAGAAATTTTAGATTAATTTTGAAAATGTTATTTTTCAAGGTATATGTGCTGAAACTTTATGAGTAAGTTGGATAGGTAAGTTTTGATTTTACCAATCTATTGAAGGTTAAAAAGCACATATTTTGGAGGAAAAATTGAGAATATTCAATTCTGCGTATTTTTTTTCAAAATAAAATACGCGTTACGGAAAAACAGGACTATTTGAAGTTTTTCACCGATAACTTTAAAACGAAGTTTGTCCGACCTTTTTTTACATTCTTACAAAGCTTGCAAAAACACACATTTAAAAAAAATTTAAAAAAATCGATAGTTTGCCGAACTAGAATTATGACATGTCAATTCTATAACTTTTAAGTCGATTTGTATGATAATTCTCACATGTTTTTTTTTAATTAGATATTCGATCTTCCGGTCGTGGTCCAAGCAAACATTCTGCTCGTCGCAGGTCATGGAGTATGCAGACTTGTGCGAAGCGATGTTTTTGAATCGAATTTACAATTCATTTTTCTATTATATTCCCATAGCACTGTAGGCCGCGCTGGTAATAGAATACCTAATTTATTATTTGAACAAAACCATAATATATTTTTTAATATTATGTTTCTACTAGAAATTTCATATGTAATTACCTATTTAAGTATGACGTTTTTCAAGTATAGGTACTCGTTCATTATATTATATTACCTTTAAACAGTTTTTTTTAATAATCGCACGTAGTCCATTGAGCGTCATAATTTCGAACAAAGTTTTTTTTTTTTTTTGTGTATTTGTCAATACACACAGTGTCTACGCCCCGGTACAAGTCTACAACTTATTTTATGTCTGAGATTGTTCGTTCGTTTACAACTGTTTTTGTTGACCATAGTTCACCTACGTCATAATAATATATTATGTTGACAAAATGTATTATTTTCTTGTCGTGTGTTGGTATCGACGAACTTGCTGAAACAGTTGTTTGTTCATCGTTATCAACAAAAAAATGTATTATCAAAAAGTGTTTTCCGCTCGCGTTTAGATAGCTTCATAGACATATTATATAAACATATAAATTGTTTATATATGTCTATGGATAGGTTCAATTCGCCGCTATCGCTATGGATTATAGCAATGACGATTTTGTTGTTGGCCAGCTCACTATAATATTATACTCTCTTTCGCCTTCGCAAATTCACGATCTCGTCGCCCACTTGAGTTTCGGCGGAGTTTATTGGTTCTATAACGATTCCACCTGTACTGTTCGTCGTCCAGGAGGAAAGTCACCTAGCGTTTTTCAATGTTGTTTTTTGGTAAATATCGTTCAGACCATCGCATGTTCGTGCTATTTATATACAATTTTCAAGTCCTATGATGTCTTTTCTCAATTTGTCGACATTCGTGTTTGTGTTGTAAGTGTGTTACCGCCTTACTGGTCTATGTGTCATTAGTGAATCGTGCTGTTACGTAAGCGGTGTTTTAATCAATTTTCCATGCAATCCGGCATACGCATAAGGCTCTTATTATTATTATTATCATTAGCCGTCGAAGGCTCAGATTTATTATTATATTCATGTATCGCATAGGCTGTGTGTCTAAGCCATCTAAGGCTCATATTGTTATCATCGTTGTCATCAGCGATCAGGCTGAATTATTTTATATAACCTATTATACTTGTCAACTGGATTATCAACATAATTTTATAAAATACAGTACAATTCATATCAATAAATTGTTACACTCCTTTAAATAAACTAGTGAAGCAGATTAGTTTTTTACCAATGTTTACACCTGCATCATGAGCAGAGATTATTGTTTGTAATTTAACATATTCATTCAAATATACATTTATAAGCTTATAAATAGTTAGATCGCGCTAGGGCCCCAGGTCATATACACATGCATTTATTGAATAATATATGTAAAATATTTTATTCAAAAACCAAAATAGGTGCCAAATCTATCAACAATCTAGTACCTAGTATAGTTATAAATAAATAAATATTAAAAATATTACCATAAAAATACAATAAAATTAATGTATAAAAATAAATTATTTTTTAAACTGAAATGCTGTTTAATTAATACACTTTTAACATTAAGTGTGTAATTGTAAAAGTATTGAAGTTTGATGAATTGATTATATGGTTCACTTTGAAGTATCAGGTGTTCCCTATCATATGTAAATGTTTAAATGTTAATAACATGTCCGTAATTCCGATAATTGAAAAAAAAATAATGAGACATTGAGACTTGGTACCTACACAATAATAATATATTATTGATATTTTATTTCAAATAAAATACCAAAATTCAAAAAGTCATACAATGGTGTTTCCAATTTTGAACTTTTTAAGTACGCAGCTATGTTTAGTTTTGTTCCAAAAAAAGTTACAGAATTATTTTAAAAAGGTTGCTATCAAAAAAAATAAAAATTTTTTGTTAAAATTATGTCTCATTGATTGAATTTTTTCAAAATATAAATACTGTTTAAACCAGTGTGCCTACTTTTCTTATGAAACGGAACTGCAATTATATTTTATGATTTTAAATTATATTAGTTGAAATGTAGTATAATTTTTTAAAATTAGTGTGACGTACATTTACAAATTAAGTCGTAAAAAAATGTATCCTCGGCGTGATAAAAATATATTTTACTAATAATAATATTGTATTAATACTTAAACTTTAAACTATACCTATGACTTAGTTTTATTAAATTTATTAGACCAACAGCTTGTGACCTTTAGTTTATACATAAGTAGGTATATATTTATAAATACTTATCATGATTTACGTAGATATTTGCTATATAACATAAAATAGACTAACTGAGGACCATTGCCCAACCAGAAAATGTTATTAAATGTGGTTTTGAATACAGATCATGACATGTTTGTTTCATTTAAATATCGCCAACTGTTGATCATTATTTTAATAATATATATTTATTACAAAATCCTTGTCAAAGCTGCCCAAAAGACAGAAAATTAATTCATTTTTTCTCTCATACCTATGTTCAAAAACAATAGAAAACTAAATATTTTGTCATGTATAATGTATTTAATTTTGAGTAATAATTTTTTTTTTTATGGTTTCAATTATAAATTAATATTATTGTAAAATACAAACAGTTATTGAGCATACCCAATATATTATATTTTATACATTATATAGATGCAATGTGTTTTATTTTGTTTGGTCATGATTGTAACATTAGTGAATGGTGACTTTGTTCGCTCTGAACATACCATTTAACAGTAACATTCTGGCTTTTTTTTCATAATAATTTTCAATTTATGCTTCATGCAATTACTTAAATATTTATCTTAGTGCTTCGCTTACCTATGTCTATAATTAAAAATTAAAAACAAATAAGTGTTTAACACATTAAGCTCCGCTAGAATTGTCAAAGCATAACCCATGTCGTCTTGCCAAAAAAAAAAAGTTACAGGGAAATAATAAATACCAACACTAAAAAAAAAGAAATTAACCAACATGTGGTTAGCTTCTTGAGACAGTACCTAATCACCTGCAATATATTTCAAAAAGTTATCTCATTACCAGTAAAAATTATGAATGCTAAAAGTAAATACATATTTGTCAATACTGCCAATCCGGGCAATGTTTATGATGTCGACTACCCGTAGACCGAGGCGTTGAACGTGTTAAGCTTTGACTACTTAACAATGACATAACATGGAAGATATGAAATAATGTTTGTTGTTTGGTATTCTTATATAGTATGTTTTACCTATATAGGTTTTTTTGAGGGTTTTTATGTAGATCTCAATTCTATTGAACTATATTTTTATCAATATTAATATTGTCATATACCTAACTGGTTAGTTATTATATTATGTCGATAATAGTTTAAAATTGTTTAAATAAGGTAGAGTTATTTTTTAAATTAATTGCTATAGTATAATATATATTTATTACTTACTGTATTGTATTATAATCAATTATTTACATATTATTTTATTTTATAAAATATACTTATTCTAGGCATGCCCTAACTTTATTTTCACTCCGGAATCCCAAGTTCCGTATATAATCTCAAATTTCTTTCAATATAAACTCATATAATTTTTCCCATAAACATCAATATGTTTCTAAATATTCTGTGTGCACACCTCTCAATAAATTCCACAATAATCTTTATTTTGTAATTTAGGACCTATCTGTCCATAAATTCAATTAAACAACACGTAAGGACTTACTCTTTGCCTATATCAATTTTATCTCAATTATTTTATTCAACACTATAATATTCTGTATATTATATTCAACACAATTATTTTCTCATATCTTTTATTCATCAATTTAATTCTCAATAACTTTTATTCATCACATATAATTCTCAATAACTTTTATTCATCACATAAGGCTTACCACTTTGCCTTAACACAAAAAAATTCTTTACTCAATATTCTCAATAACCAATTATTTATTCACTTAAATCTCACAATATTTTATTCTCAATATATATCTCAATTCATATATTTATCAACTTTATTCTTCTTTTATTATTCCATCAACAATTTATTTCCTTTATAACTTCTTTTTTCTATTTATTTATCCTTCACAATTATTTAAAACAAATCACTTTTATTTAATTCTTTCTTATAACTTCATTTATTTATTCTCAATTATCTTTCAAACATATATTCCTTTTTATTCACTTTTATTCAACCAATTATTATATTTATTCTTTTTTTATGTATTATTTTTATATGTCTATAAAAATAATATTCCTTCACCAAAAAAAAAAAAAAATACAGTATTTTATTTAACGTTAGTATCCTTAATCTAACAGAAACGTGACCCCAAGCTACAATTCTTAATATTTATCATCAATTTTGTCAACTTACGCAGTTGCTGCTTCTGCTACCCAATGTCTACTCATGTTTACTTCAGTTGTTCGTGCCTCGCTGAGTCGCTCTCGTAGATTCTTGTTATGCCCCGGAGTCGTTGAAAAGGTGATCAATCCTCCCAACAGTGATCCTTGATGGACTGCCTCCGCGGAATCCTCAACTTGACCTGGATTCCTGTGTAGGGCCTCGTTCCCGACTGCGCCAGATGTAGTAAGCCCCAGCCAGCTCCCTGTACTTGAAGTTGACTGTGCCACAATGTAGTAGCCAACTCACGAGGTTACCAGATGAAATGGTCAAAGACTTGACTCAATTGTAAAATAATCGTAGACAGATTGTATTTCTACTGAATGTAATTTATTTATTCAAACACTGAACGTTTATTCGTAAAATATTAAATGTAACAAAAATATTCTGAGTACAACTGATGATTAATGGAAATATTTCTAAGTCCAGTTTAATCGTAAAGTAGAGTGACGAGAAGGTGCTCAGAGTAGCTTGGTCAGATCATGTCTAAAAAACAGGCTGTTTCGGGGTCCCTTATATATCCCGTTGGTCTCCCCCCAGCCACTGATAGCGCGCATCCGGGTTCTCGCACGTGCCGGATGCTTGTCTATTCTCAGAATGCTTACGCCTACTCTTTCCTGTCAGTGTTGTCCTTGTAATCCGGTACTCGCAGATTAGATATTTGCGCATATATTCTTATACACATAATATATATATATATTATTATTTCGGCTGTCTAAATAGAATAGTTCTTGTCTTCTTGGTATTTGCATATATCGTGTTTTACCAGCTGCCCTTCACTTCCTAGAATGGTTGTTTTGCATGTCATGTCCTTCGGACGTACCCCTTATGTTAGTTATACATTAATACTGTTGTTTCGGGTCACTGGCTCCTATCAACTATTACTATTGTTCCGGGTCACTGGCTCCTAGCATAGGTAACTATTAATTTATTACCAATTATATTGAAGATGATGTTACAGTTTATTTTAACCTTGTTGGAATTTTTTAATATTAAAAAGACACCATAACCTCATTCTTTGTCTTACAAACTCATGTGGGTATGGCGTCCTACAAACTCATAGCATACCAAATTGTACGTTCAGAATAATAAATTTAACTCTGTTGTGTTTACCTAATTTTAAAGTTAGTAGACATATTACCAAATTTAGAAGTAAGAATATTATCTAGTCGATGAGGTTTTTTTTATATTTAAATTTTATAGGTTATGAGTATTTTAAAATAGTAAGTTGTTTGTACAATTTTAAAACAATTATAACTCTCTTTAAAATTTAAATACTAAAAAAAAAACTTTTGAAATTATCTTTCTTTTAAATTTTTTTTCTTTTAAGTCGACTTACTCTAAAATTAAACACAACAGAGTTAATATGGATTATTCAGAACGTACAATTTGGTATCTATTTTATGCATTTTGTTACCCGGGGAAAACGCACGCATGTATGGCATTATGTAGATCCCATCTTTATATTTATAAAACAAGAGTAATGGTCTATATTTAATAGTACCTATTGGAGATAAATTTTATTTTGGGAGGTACATATTTATTTATTTAAAGATATGGTTTTTAAATTTTTAGTGCATTGAAATAATTAATGTAATACAATAAATATATGTATAATATATGTATACAATACTATTAAATATTATGTTATTTTTTACTTATAAAATATATAAAGGGGGAAACTATGAAATCATTCTGCTGTACAGAAGGATGCGAGTGTACCTTCTCATTCAGTAGACACTGTAATGAATGTGTTGAGCGAATACGAACCAACTTTTTAGTTACCAAGTTAACCAAAACATTAATTTAATAATAATATTAAATTTATTTGTTTTCCCTAATTAAAAAAAATTAATTATCATTTTTGATTTTACCCTCTGAAAACATAGGCCCAGTTTGCTAGCAGAAACCTCCATCGAATTCGATGACTACAGTTTATATTCTCATATATATGAAGGGCTAACAATATAAATAAATTTGTTAGAATATAAATACTTCACATATTATTCAATACTTTATTAGATGCAATAAAATGATAATAAGAAACATTACAGAAATTAAAACTAAAAGAAGTACTAAATTATCGAAAGAAGGATTATGATACTATTAATGGAAACTTTTATGCTAGTTATATTTAATCATCAAAAATCTGAAAATGATTAATATTTAACAATCAATTTACTGGATAATTAATCAGATCTTTGTTTCACTTTAAATATATCAAATAGAATTATATTTTGGTTGGGATTATTAATTAAATGTAACTTCTTAATCCATGGTTCATTGTTGTTATACTGTACAATTAAATAGGTACTCTGTATGTACCATTTCATTGTAATAATTACTCAAAACATTCCAATAGTTAGATTAATGGGTATAGTAAATAAGTTTAATGTTTCTTTTCTGGATCATATTCAGATGACTTTGGTGAACTTCTTCAATTTTGTCTTGACACTGAAATTAACAAATTGATAAATCAGAGTTAAATTTATGGCATGCAGTAATTAAAAACAATAGACAACATCCTAAAAGTGGGTTTCCCAATATCCTTTTTCCAATATCCTAGCATTTAAAGTTGACATTTTAACAAAATTATAAAATTGAAATTTTACAAATTATTTAGTAGTTAAAAATGTATAAAATGTTCAACTTTTATAGGTAAGAATTGAAAAGTTAAAACAAATTTTCGCGTAATTACTTCATTCTGTAACGAAAAAATCTAAAAAATATATAAACACAGTTTTTTTTTTATAGTTATTTTAAATTTAAATTTGAACAAAATTACATATTTAATCCAAGCCCAAGATCAATAATTTTAATTATCTTGATGTAAATTAAAAATATTATTTGTGGGTACTTGAAATTTTATATGTATATACACAATGACTTTTCCAAATATAATTTTTTTGGCAAAAATGAATTTAACCTATTATAGTTATAATGCCTAATGATAAAATAAATTACAATTATCACAATGTCATCAAATATACTTGGTAATATTATAGGGTGGCAAACTATCTTTGCTCAGAATCGTTTATCGTATGCAATGATTTTATATCAATGAATTCAAATTTAACCCCATCCATTACAGTGACCAACTGTACCCATTGTACAGCGGAATGACATCCACTTAACCGCTTTTTTCAATTGCTTTTTATATAAATTAAATGCCTTTTTCATACTTTTTTTATTGATTATATTGCCTTCAAATCCAAACCCTTGTGATTAGTAATAGATTATATAAATATTTTACTGATGAAGTGATAACTGCGTACTACAACATTTATAATATGCTTATATTATAAAGATTATATAGGTATTATATTATATATTTATTGTATTACTAAATTTTGATTATGATGATTACAGATTACTTATTTAATGTTACTCAAATTGATGATTTATTACATACTTTCATTACATTAAATTATTACAAGCATGAAAATGGAGATAATGGTACAGTACAAATGTTAAGGAGGTGGACAAGTGGGTGCCACTCATTTGTCAAGCATTTTGTTGCGCTTGTAATGGATGTGATATATTTGAACTCAATAATAAATCATTGTATACAAAAAACGATTCTGAGTGGAGACGTAGTGTCAACCAAACAAACTTGTATAAATAATCAAATTTAATAGCAAAAATAAAATTTAATATAAAATAAAAATCTAAAATTTCTTATGGCTATAAATAGCTCAAAAACAGTCAAAACTGTTTAAAAATATTATCATTTATAGAAAATGGTTATTTTAACATTTGATGAAAATTTCAAGTGTTTACGCTTCTTATTTTTTGTGTTACAAAAAAATATCAAAAATTGATAGATGAAATTAATTTACCGTTGAAAATCCAATATCATAAACATTTTTAATTCAAACACTCATAAAAAATGAATGTTACTTTCCGGTTAACTTTACTGAGGAGTCTTCTATCAAAACTTCTAATGTTAGCAATAAAAGGAAAAACTTAAATGAATTTTTACTGAAAAATAGTTTGAACATTTTTGAAATTTTGATGAATTTTGTAAAACTTTGAAATTTAAATTCATTTAAAATTAATCATGCCTATATCTTTATTATTTTTGAATTTTTATTAATCAAACTTATAAGGAACCTAGCATTACATTTTCAAGCTTTTTTACCAAGTTATAAAGTTCTTATCGAGAATAATATAAAAAAAATGAACAAAATTCGAAAAATTTCTCAAGGCTAGCTAAAAAAAAGTCATAATATTTAAAAAAAGCTAATAAATATTTGGTAAAAATTTCAACCCAACTTAGTAATACTTTTTTTCCATTTATTATTTTTATTTTACCACAAATACTTCAACCTTTCAGCTTTTGTTTAACTATTGTTTTTCTATTTTTGTTTCTATTCTACTACAAATGGCGCCCAACAGGTAATATTATTATTACAATCATTTTTCTACAGTATACCTATTCATATTGTTTTTATAATCATATTTTCAATACACGAAATAAATTATAAATTATTCTGATAAACATTATGTCGATTATCAATATTTTAACAAAACTTATGTGTCTTAAACATTTAATTCTAGATTAGTTAATAAATGCACATATAATTCTAACCATAAATCATAAAACAAAGATAATTTTAAAACATATAATACTAAATTACTCAACAAATAAAAATTTTAAATTTAACGAATTCAATTTAATAAAAATATAAACACTTATAAAATCATAAAAATAATTTTTGCATTTTTGGAAAATTGTTTTAAAGATTATCACACATTAATACAAAAACTTCAAATGTCATAAAAATTAAATCCTACTTTTAGAAATCAAACATTACAAAAATGTACGTGAACAATAACACAGAATGTTTGTATGTTCATGCCATGACATTAATTTAATAAATTATAAATAATACTTCACTAGTTGTTTAACTTTGGAACTCTGGGTAACATTATAATATTATGTCATTACAAATAATTTATTTGTTGTTTATATTATAAATATCATATTCTGATAATATTGTTTGAAAAACTATGTTTTTGTCTTTATTACACAACCACAGTTACCACCATATACCTGATAATTATATTATCTTACCATTTAGTGATTTTGTTATTCATTTAGATCGTCCGATGAATACCCAGATGAGCAGTTAGGATCCTCGATTACTTCAATGAAAAAATCCACGGATGAATCATCAGACAAATCATCAGACGAATCATCAGATGACTCCTCCAACCGTTGTAAATTGGGTATCAAATCTGGATAATACCTCAGTTCAATACTTGGTTCAATCACTACATTCGTTCCTGGAGGATACCTTCGATGAATCCCTGGAGGATACCTTGGATAAATCCCCCCATGTAACCTCGGATAAATCTCTGGAGGATACCCCAGATGAATCCCTGGAGGATACCTCGGAAAAATCCTTTGTTGAAACTGTGAATGAACCAATGGATGCATTTCTGGAGGATCAGTATCTGTGAAAATGAATTTTTGTTAATCTTTAATTTTGCCTAGTAATTTAATATACTAAAAGTAATACGATAAGTTAAATTCAGTTTTGGCGAAATCATCAAATTTATTATGTTATTAATAATTTGTATAATAGTATAGTATATTGTATATATTGTATTTTATATGATTTACCTTTTAGCTATTATTTGCATTATCTTTTAAGGGAATACTAACCTACTGTAGAAAGGAGTGACTTTATATAGGTTTGTCATTCGTAGAAACAATAGATAATGCCACAATAACTTTAAATTAATATAAATATTACTAAAAATTCATTGAGTATATTAAAAAAATAATAATCCATGTCAATTTTATAATCCACAAATTATATTTTTAATTTACAAAAAAATAAATAAAATCGTTTTTCTTTGTCACAAATAGATTTCTAGTTTTGTAAAAATTTGAATTTAAAATGTCTACAATGAAAATTGTGTCATTACCTCTTTTTATTACATATTTTTGTATACAGTATAAACAACTTATGAGAAACTTTGTATTCAATTTTCAGTCATTGGCTATAGAAATCTAACAGTTTTAAAATTGTTGATGACACAATTATAAGCAAATGTTCCTAGTTTTGTAAAAATTTGAACTTCAAATACTAATAAAAATATTTTGTCTATGTATTATTAATATTTTTAATTAGCTATAATTACGACATATGAGGTGCCTTGTACTTATTAAATTTTAAAACTTTTTGAACCAATAAAAATGTTTATTAACTAGATCCAATTTGCTACCAGAAACCACCCCCAAAGTTGAAAATATAAGCATTTTCACTGCCCCAAAAAGTGAGAACAAACATCATTGAAAAATTAATACATTTTACACCTACTAGAATCTAAACTTATGAGTTAATTAAATATCGATATAAACTATTAATTAAATCAGTATAATAATATAACATAACAATAGTAATGTAAAATACTTAACGATTAATAAAAACCTATTTACCTAGTTCATCATTATTTTTATTATATTTTCGTCATAGTGCTAACATTTCAAAATAAATATACCTATTCGATTAAGTGAAATTTAGTTATATAAACCTTATTAATTTTAAGTAAGTTGGGTATGATCATTTTGAAATATACAAAAAATGTAGTTTTAAATATGTCATACCTTAATAAAAAAATAAAATAAAAACCTCTGGGATGCCCTAAATAATAATATTACCTTTAAATTATAACAGGTCAATTCACTCCAATTTTTAAAGTTACAGAGTAAAGTATTTTATTGTGACAGTAAAATTGTCCATATTTATATATAATATATTGCTAAAGAATGAAACATTTTAGAAACATCAATATTACCTACCTAAATCGGTATATTATTAATAATAATAAAATTGTCATGATAATTGAATGTGTAAAATACTTGACAATTAATAAATACCTAATTAGATAGTTTATTATTATTTTTGTAATCTATAATTTTGTTACAAAGCTAAAATTAAAAAAAAATATATTTGTTTAAGTACTGTACCATTTAGTTCAGAGGACAAATCTGCATTGTTCGGCTCTAATTTTATTCTTTTGGCGTTTTCGTTGTTTTCCACCTGTCCGGCAAAGTTCTGAGGTCGAGAATGGAATTCTCCATGATTGAAACTCCCACGATATTCAGTTGAATTTCTAGATTCCTGATTGTTTAATTGAAGATCCAAATTTGAATTTGCTTGGTTAACACGACGTGATGATATCATTTGTCTCAAACCGGTCAAAAACGTAAGAAATTGTTGGTCGAATTGCTCAAATGTAAACAACCTTAGGAAATCACGAGCACATGATTCAAATTGATCTTTCCTTTCCAAAATTTTTTTGCCTTGATTGTACATTTTGAAAACACGGACGCAGACCGAAGCTACACACGTAGGAAGGCGGACACCACCACCGCCGATACGTTGCCAAACGCCGATCGGGGCGACTGCCACGCTTCGTAAGAACTTAGAACCTTAGAACTTCTGAAAAAACTAAGAGCCAAATATTATAACATACAAAAATACGGGACACTTGTTACTGTCTACGCCGTAGTGCTCTACGTCAAATACCATAAATGATAATACGAAAAAGTCAACGATGACGTGGCGAAAACCAATGCCCCATATTGTTCTCTGTTGGTGAACCTAACCTAACTTTGCCGGGCCTGTATTATTTGTTCCGCAAAATAATTGTTCCAATTACTATTTGTTCCAAAAATTACTTGTTCCAAATGTGGAGCAAATAGTTTTTGGAATAAATAGTAATTGGAACAAATATTTCGTGGAACAAATAATTATTGGAACAAATATGTTGCGGATCAAATAGTAATTGGAACAAATTATTTGTGGAACAACATAATATATTTAAATTAGGCCCTATCTTTTATTCCATCATAATATTTGTTCCATAAAACACTTGTTCCGAGAATATATGTTCCACAAATAAGAATAATCATGAAGGGTGTGGATAACAAAAAATAAATAAATAAATAAAAGTAATTTTATTGTTGTAAAGAATAACATTTTTGTTGAAAACTCAAAAATCAGAATATTTCTGCAAAACCTTGTTTACACTATGTAAATTGCATGACATTATAAAATTTATTATTTTTCATGTAAAACGACTATAGTGAAAATAAAACAAATAAATTGATATAAATGTGGTAAATCAATTATTATTGAATATACCTACGTATAATTATTAAGTACGTCGTCGTCCGTTGACTTGAGTACTTACCGGCTTATTGCATAATGCATATAGTCTATCACCATGTTAATGTTAAAATTTTTTTTTGTCACACGATTGTCGGCTAAAAAAATAAATAAAATAAACCTTGTTTCTTAGCTGAAAATCTACTGATTGCGAATCGTTATATTTATACGACGGTCCGAAATTTTTTCTGACTCCGTCGTCTCCATTCGTTATTCTAATAAAAATAACTGTCATTAGTTGAAAATTTTGAATTTTCCCGTAGAAATTACATATTATAATAAACTATTTAGGTTATTGATTGGTGTAATAATTAGGGCTAGGATTTATGGGCAATAACAAATTATAAAATATACATTTTATTTACCAAAATATGCAAAAAAAACTATGAAAAATTACGACTTGGTACAATTTGTAAGAAATAATATATTTGCAAACGTCAAAGTCATATACCTAATATATATATTCTATGTAAATAAAAAAACTACATTACTTATTATACGTACAATTACAAAAGGTAGACCTTAAACACCTTTTCAAAGCGTAAATATTCTTAATTTTGTAGTGTGTTTCATCATTATCTATATGAGTACTATTATTTTTTATTTAGGCATTCATATTTAGTAAAACACTATAGGTAAGTATTATTTAGAAGTAGTTTTTCATAAAATCATATCGAGAATTATGTGGCAATGATATGATATATTATAATTTTGAAAAATTCTTAAGAAAAACTATTGTCTCTACAGCTATAAAAGTTACGTTCCTAGACAATGGTTAGGCCCCTCCAAAAATTCCCCCGTAGTTGGGGTTAGGTTAGGTCGGGTGAATATTGAATAAACAAAATTATTCTTATCCACGGTTAAAGATAAATAATATATATAATATAAATATTTAACCGTGTTCTTATCACACCTGGGTATCTATGATATTATCACTGAAAAAAACAAAATATAATTTTACTATTTGTTCCACAAAATACTTGTTCCGATTACTATTTATTCCGAAAAACATTATTCCGATGACTATTTGTTCCGCAAAATATTTGTCCCAATTACTATTTGTGGAACAAACTATATGTTCCACGTTTGGAACAAGTATTTTGTGGAACAAATAGTAGAATTATATTTTGTTTTTTTCAGTGATAATATCATAGATACCCAGGTGTGATAAGAACACGGTTAAATCCACGGCTATAGATACTATGGTTGCACGACGATGAAAATTTTTTGACCGTGCAATGTTCTTATCAAAAACCTCGTGACTGCTAGCGCTTTCAGCGGAACTTGTAGTCTACCTAATCAATCAACTCGGTTCACCTTCACTTCACTTGAATGAGTTGAATTACTAAATACTAATCTCAATTCTCAATTCTTTTAACGATTCTCAATTACCTATATGGCTATATAGTATATAGTTCCACCGAGGCACTAAATCATATTAACTCATAGCTCTCGCAAAGTTTCATATGAATATCATTATACTATAAGATACAATATGCATAGGTCATTTTTCGTAGAATTATAAATTAATTTGTGTCAATTCTGAATTATTTGAAATTAACTGTGGAACACTAGTCAAAGTCATGTGAGTTGCCGATTTGGCTCACTCTGATTTAACTCATTCAGCTCATCTTTGATATTCAACTCTGAATCAAATAGTTCATGAACTACACACCTCTATGCAAATTGCAACGTACTCTGGAACTGTGCAGTGTGCTGGGTGCGGGTGCCCACACATACTACATTGTACATAGTACATAATATGACTTATAGCAGGACACAGAGATTATAAAGTTATTGATTTTGTGATTAGTAATAACAGTTAATAGGTAGGTAATTATTAATATTTTGTATTTAATAAAACAACTATTATTATACACGTATATACTGATGAAAATTGAAAACGTTAATGTTGAAAATTAGTTTACCGTATACTTATTAGACTCTTGACCAGACTCCCATTTACTGATGATATCAGAGTCTTCAAAATGGGTAGCACAAATATGGTAACTTTTTTTAATCGTAAACCCCAACGCTTCTTCCCACTTTTTCTTCATATCCTCATTTTGAGGTACTTTAAAAATTGTTTTGGATATGGTATGAATTTCTCGTGCATGCACAATGTGCATGTCAACACAACAATAGTTTGGCATATTTATGTTTGAAAAAAAAATTTATGTTTTATTAAAATAAGAAATACACAATTAAAATAATATGTACTACTCTATTACTATTAAATAGTAAGTAATGACTATTAATGATTATAAATAGTCCACTAAATCATAAATACCACTATAGCAGATATCTATAGCCGTGGCCGTGATAAATACTCATTTATTTGCGGTAAACAATACCAATTACCAGTTATGTGATTATTACTATACATCAATTTTATTTGAACAAAACCCGGGATTTGAAAAATAATATGACAACTTAACTTGGGAGCTAGTAATCTAGAGGTTTTTGATAAGAACATATAACGCCGTTTTCTTTTGCAACACGCTATATGCCGTCGCGCAACCATTCATATCTATAGCCGTGGTTGGAACAAATATAGTGTGGAACAAATATTTTGTGGAACAATTTGTAGTGATCCAACTTTGCCCCTTATTATTATTATTTTTGTCAAATACCATAAAATACGATATCAGAAGAAAGTCAGTGATAATGACGAAAACCGAAGTGTAATAATAATGTGGAGGTAGAGTTACCTATAGCTATTGGCATCTTAGATCATAATATAATATATAACAAATTACTACAAATTCGCTAGACTAAACCGGTGTGAAAAATAATGCACCGGGATATTTGGACCATATCGTTTGAATCGTACTCTGTCCCGGTACGGGATAATTTTAAACCGGTCTGTTTTAGCGATTTTATGGATAGTACATGGTCTAAGACTGGCACGTAACAGATTCTAAGTCAAACTACCGGCCATTAATCCCTAAAACCGGAAGCCTAACACCGATATTCTGTTCGTTAGATCGCACTGTACTCCAACAAATATTAATTCCCAAAAGTATTCAGAAAAATGATCAAGGCTGGGCATTAACGAGCTAAAAAGTTAGAGTTGAGTTACTTTTAACTAAGATAATAACGAGTTACTTTTTTTTTAGGAGTAACTCCTAACTTCTAAACAAGTTACATTTTTTTCTGTTATACGGTAACTTATGGGTTAATTCATTTTATTGTCACATCAAGTTAATTTTAGTCCTAAACCACAGATTAAACCGTGCAAGATTTACTATACAAGTGTATATACTCATTACTCATTAGTCACAACATTCCTAATCATTATTAATATTATAACTTATTACTTATTATTATATTTTAATTAATTCATGGAATTAATTCCATAAATAGCTTGGTCCGTCGGTAATGCAAATCTGTAGTTGTATTGTTCATCGTATTTACTATTAACCTAATTAAATAAATGAACAAGCTATTTTACATAATTATTCGAGTAGTTGTTCCAAATACTTTTTAAAAGTATTTTACCAAGTGCTAAATACCTATAGTAATATTAAACACATTAACCATTTCAATGTACTGATACATATTTTCATCATATTGTTAATATAATGTGTTTCTTTGATGTATTTTGTAGTAAAAAGATTTGAGGATTTTTAAGGATTTTGTAAGCAAATAGTAATGACATCATTGCTAGGATAATTAAGTCCTCCTTTATTTTTCAATGTTAGGAGAGAGTTTAAAAATGATTCTTTATAGTTTGAGCATAATGATTTTAAACATTTGCCACACTTAATAGTTGAAGACAAATTGTGAACAACAAATCCGGCAATTTAAATTATAATTTACTCTAATATTTACCTAATCTATACATTATAGAGTAATACTTTAACTAGTATTAATAGATGAAAATTATTCTATAGGGTACATCAAATTCAAATCTTGTTCAGGATGACGAACACTGTCAAGTTGGCTATATCAGTTGTCAATGAGTATTTTCTTCCTGTGGTAGACACTATATATTTTGGGTTAGATTTTTATAGATATTTGTCTTTGACTTGCTCTTTCCAAATGTAATTATTTGAATTCAATGCTACCTATATCTTTGTATACAATAAATGATTCTAAGCGAAGAAATTCTGTCAGCAGTCAGTCTATATCGATTAAATTATATGATATGATATTATGTGTGTTGCTACAAAATTTAGCTAACTATTAGTATTACAGTAGATTGATTAAATTGTTGTCGAAAATAATACGTATAGTATAGTAAGTTATATTATTTGTAATACTTAATTATAATTGTGTATATTTTCATGGTAGGCATTACAATATGATTGTTTCTAAGTTTTGACTCATAACTCATCTTAACAGTGTGAATAGGTTTATTGTCTAAATAGATAATAGCTTTAAAGTAATCTAAACAATGTTGAAAATTTCATTGCGTACAACAAAAAAAAAATCATTAAAAATTCTCCACAAATAGTTTTAGATAGAAAAGGTACAACGAAATAACTACCTACTTGACTTTATTCTTTGTTTTAATCATTTAAAATTAATGAATCGTTAAAAATCGATCAATATAGAACACTGTAGACAATATTCTTATTTAAAAGTTTGACAACAGGTCAATTTGTTCACTCTAATCACGAGACTAACGTTACACTATTGAAATTCGAAACTGGTAAACGAATATTTGCGATGTCGTACGTGTGTACGGAGACAGCATATATTTAGCGAACGTCCCTTAAATTACAACAAAATATCAGAAATCGATTGTGAATAATTAATAGTTATTTAACGAGTGATATCCAAGTATCCATGTAAAAAAAAATTATTTTCTTCAAACGCTCGAAGAAACGAATGCGTCCATTTTTTTTTTTTATTACATGTAGAAAAACTAATAGGTACTTATCTCGTAATAAATGTACAAATCTCAAATATTATTGCCGGGAGCAATAACAGTACGACGTTTGAGAGTAATTTCTACTGGCTCTTACCTCCTAATTTATTACGCATTTTTCATGGCGTCAACGCGTCGTCTGTGTACCTAATTTGTGTCTTTGTTGTCACTTTTTGTTCGTTCGCGTCTAAATTTTTGTGATACAACTCATAAAGCTTGTACAGTCGTTGCCAGATTAATAGAGACGGCGGCAGCGGCGGCGGCGCTGTTCAGTAAGTGTAGCCCAAACAAGTAGCTGTAAGTGTGGTGCAAAGTTCACACAGTTGGCTACGACCTGCGCCGCGCAGTCACGAACTGATGACTCGGCTCAGTGGAAAAAAAATTATTTATTATTATTATATAATTTATATTATTTATATTATTTTACAATTTCTACTTTTTGTTCTCAAATAAAAGATTATTATCAGAATATTTGATTTTAAATTAATATCGTAAAATAATTTTTGAGACAATTGTAAGTTTATTGATGTATTTCCGGTAATAATATTGAAATACGGAGAACCCCTGGCTTTCCGTTATCACGCCGCCGCCGACGCCGTCTCAGCTTATCTGACAACGATCGTAATATTATGCTTGTAAATATCTATTACTGAATAATACCTACATACTTAATAATCTCGAATAGGTAACACTGTTTACGTGCGTCTTTCTACTCTGTTTACATCTCGTTTGGATCAGAATTCGCCCGGCGTCACGCTTCGGCCTGTGCTGGCGTATTTGATTTCGTCGCGTTAAACATATTTTGAGATTCGAGTGGTTTTAGGTTTAAGACTCGCAATGTCGCTATAATCTACGACGTGTAGTACGCGGTCAGTCATGCCGGCCGGTCGCAGGACTCCTGTGTAGTCTTACCGACGAACGTTTCTCAGACTAGTCGTGACTGACACGACTGACGACGGTGTTTGACCCCTTCGAGACGAATATTCACAATATTGGTGTTCATAGTATTGTAAGCCACCCGACAAGACAGCACTTCCAAGAATGAAACACCATCGATCATAGGACTGTCGGAAAAGCAATATCTACAGGTATGTATAGCTCACGGTTTTATCATGTTACACAACTGTCGCGGTCACTCGCTCGCTGCGCTCTCTCAGACGATTAAAATCGAAAACATTCCTCGACGATGTTTTAAATAAAAGTTGTAATGAGTTTGTATTGTTTGTGATATTTGTTACGCCCCACTGTGTACCTTACACACTTGATTATATCACAGAATAGATGAAATCTAATTTAATTTAAATTTCATCTATTCTGTGGTTATATCTCGAACGACACCTTTTGCTTTCGTTTTCCTGCGCCGTTTGTTCGGATGAGAATTCGCTCGGCGTGTGCTGGCCTCGTATTTGATTTCGTTGCGTTAAACATATTTTGAGATTCGAGTGGTTCGAGAGTCGCAATGTCGCTATAATCTACGACGTGTAGTACACGGTCAGTCATGCCGACCGGTCGCAGGACTTCTGGGTAGATTTACCGACGGACGTTTCTCAGACCCATTGTGACTGACGAGGGTGTCTGACCCCTTCAAGACGAATATACTTATAGCTCACAATATTGGTGTTCATAGTATTATGAGCCATCCGACAAGACAGCACTCCCAAGACTGAAACATCATCTATAATGGGAAAAGCGATTTGTACAAGTATGACGTGTAGCTTATGATTTTTCCATATTATACAACTGTCGTGGTCACTCGATCGCTGCGCTCTCTCGGACAATTAAAATCGAAAACATTCCTTGACGATGATTAGGAACTAAATGACTGTGAATATAAATTTAAATTAAATTAAATGTAGGCAGATACCTACATGTTGCCTAAATAAAACAAATAAATTAACGATAAACTGTTGTTATTTATGGTCTTGCCTCTTGAGTTGAAACTATAGGTAGGTATAATGTATTTTGGTATATCTAATAACCACTCATAATAAGTAGGTACCTAGTTAGTAGTTAGAATGTACAATTGTGTAAATAACTCAAACCCTAAATAGGTAATAAAAAATGTAAAAATAAATAAATGTATGATAACGTTATATACACAACATATTTTATACTGAAATAAAAATACAAATTTTATAATATTAGATAAATATGCACATCTATAAAGAGACTATTTGATGTGTATTTTGAATTTTATATTATGTTTAGTAGTAAGGTACCTCATATTATTTAGGGTAAATGATAATAAAAATACACAGTTTTAAATATAATTATGTAGGTTCAATATACTTTATCTATATACTTCATATAATTTATTTGATGAGAAATACCTATAATATTTTCATATTTTCAACTTTTTCAAGGCAAAACATTTTCATGAAAATGTACATCACTAATAACTAGAGAGCGGATCTTTATGTTTTTACATATTTTTATTGGCTTTATGTAGCTTTACAAGGGTGAAAAATGTGGACGATCTATCCATCATAGAATTTGCAAGACAAAATTTATTTTGCATATTTTAGCATATTTTGGACATAAGAGAATATTTAGCCTATTTCTCATATTTTAGAATATATTTAATGATTGTTCTTAAAAAAAGCATATTTTATTAATTTCTCTATTTTAAATTTTTCTAGGAAAAAAAGGATAAAAAATCATTGAATTATCTACTTGGTTGTAATTAAATTGGTAATCTTAGTCATACACTCATACTGTTACTCTCAGTCCGTGATTGTACCATAGATTATCGTATTTGACAACTGAAAACGTGGTGAGAATGTTTTTATGAAAAAAATTTTTTTTTTAATTTTATATTAATGACTTATAGTTTACGATTTAATTTTATAATATTCATCTTTATTTTTTCCATTTAAATAATTTATCTTTTACCAAGGAATGGTGCATATAAGTTGTTCATTGTTTTTATTTAACTATTTTGTATTTTATACATAATTTTATTATATTTATATTCCTATGTATGAACTATTCTACATTTTTATATTTAAATAATTTACTTGTTAGTTGTTACCAAAGGAATGGGCCCATAACAGTTATTTATTGTTTTTATTGAACTATTTAAGAAAAAAAAAAGTCATAATATTGCATATTTACAAGTTTAAGGAATATTTAGAGATTATTTTAGGGTTTTTTTAGAGCATATAAGCATCACTTTTTAAGTTTTTAAGAACCTAGAAATCTGCTCTTTACTAGCAAGTAATAACCAATAATATACATAATTTCTTGATAGATTGGTACATACCTAAATACTTTTTTAACATTTTTTTTCCCAGTTCATGAATAGGTAGGTAGATTCGAGATCGATTGGAAGTACTTATGTATAATATTTTAAAACTTAAATGAATCTAGAGTCTAAATTATACAATATTATATGACAAATGTACTATTATACCTAATACAATTTGATCAGCTGTACTACCTACCTACCTATTTGTGTAAATAAAACGTTTATATTAAATATCTATATTTTTTTTTTAAATTTAAACTGTTTTTCAACCTAAATTATGGAATATACTAAATTGATTTTACACTAGCATTGAGATTAATAATCCATTCTATTATATGTATTTTTTTTTTTTTTTTAAGGTACAAAATAATATCCTAATGGGAAATCCAAAATCTGTCAAATGCAGGGACTGAGAACTTTATGAATTTTCATTTTCGTCTTCAGATGAAGACCTATCCAAGGACAATAAGGTTGTTTCTGAAGATGCCTTTAGAAATGGTCCGCCCATAGTTGTACAATGAGTATAATCCAGAAAATTTTGCAAGAAAATTAAATCAAAGACATCTACTGCTTGAGTATGTCTCATTTGTATGTCGGAAGAAAATATTAAACCAGTTCCCTAGAAAAAATATCTCTTGCAATATAGCATGGTTGGGTATAGTCAACAAACACAAACAATATCTTAAGTGTAGAGCAAAGTATTTCATTGTTTTTTCTTTTTGAATATTTCAATACATATATTTAAAAAAAGAAGAAAAATCAAAGACCGAGATTAATATGGGACAAATAAGGACAATGATGAATTCAAGAACTTTAATATATAGTAGCAATATAAGATCTTACATATTCAATATTTTGCTTAAGCTGTATAACTGTTAACAATGCTCCTGTTATTGCTAAAGGAATACTTTATGAATGCTGGAAATATTATAATACAATTTCCTATGTGATTGCCAAGAGGAAAATTTGAACGGTGTCACTTTTAACAATATGTTAAGTGTAGAGCAAAGTATTACTATACTGTCTACAAGTCGTATGGATGTCAACAATGATGCTGCTCCATTTCCTAGTCAATTCACAGTTTGTAGGTATTTTTCTATAATTGTGATTATTTATTTACTAATTTACGGTATTTTTCAGTATTTGGTGATGGAAATGTAGAATTTTTAAAGACTACAGCATAATATTTGAATAGTGGAATATATATTTTTGTTACTCTTAATCCTCATAACGGTCCATTACACATTTGTATAATTTCTGTAAGAAGATCTACATTAGCACAAAATCGTTGGAGTCTTAAATGTCAAATATGTTTTGGGTAGTTGTATATTCATTATTAATATATTAATATTTTGTATACTCAATTGTTTTTTTTTTTTGGTATTTTCAGAATTTTTGTAAAGTTTCAAAAAAGAAATTGGTGCTACAGTGGAAATCCATCCTACCTTTTTAGGTAAATGTTGGATTTATTGTCTAATACTCTTCCATAAAAAGTTAACATAATTATTATATTTTAGCTGTTAAAAGAGTCATGATTTATCATGATAAAGATGAACTTTCATCTCATTGGGATCGAGATTTGTTATTTGGTGTTGACAAGCTTTGTATTGTTACAGATAGTGTCACAAAAAATGGAAATGTAAGTAATTTTTATATTAAAAAACTGTGGAGAATAGTATGATGTTAATGAAGTTCTCATTAGCTATAAAATATACTGTGTACAGTTATTATTAATTTATAAAATGTAGACTTTTCAATAATTAATTTCTCTGTTATATTTTATTTAACAATTAAATTATCCAAAATTCTAAATATTAACAAAAAATAAATTCATACTTTACTTTTAACTTTGTACGTTACAACTTTTATAAAAGTAAAAATGATTAAAACTATTCACATAAATTTATATTAGCAATTTTAGAAAAATAAAAATATTCTGGGTTTTGAGGTTGTTAGAATCTTTATCTGATTATACTTGTGATAGTTTTTTGAGTTTCTTTATTAATTTTACATTTGATAATGATAAACTACTAAAATATTTATATTTTACTTTTACAAAATTACAGTTTTAGTAATTAATATTTTTTTTTAAATTTTTTAGTTACCATACACACATTGCTGATTTATTTTGCACAAACCAAATACTGAAGAATAGGACGGACTTCACATTGTCTTCACTCAAGTTGTTCTTTGTCGATCTCGTAACAGAAGTTCTATCAAGTTGGCTATATCAGTAGTCAATGTGTATTTCCTTCCTGTGGTAGACACTATATTTTTTTGTTAGATTCTTATAGATTTTTATAGATATTTGTCTTTGACTTGTTCTTTCCTTTTGGTTTGGCATTCCATTCAAAAAAATACTTTGACACCGTTCAAATTTTCCTATTGGCAATCACATAGGACATTATTGACAAATATACGACTAATGACAGGTTTTTTGAAAATGTCAGATCTTATGTTACAACAATATATAAAAGTTCTTGAATTCATCATCGTCCTTATTTACTTCATATTAATCTCGTTCTTGATTTTTCTATTTTTTTTATATAAATGTATTCAAAAAAATAAACAAAGAAATACATTGCACTGTACTTAACATATTGTTTGTGAATGCTGTCAAATATATAAATATACACTGCCTGTGCTATACTGTAAGATACATTTGTCCTAGAGAAGTGGTTCAATATTTTCTTTTTACATACCAATGATACATGCTCATCAAGTAGTAGATGTCTTTGAATTAACATTCTTGAGCAGTTTTTTGGAATATACTCTTAAATAATTTTTTTTCTTTTTAATATATTATTATTGTTTATTTTATTTTGTTATATATTACGATTAAGTCTGACTATGTAAGATGTACTATTAAGCAATTATTGTAATTATATTTTTTACTTGGCATAGCCTATTTAAATAAATAAGTATTTAGTAGTAGTGTAGTATGTAATAATTGTAACTTATAAGTAATTTTATTGTACTAGTATTATAGGGAATACATATAACATTTTATATTCTAACAAAATTAACAAGATTCTGGAATATCTCCTTTAAATGTTAATTTATTAATACCTTCTAAAATTTAAAGTTTTTATAAAATATAGTGATTTGTGATATTTACTTTCAAAAATATGTTAGTAAAATATTTGAAATCGGTTAATGGAATTTCTTTATTACAATCTTTTTTTTAGTTCTAATCAGTATTACTCTAGGAAAAGACTTGTTTAACCATGGTATTTTTAATGTATTAAAGCAAAATAATTTAGGAATGTTCATCGATTTAAGAACAATTTTTTAACAACTTTTCATTATTATAATTGTTTTTTGCAAGCCCACAGATTTAAGGCTTGCGCCAGTGTTATTTTTAATTTATATTAATTGTTAGTTGTACATATTATTATTTTAATATTTATATTTATATTCAATGTACATTTTGGTGGTAATATTATTTTCATTGCTGATGATAAGTTATACAGAACTTTTTAATGAAAATTTTACCTCTATAAAATCAATGATAAAAAAAATGATTGTTTAACTTAAATTAAACACCAGTTGGATATTAACTCTTTAAATTTTGTTATTTGTACTTTGGAAGTTTTAATATGATAAATTATGTACTATGATGTATGAAAACTAGTTTGAGTAGAGATGGGCAAGTAGGTAGATTAAATTATCATACGTTTTAAGATATTGCTAATAAATTGTAATTATTTTTACTAGTACTATTGCTTTTTCATTTTTGCATTTGATAAAAGTACTATAAATATTTAATAATTAAATTAATATAGGTAGGTAGGTATATATTTTATAGCATACTTAAGATAAGTTATAAAAATTATAAAATTAAAAAAAATAAAATTATAAAAAAAACTCAGTTATCAGAAGGTAGATGATTATTTTATTTGAGTACCTAAAACCTAATAGTAGTTCTAAGCGTCATTAACATGTATAGTTAATAATTTGTAGCAGATATCAAAATGTTATGTAATTATGTTTGTATATATATATAGGTAGATTCACTATCCAGCTCAACTATTTCATACGTCTCACCTGCATGGGGGAAGTATAAGAAGTTGTTATGCTGGAATTCAGTAGGTATTAGATTAGTATGATCTAACTGAATTGTCTATCAAATCTGAAATTTGCAACGTAATAGCTTAACAGCTACAGGCTTAAAAAATAAAAAATATTTAATAAAATACTAATTTTTAAGACTAATAATTAATAAGTTAAAAAATAATAGAAATCTATTATTTGTTTTAAATATATGCTATATAGGTATAGCTGAACATCTTATTTATATATTTTATTATTTGTGTTTTGTATTTTTATCAAATATTTTTCTTTTATATTTTATTTTTACACTATTACAAGTTACTAATAAATTTAAAAAAAAATTACATACTATTTTCTTTTAACTTAGTTTATTAATATTTTTTTCTTTTGTTTATATTTATAGTACTTTTTTTAAATGTTTGACCATTTTTTATCACCATTGATTTTACCTATTTCACGGTGCCCAATAATAAAATGTTATAAAATTTGGAACATAAATATTTATCTAATTTACAACATACATAATTTATGATAGAATAAATAACCATAGTGGTATCAAGACATTTCTGATCAAATGCAAGTAGGTACTTGCCATTGGCTTATATAAAAGAAGCATTTTGCTAGTAACATGCTGCAAAAAGTTTGTCTTTTGAAATTAAAAATGTTTGAAATGTCATTTCTGGTCAAAACATTTTTGAAATCAATTTTATCTGTTTGATGTTTTAATTTACTTCACTTTAACTTGACTCAACCGCTTTCACGTTGATTAAAAATAACCTACCTAGACGGTCGGTATTGACTACTAAAACAGTGGATGGATTTCAATATATAAGTATGCATAATGCGTAGCCCGGTAGCCGAATAGAAGTAATAGCTATAACGATATGTACCACGCATAAAAAAAGCGACGGTATAATTGACACGGTCGGTACGCAGCGGCGACCAGTACGAAGTACAGGCACCGCTACGACCCAGTCTAGACCTTGTCTACCGCCACCACGGCCGACGGCGGTGCGACACCGTCGACTTTCCCACCTTGCCTCAAAGGCACAGGACTGGACGGGAAGACAAGTCGCGCCGAGGAGTATCGGCCGCCGAAACTTGGTGCTCTCTCGTTCGCCGATCACCGTACCGGACCCATTGTACTCAACCTACGTATCCATACCGTCTTGTCGAGATAGTCAAATAAAGTTGTTTATTAAATCGTAATTCGGGTGTTGCATTATTTCCACCGGTCATCACCTCACTCGCAACACCCAGCGACCGGCGTACCGGGGCCGTCAAGAGTTCAAGACCACAGCACCGCCGTAACCGCGTCAAATTGGCTCCCCGGCGGGGAATCGTACCACTACACTACCGAGGATAATAAATAATAATAATAATTCTTTGGCACAATATTATTACCGGAAGCGCTAAAGCTCCACACACGGTTCAAACGATTTGCGCAAACGCTCTCAAAATGTGCGTACAAACACCGTAAGGTCGCGCGAATTGGTTTGAAGTTTACGGGAGCCTTAACGGTACGACGTTTGAGAGTATAATTTCTACCGTGTGGTGTGGCCCCACTGGCTGTTGCTTTGTCATTTATCGGCCACGTCCACGGACCGAGTTTTAACAGCTGATATCATTGTACTATCTCGGTCCGCGGCAACGTCTTTTTCGTCGCGTCGTTCGTGTTCTTTGTGTTCTCTGTCGTTTTTCGTTCGTTCGCGCCAAATAAAAGTTCTAATGAGTTCGTACTGTTTGTGATATTTGTTACGCGCCACTGTGTGCCTTACCCACATGGTTACGTCACAGAATAGATGAAATCTAATTAAATTTCATCTATTCTGTGGTTATATCTCGAACGACACCTTTTGCTTTCGTCTTCCTGCGCCGTTTGTCCGGATGAGAATTCGCTCGGCGTGTGCTGGCCTCGTATGTGATCTCGTCGCGTTTAACATATTTTGAGGTTCGACTCGCAATGTCGCTGTAATCTACGACGTGTAGTACGCGGTCAGTCATTCCGGCCGGTCGCAGGACTTCTGGGAAGTTTTACCGACGAACGTTTCTCAGACCAGTCGTGACTGACGACGGTGTCCGACCCCTTCGAGACGAATATACTTATGGCTCACAATATTGGTGTTCATAGTGTTGTGAGCCACCCGACGAGACAGCACTCCCAAGACTGAAACACCATCGATCATAGGACTGTCGGAAAAGCAATTTCTACAGGTATGTATAGCTCACGGTTTTATCATGTTACACAACTGTAGCGATCACTCGCTCGCTGCGCTCTCTCAGACGATTAAAATCGAAAACATTCCTCGACGATGTTTAGCAACTATTTCTATTCATGAAAACGTACATCACTCATAGCCAATATTATACATAATTCATTGACAGGTACATAAATGCTTTTAACAGTTTTTTTTCCCCTAGTTTATGAATAGGTAGGTAGATTCGAGATCAATTGGCGGTACCTATGTATAATACTCGCTTAAATGAATCTAGAGTCTAAATAATACAATACTATATGATAAATTGGTACTGTTCTGTTATCCCTACTACTGCTTGATGCCATGACTACCGCGACTACTCATTTAAGTTATCTCGACTACCATAGTACTATCCCTATAGTTCCGCATTTTAATATATAATATACAATATGAATTGCCATTTATATAATAATGTAAATTAGTATGAATTTTTTTCAATCACGGTGTGTTGTCGGAACTAAACCTTTTTCTTAAAAAAATACAAACACATCTTTTTCAGTGTTTGGTAAACTCCAAAGATCCATAATATTTATTTTTAAATTAATAAATACAACAACGGAAATACACTGGACTGAATTACTTTTAAGTAAGATAATACTACAACAATCAACAGGAGTCACCTACAGTTAATTGAGCGAATTGGCGATAGTCGCGGCATCTGCTAATCGAGATAACTGAATTGAGACCCACGGTAGTAGGGATAACAGAAAAGTACCTTGTAGTAATAGTACATTTATCGGTATTTTAATTATTATTTTAATCAGCTGTATCTTCCTACTTATCTATTCATGCAAATAAAACATTCATTTTAAATATCTAGTTTTTTTTTTAAGTACCTATTTCAATTGTAATTTAACCTAAATTATGTAACATACTAAATTGATTTAACACTAGCATTGAGATTTATAAACTATCTTAGGTATTTATGTAGATATAAATTCTATTGAACTATCTATATTTTTATTAACATTAATAAATTATATAATATAGGGACCTATAAACTGGATAGTTATTATACTATGTTGGTAATAGTTTAAAATTATTTAAATAATACCTATGTAGCGTTTATTGGGCTTATTAACTTATCAAGGTATCTACATTTAAACAATGTTGTAATCTGCAGTTTCCAGGCTATACTACCTGAGTGATTTTTATACAAATTTTAAATTTTATTTGCGGGCCACAAGTGGGCCATGGGTTGCAACACCTAGTGTATATATGTACCACTTGTGGTATAGCAGGTAATTCCTAATAATTATACTGCTACAATCTAAAAGGGAATATATTATTGAAAAAATAATAGTATCTGCCATGCTTAAGGCTTAATAAAATCTCAACTGTAAATTTTATATTAATTAACGTTTATGCCAAACATAGGTACTTGGATATCTTTGACTATTTGAATTATTTCTTCTTTTTAATTAGGCCATATGTAAATAATAAATGATTTGCATAATTAATATGATATTGTTAGAATAATATTTTATGATTGGAGTAGGCCTAAGTTAAACATTTAGTCATGATAGTCAACAAAGTTAAGTTATAATTGTATATTCCATCTTATGAGGTTATAAATATCAACAAACATCAAAAACTGTCAAATTCCAAAGTGTGTCAATTTATCATAATACTTTTTTATTTTAATACACTTATTTTATTATATGTATATTTTTCTTTTTGTTTAAGGTTCAAAATAATATCCTAATGGGAAATATAAAATCTGTCAAATGCAGAGACTGAGAACCTTATGATTTTTTATTTTCGTCTTCAGATGAAGACCTAACCAAAGACGAGAAGGTTATTTCTGAAGATGGCTTTAGAAAATAGTCTGCCCGTAGTTGTACAATGAGTATAATCCAGAAAAATGCGCAAGAAAGTTAATTCAAAGATATCTACTGCTTGAGTATGTCTCATATGTATGTCGAAAGAAAATGTTAAACCAGTTCCCTAGGACAAATATCTCTTGCAACATAGCATGGTTGGGTATAGTCAAATATAAGACAACAAACATAAACAATATGTTAAGTGTAGAGCAAAGTATTTCATTGTTTTTTCTTTTTGAATATTTGAATACATATATTTAACAAAAGAAGAAAAACCCAAGAACGAGTTTAATATGGAGTAAATAAGGACAATGATGAATTCAAGAACTTTAATATATAGTAGCAATATTAGATCTTACATTTTCAATATTCTGTCTAAAGTTGTATTACTGTTAATAATGCTAGTGTTATTGCTAAAGAAAAACTTTATGAATGCTGGAAATATTATAATACAATGTCCTATGTGATTGCCAAGAGGAAAATTTGAACGATGTCAAAGTATTTTTTTGAATGGAATGGCAAACCAAAAGGAAAAAGCAAGTCAAAGACAAATATCTATAAAAATCTAATCCAAAATATATAGTGTCCACCACAGGAAAAAAATTCACATTGACTACTGATATAGCCAACTCGACAGTGTTAGTCATCCCAAACAGCACTCCTGTTACGAGATATTTTTCTATCATTAAAATATTAAACCAGTTCCCTTGGACAAATATCTCCTGCAATATAGCATGGTTGGGTATAGTCAAATATTAGACAACAAACACAAACAATATTTTAAGTGTAGAGCAAAGTATTACTATACTGTCTACAAGTCGTGTAGATGTCAACAATGATGCTGCTCCATCTTCCTAGTCAATTCATGGTTTGTATGAATTTTTCTATCATTGTGATTATTTATTTATTAACTTACGGTATTTTTCAGTATTTGGTGATGGAAATATAGAATGTTTAAGGATTACAGCTTAATATTTGAATAATGGAATACATATGTTACTCTTGATCCGCATAATGGTCTAGTACACATTAGTATAATTTCTGTAAGAAGATCAAAATTAGCACAAAATCATTGGAGTCTTGAACGTCAAATATATTTTGGGTAATTGTATATTCATTATTAATATATTAATATTTTGTATACTCAATTGTTTTTTGTTTATTTACAGAATTTTTGCAGTCTCAAAAAAGAAATTGGTGCTACAGTGGGAAATCCATCCTACCTTTTTAGGTAAATATTGGATTTATTGACTAATACTCTTGCATAAAAAGTTAACATTATTATTATTTTTTTAAATTTATTAGGTATCATACATACATTGCTGAGTTATTCTGCACAAACCAAATACTGAAGAATAGGACGGACTGTGCATTGTCTTCACTCAAGTGGTTCTGTGTCGATCTCGTAACAGGAGTGCTGTTCAGGATGACGAACACTGTTGAGCTACATCAGTAGTCAATGTATATTTTCCTTCTGTGATAGACTATATATTCTGGGTTAGATTTTTATAGATTTTTGTCTTTGACTTGCTCTTTCCTTTTGGTTTGGCACTCCATTCAAATAATACTTTGACATCGATTTGTCCAGCATTCATAAAGTTTTAAATAGCAATAGCAGGAACATTGTTAACAGTTGTACGATTTTGAACAGAAAATTGAAGATGTAAGATCTAATATTGCTGCTATATACAAAAGTTTTTGAATTTATTATTGTCTTTATTTACCCCATATCAAACTCGTTCTTGGATTTTTCTATTTTCATTAAATAGTTGTATTCAAAAAAAAAACAATGAAATACATTGTACTATACTTGCAATTTGTTTGTGAGTGCTGTCAAATATATGACTATACACTGCTTTTGCTGTACTGTAAGATACATTTGTCTTAGAGAAGTGGTTCAATATTTTATTTTTTTTCATACTCATCAAGCAGTAGATGTCTTTGAATTAATTTTCTTGAGTAGTTTTTTGGAATATGTTCATAAATAATTGTTGATTATTGTTAGTTTTTTTTTTTTTATTTATAATTATTGTTTGTTTTATTATGTTACACATTATGATTATGTCTGACTATGTAAGATGTACTATTAAGCAATTTATGTAATTATATTTTTTACTTGGTATATCCTATTTAAATAAATAAGTATTCAGTACTTAGTAGTAGTGTAGTATGTAATAGTCGTAACTCAAAAGTTATTGTACTTGTACTAAGGGAATACATATAACATTTTATATTTTAATAAAATTAACAAGTTTCTGGATTATCTCCTTTAAATGTTGATTTATTAATACAACCTAAAATTTTAAATTTTTATAAAATATAGTGATTTGTGATATTTACTTTCAAAAATATGTTAGTAAAATATTCAAAATCGGTTAATGGAATTTCTGTATAACAATCTTCTTTTTAGTTCCAATCAGTATTACTCTAGGAAAAGACTTTTGTTTAATGATGGTATTTTTAATGTATTACAGCAAAATAATTTAGGAATGTTCATTGATTTAAGAACAATCTTTTAACAACGTTCATTATTATTATAATTGTTTTCCGCAAGCCCACAGATTTAAGGCTTGCGCCAGTGTTATTTTTAATTTATATTAATAAATTGTTAGTTGTACATATTATTTTAATATTTATATTTATATTCAATGTACAATATGATAGTAATATTATTTTCAATGCTTATGATAAATTATATAGAACTTTTTAATGAAAATTTTATCTCCATAAAATCAATGTTAAAAAAAATGATTGTTTAACTTAAATTAAACACCAGTTGGATAATAACTCTAAATTTTGTTATTTGTAATTTAATATGATAAATTATGTACTATTGTAAATGATAACCATTCTGAGTGGAGATGGCCTGTCAGCCTATATCAAGTAGGTAGATTAAATTATCATACTTTTATTCGATATTGCTAATAAATTGTAATTTATTTTACTAGTACTATTGCTATGTTTTCATTTTTGCATTTTTTAAAGGTACTATTAATATTTAATTATTATAAATTATTTAAAATAATGTAGATAGGTATATATTTTATAGCATACTTAAGGCAAGTTATATAAATTATAAAATTAAAAATAATCAAACTATAACATGAAAAAACTCAGTTATCAAAAGATACATAATTGTTTTATTTGAGTACCTATACATATACCTAAAACCTAATACTTCTAAGCGTCATTAACTTGTATAGTTAATCATTAATTGTAGCAGGTATCAAAATATTATGCATTTGTTCTTATATCAAAAACCAAAAATTCTAATAAAATATAAAAAAAATTGTAACATAATTTACTCAAATTATTCACTTGTATTGAGCTATATTATACTTAACATAGTGTCGTACATTGACATATTGTTGGCAGTCGTCAAATATAATACAATTTTATTTATGTATGCAATAAAATGATATGTTATGTTTGAGTAGTCACACGATTCCTTCGTACTCCTTTGAATCTGATCTGTAACCGATTAATTTATGGTTGTTAAGGATTTAAGGTTTCAAAATAGTTGTCATTATAAAGACAATCATTTATGACCGAAATTTTAATAGATAAAATGATAGGTTTGATAGAAGTCAGAACAGAGACAGACTTTAGGGATAGAAATGACGACGAAAAGAAAATTAAATGTGACAGAAATTCTAATAAAAGTAGAGTCAGATAACAAGCAGAGCCAGATATGAGATATTACAATAATTAATAATGATTATAAGAGGTATGAACAGAAATAAGGCAACGATATATCTAGGAGAGGTGACTATGATGACGAGTGAAGGAAAAATGTTCCAAAAAAAAAGTATAGCATAGAAAATAATCGAGAAAGAACTCCAGAACATAAAAGTTTACCTCTACAAAAAAGATTTTTAAAGAGTTACTTGTTGTAAGTCTAATGAAAAGGGACACTAGGCAGATAAATGTATGAATCAAAATATCGATTAAATACCGAGTTATAACGAAAAGATTCAGAGTACCTAACTTGGGGACAAAATAACATTGAATATACAACCAACAGATCTGATTGTTAAGCTTAGTTATTTAAATAAATTAAACGAATTCCAAACATTTTTATTTTGAAATAATGACAGCTAGGATTAAGTTTTCATGTGATTCCAGTATTACATTGAGTATGCATTACGCAGTAAATATTTTTTCATTACCTGACAGCATTGTAACTGGCCACTGTGTTAGCAAATGTCAGACAATGTCAAATGGAATTGCATTACAATTCAAAAAAAACCTCAATAACGTAAACAAATTAATAGACCAAGGAAAAAAGACCATTGAAGTAGGTCTCCTTAAAAAAACAATGGATTTTGTATCTAATTACAAAAACATAAGTTTTACGATTAACCCACTTAGGTACTCTCTTCATTTATAGTACGTTAATAAACACTAAGCAATTTTTCATAAACAATAAGATAACTACATTTGCTCTACCCAGGTACCCAGGAACCTGTAGTTTAACTATAGACGCTAGTCACGGGGGCCTCTCAACTATATACGCCACTGAAATATAGTATTCAAATTGTTATAACTAGTACCTATTGGATCTAAAACTGTTCATTAAGATTTTTCGTTTTTGCTTTTTTAGTTATTGATAGAGTAATAATTATCTATTTTATATTATTTTAATTTTTATATTTTAAAGTTAAGGTTTGAAAATGTAAGTTATAGGTACACGTTTACTCCAAACTTTAAACTAAAGTTTTGTATAATCATTTTTTATTTGGTATGCCAAAGTTTAGCACATGATTAGCATGAATTTATTTTTACCTTAATCCGTTACGAAAATATTGAGTATTTGAGTTAAAATAATAATATCATTTTAAGGGTTTATTTAATTTTCCTCTCCTCGTTTTTAAACAATTTGGTTAAATTTGGGCAATAATAATTTCCATTTAACCGACTGAAAATCTAATATTGCCGAGTAGGGGGGATTGTGACACTCTCCTATGAACCCCTTCAGCTCGTCCCTGGGTCAAGTAACGCTGTGTTGTAGTCTGTGATAATATCATGTTCATCCAGTTGCAATGAATAACGGTACTCCAAACACTTTCAACTGTATATTATCATGAATTTGGTAGGTAAACACTACACTAAGCCATCAAGCAATAGGCATGAGTATAATATAATAATAGATTATAATATCTGACTTTAGAAAACTTCTGGTGAATGACATGGATTGTAGACTCTTTCGCCCCTGAATACCGACACTCATGACTGTCTTCACTTACCTTTAAGTTTCCCTCAAGTGCATAGTAATATAAATGATATGCATGTACTGAGACATTTTTTTATATATATATACAATTTAATATATTTGTAATTGACAATTTTAAATTTTAAACACACTTTAATTTTGACGTCAACAATCAGTTGATACAATTACATCATATATTATTATAGTTTGGTATGCCAAAGTTTAGCACATGATTAGCATGAATTTATTTTTACCTTAATCCGTTACGAAAATATTGAGTATTTGAGTTAAAATAATAATATCATTTTAAGGGTTTATTTAATTTTCCTCTCCTCGTTTTAAAACAATTTGGTTAAATTCGGGCAATAACAATTTCCATTTTACCGACTGAAAATCTAATATTGCCGAGTAAGGGGGATTGTGACACTCCCCTATGAACCCCTTCAGTTCGTCCCTGGGTCAAGTAACGCCGTGTTGTAGTCTGTGATAATATCATGTTCATCCAGTTGCAATGAATAACGGTACTCCAAACACTTTCAACTGTATATTATCATGAATTTGGTAGGTAAACACTACACTAAGCCATCAAGCAATAGGCATGAGTATAATATAATAATAGATTATAATATCTGACTTTAGAAAACTTCTGGTGAATGACATGGATTGTAGACTCTTTCGCCCCTGAATACCGACACTCATGACTTGAATTTAAGTACTATCAAAATATTATTGTATTTGTTGTTTTAATGTATTATTATATGACATTTTTAATCTACCTATTATAAGTTCCATTTATTACTTTTACAAGTTGTGTACACTAAGTTTCTTTTTATGTGGAGGAATTCAAATAATATACCTGTTTCAGAGAAACAGTAATGTTATGTATTTTTTTTAATTGTTGAAAATTAATACTTAACTTTAAAACATGTTGCAATTATCATGACATGTATGTATTTCATTATACTCATTTAAAAACTGTATTTTTATATTAATATTTTATCCTTTTGTATTTCCACTGACTTAAAGCTATATATTTATTTATTTTATGGCCTACCTAAAAAATTGTTTGTAGTAGGGATATTTATTGAAATATCTACCTTGTAACTTATAAGTGTATAATATATAAGCCACTACAAATAAAATAATATAAACTTGATAAATTCATGTTAAACCATATTTAAGAGTTTAATTAAAAAAAAAAAAAAAAGTAAATTAAATTTTTTTTTTTTGTAGGTAGTAGCAGTGCAGTTAAGTCTCCTGTTTAAATAGTTTAAGTCAAATCAAAAAGTTCTACACCTCATCCTAGAAAAACCTAATCTTATTTGTGTTTATATTTTATAAATTAATTTGTTTAAATCATCAACAATCATTTGAATATTTTAATACATTTTTGATATTCAATAACAACAAAACATTGCATTTGAATGGTAATTCAGGTTTGCAAACAAATCCAATATACTTCAATTCATTTTTTAATAACTCGTGTCTGAACATTTCCAGGTAATATTAATTTAAAAGTTAAAGAAAACCAAAATGAATAATAAATGATTTCAATAGTAACCAATGATCACACAGTATTATTTTAAAATATGTTCTGGAATATGTTAAACGAATTGATAGTAGATTGTATAAGATAGAAGAAAAGTTGAAGCATGAAAATCACAATAATATGCAACAAAAACTGTTAAATTATGAATTTGTTTCTCTATTTCCAACGAAAGAACCATCAGGAATTACAAATGTTGATTTAAGATTGGAAAATAGTGCTAAATTTTGAAAACCAATTTGTAAATAATTATTTAGATTATAAATATATATAAATAAAAATGTAATACAATATAATTTTAAATATTTCAGAAAATATGACCATCAGTTGAGTTGAAGTAAATTTTTTTGTAAAAACGGTGTTAAGTCGGATTTTAAGGAAAAATTAGCAATGAATTGTTCTTGGTGTAGACTACAAGGATACTTTGGTCTACAAAAGTTAAACATGTTTAGTTTAATGAATGGTTAGTATATTTTAGTGCACAACATACTTTACTTTGTGGATAAATTATCTTTTAATAAAATAGATTGTATTCCTATTTTTTTTTCTCAATTGTACGTAAAACTATATTCCATGATTGCACAGACTAACAAGAACCTAACAAGAAGAGTTGAAGCATGAAAATCAGAATATACGGTACACGAACATAACATATATATTATTTATATATATAAATATATATTTATAGTATAAATAAACGAGCCACGGAGAGGCATGCAGTGATGAATATTATATACACTACACAGTACACAGGTACACTACCTATATATTGTGACGTACTTACCCTCTTCACCTATAGCGAATCGCTTCTAGTGTCTTTCTGTTTATATTTACGAGGTCTCAGGTACTTGACCTCAGTATATGATATTATATCTAGGGATCAGGGTTACCTTATGTAAAGCAAAGTACTCAATGTATATATGTATCAGTTATTATTAATTCTACAACATTCTTACAAATCATATAATATAAACGAGGGTTACCGATAGGGCCGTGGTGAGTCGTGGGTGCAGATATCCAAGGTAGATTGAGCCGGTCGTCTACGGGTCCATTTCAGGTCCTGTTTAGCATATAGTGCTCAACATGTGGAGTAATGCACGATGTCAATGACGACAATCGTTACATGTACCCCTTGTACACTTAAATCTGGACCCCAGATTTGATACGTCAAGTAACGGCAGCTGTTTTGTAGTCTGTGATAATATCGTTGCAATGAATAACGGTACTCCAAACACTTTTAACAGTATTTTCTTGCTGGGCTGTATATTATCATGAATTTGGTAGGTTAACACTACACTAAGCCACCAAGCAATGGCCATGAGTATATAATAATATATATGTATTATAATATCTGGCTTTAAAAAACTGGATTGTAGACTCTTCCGCCCCTGAATACCAACACCCATGACCGTCTTCACTTACCCCATTAAGTTTCCCTCAAGTGAATATTAAGTATAAATATGTATAATATAAGTATATATTCAGTATTAAAACATTTTTTATTTTTTATATATATATATTATATTTGTAAATGACAATTTTAAATTTTAAACACATTTTTGTTTCGACGTCAACAATCAGTTGATACAGTTCATCGTATAATATAGTACATTTTAAATTATAAGGTACAAATTTATTTATCCTTTATTACAGTGTACAATTTCTTAGCCACTTTACATTAAAAATGAATAACATTTTTCATTTATTACCTCATCATTGTAAGCAGATTTTTAGTTTAACATCAACAAACAGTAGATACAATTACTTCATATATTATTATAGTTAATAATTTCAATTAGGTATCTGTTTTTTACCTTTTAGTACAGTGTAAAATTTTAATATTTAGACTCTTTACATTGAAAATATACAACATTTTAACGATTTACTAAACTATCAAAATAAGCCAAATTTATTAATTATAATATAGTCTAAACATAACAGGTTAAAGATTATTTATGTAACCAATTACATTACAACTTTAAAAACAATAAATATTACACATTATACTTGGACCATCATAGTAATTCTCTATTGTGTCTTATCGTTCCCTATATAATATAACTAAAATGCAAAACGGTTAAAAATTACCTTGTATACCTACAATATTATATTCAAATATATCGCTAAGAAATTAATACATTCTTAACAAGACATGTACGTATTGAGCAGTGGTATATAACTACTAGTATCAAGTTCAATATTCCCTTATTGGATCTAATATCAATTTCTAAGTCAATTGCAATGTTTATTTATTATTTATACTTTTGTAGTCAATAAAGACATGCACATGCTCAGTGTAGTACCAAAACTTTTTAAGAAAGTCTAATATTCATTTATAAATGATGTATATGGTCAGTTACTAAAATTAAGAAAACAATAATTTTAACTTTTCAATGGTGTTTGACAAAAATGTAGAATTTGTGATAAAATCTTCCGGCCACATAGAGTATTATCTACAACCAAAAAGAAACAAAATGTCCTTATATGGACCGGCATAACTTCCATATATTGTTTTCTATGTAGGTTTGGAACAAACTAAGAATGCTCAAGATCTCCCCTCGGTGCAAGTCGGTTTTCGATGTATTAAAGACAATTTTTGCAAGGTCCTCTTGTTCATCAATCATGGTTGGCCAATATACAGAATCGGAATGTGCTAATGTTATAATTTCAATTATATCTGCATGTTCTATATGTAAATGTTCTAAAATGTTATTTTGTAAGCATTTCGTAATCCAAACCTGTGTGCCAAATAGAATGCATCCATCACTTATCTGATAACCACCATATTTGTTTGAATCTAGAAGTATATTCTTGTGTAACATTTTCAACTCCTGGTCGTTCTCTGTAGCAGAGGCTATTTCCTCAACCGCCAGTGCAAGTTGAGGTAGTTGTATTTTTAAGAATAAAAATTAATTCACGATGAAGTCGTTAATGTTTTCAGTTTCCACTGGCAGATACTGACAGTGGCAACTGATGACATTAATAAATTAACAATAATGAATTTTTATTTTTCAAAATGCAATTTACCTCAACTTGCACTGACGGTTCGAGGTCATAGCATCTGCAACAGAGAATGACCCGACGTTGAGAATGTTACACAAAAATATACTTCTAGATTCAAACAAATATGGTAGTTATCTGATACATGATGGATGCATTCTATTCGGCACACAGGGTTGAATTACGAAGTACTTACAAAATAACATTTTAGAACATTTACATATAGAACATGTAGGTATAATTGAAATTATAACATTAGCACATTTCGATTCTGTATATTGGCCAATCATGATTGATGAACAAGAGGACCAAGCAAAAAATTTGTCTTTAATTCATCGAAACCCGACTTACACCAAAAGGTGATCTTGAGCATTCTTGGATGGTTCCCAAACCTACATAGAAAACAATACATGGAGATTATGCCGGTCCATATAAGGACAATTTGTTTCTTTTTGGTTGTCAATGAATACTCTATGTGGCCGGAAGTTTTTATCTCAAATATTACATGAGCATCAAATATAACTGAAAAATAAAAATTATTATTTCTAAATTTCGGCAACCTAGTGTTTCAGCGAGTGATCATATAGAATATCATTATTGAAAATATTTTAGTATACAACAATGTGCAAGTGCAAGTGCATGTACATTATTATTATTACTTTCATGAGCTGCGTTTTTCTACGGTCATTTTTTTATAAATACCTAATTAATGTTTTTTTTTCCCAATAAAAAAGTTACATACTCATAACATAGTATTATGAATATATAATTTAATAATTATACGCCCTACACTATGCGGAAAAAAAATAAATGTGTTCGCTATCAATAATAGTAGTTGATAATGCAACAATAACAAATAATAATATACAGTGAATACCGGTCGACACACGCGCCGAGGGCGGGACGGTCGGTATCGGCGGCGTCGGCGAGTGCTGCTGTTTCGACGATGTCGACTGTGGTGACGGCGGCAACTATCGATGTCGACGGTGGTGACGGCGGCAACTATCGATGTGGAAGGTGGTGACGGCGGCAACTACGCGATGGCGGCGTTGGACGACGGCGAATGACAGGATTTTGTCATCACGGCAATGAGGGCGGCGTCGCAACAATACTGATGGTGGTTGATACGCGTTTATTCGCCTGTTGCGGCACGTCCGGAATATGACAATCCGAAACCTGTACGATTACAGGCGGCGATCGCGCGAGATCGAATAATGGAATAATGGTCGACTTGAACGGCACCGACTCGACAATAGTCGGTTGTCGGTACGACGTCGACGACGACAACAACGGCTCGCCGTAAATACGGCGATCTACACAACCATCGAAAAAACAAGAAGTGCGACAAACAACACATCGCGAGGGGGTCGCAAAAACGGCATCAAAACGCCGGACACGACACGCGCACCGTCCGCTCGACTGGAGCGTAAGCAAAACATAAACATTTGTCGTCGTTGGTGTCTTGGCCGTCGACAGTGGTGACGGCGGCAACTATCGATGTCGACGGTGGTGACGGCGGCAACTATCGATGTCGAAGGTGGTGACGGCGGCAACTACGCAATGGCTGCGTTGAACGACGGCGAATGACAGGATTTTGTCATCACGGCAATGAGGGCGGCGTCGCAACAATACGGATGGTGGTTGATGAAATACGCGCTTTATTCGCCTGTCGCGGCGCGAACTGCGGCACGTCCGGAATATGACAATCCGAAACCTGTACGATTACAGGCGGCGATCGCGCGAGATCGAATAATGGTCGACTTGAACAGCACCGACTCGACAATAGTCGGTACGACGTCGACGACGACAACAACGGCTCGCCGTAAATACGGCGATCTACACAACCGTCGAAAAAACAAGATGTGCGACAAACAACACATCGCGAGGGGGTCGCAAAAACGGCATCAAAACGCCGGACACGACACGCGCACCGTCCGCTCGACTGGAGCGTAAGCAAAACATAAACATTTGTCGTCGTTGCCCGTTGGTGTCTTGGCCGTCGACAGTGGTGACGGCGGCAACTATCGATGTCGACGGTGGTGACGGCGGCAACTATCGATGTCGACGGTGGTGACGGCGGCAACTATCGATGTGGAAGGTGGTGACGGCGGCAACTACGCGATGGCGGCGTTGGACGACGGCGAATGACAGGATTTTGTCATCACGGCAATGAGAGCGGCGTCGCAACAATACGGATGGTGGTTGATACGCGTTTATTCGCCTGTTGCGGCACGTCCGGAATATGACAATCCGAAACCTGTACGATTACAGGCGGCGATCGCGCGAGATCGAATAATGGTCGACTTGAACAGCACCGACTCGACAATAGTCGGTACGACGTCGACGACGACAACAACGGCGCGCCGTAAATACAGAGATCGGCACAACCGTCGAAAAACCAAGATGTGCGACAAACAACACACCGCGAGGGGGTCGCAAAGATGGCATCAAAACGCCGGACGCCAACGCGCACCGTGCGCTCGACCGGAGCGTAAGCAAAACATAAACGTTTGTCGTCGTTGGTGCATAGATAATATATACATGGATAGGACATCCCTATACTTAATACACACGGTATAATGTGACCGAAGAGAATATTTGTTACCACACTGGTTACTTGTGGTTACATTAGTTTTATGATAAAACTATGTTATCAACACAGAGTATAAACATAGATAATACTTCACTTATCAATAATTAAAAAAATGTATAAGTTTATTATAACTTTTTTTAAAATGGTTTTAAATGTTTGTACTGTGGATCATCATCGATAAATAATAATAAACTGTCTTTTCATTCGTAAGTAGCTAATTAAGAATTTAATAATTTAATTTGACATCATATTTATTTCTCAACATTAAAGGTTTCCCAAAGATCAAAGAAAAAACTTGTGGCTAAGTATATTAAACGTGGCAAGTGCTGGCCAGTGGGATAAAATTTGTTCAAACCATTTTAAATCACAGGATTATTATGTACATGGTTCCAAAAAAAAATTAGTATATGATGCAGTACCAACTCAAGATGTTTTAAAAAAGTAAAATTATTATTCATTTATTTAAATCACAATATTTTAAACAAAATTATACATAATATATATATTTTTTTTACAGTAAAGATGAAAATGATTCAAATCAGGTTCAATCACCAGAAACACCACTATATCAATCTAAAAGGTACCTAACTGATAAATATGTAATTTAAATATAATACTAGTTTAAAACAATATTTGATTGTTAATCCCAAATAGGAAACTATTTTCTAGCTCATCTGTATCCCCTAGAAAAGTATTCTGTTCTTCGTCAAGATTTGGTGACTTGACTGAAGTAGATTTTAGTACTCCTCGGAGATCGAAAAAAAATTTTCAATTTGTTCAAACAACAGTATCAGATCTTCGACAAAAGAACAAATGTCTAGTTCAAAAATGTCATAGGCTTGAACAAAAAATTTGTGAATTGAATATGATAATCAAAGATCAAAATGACAGGCTATTACAAACTAATTCTGCAGCCGTTAACTGTAAAGTAATATAAAAATAAAATAAATATTCATTTTAATACTTGTTTTTAAACATAAATATACATAAGGTGATTCTAATTTTACAATTCAAGTACTACTTAATGCTGTGTTTTTCAAAAAAAGTAAAAATTTAAAAACTAATGAAAATAATAAAAATATCATTAAAAAAATGTTTTATAGCAATTTTAATTTCTGTAAACACTGAGTGGTTCATGATAAAAGAGAATCAACTTGTATATAACATTAAATAATATAATATATACGTATGTAAAGATTTACAATGCCTTAATATTTTAGCAACATCTATTTAAGCATATATTAACCTAATTTAATAGGTATCTCAAACACAAGATTTTTTATATTAAATCAATGTATTTTTTTATGTTGTTATAAGTGTTAATTAGTGTTATTATACGTATATAATATATTATATTATATATTTGTAATTGTATTTTAATACCATTTGTTATTTTTGTTTATGTCTGTTAATCATTTGTCAATAAAACAATCGGGAGTGGAATCTTAAGGTGAAAAAACTTCAGAAAAACAAATACAAAGTCAGAACTGGAAAAAAAACCTGTTTTATGTTATCCAATATATGTAAATCTAATATTAATAATAAAATATAATTTTGTGTTTCATAAATAATTACCTGTGAATGATTTATTTATTTGGGCATGGTCAATTAAAAGTTATTGTGTATTATGGTATGTTAATTATCTTAAATGAATATCTTTCAGGCATTAGGATCAGATATTCTTGAATATATTGTTGCTGGAAAGAGACCTAATACCTATAGTGAAGAAATTCGAAAATTTTCGGTTACTTTGCAATATTATTCGCCCAAGGCTTACATGTATGTTAGAGAAAAGTTTAATGACATATTGCCTCACCCAAGAAATTAAGTCGTTGGTATATGGCCATTGATGGCCAACCCGGGTTTACTAAAGAATCTTTTGATACATTGGCTGATATTGCAAAAACAAAAGAAATTCAATGCAATTTAGTAATTGATGAAATGAGTAGGTATACGAAAACAAATAGAAATGGATAGTAATCGAAATGTGTATGGCTTTGTTAATTTGGGTATCACAAGTACAGAAAATATGGATAAAAATATATTAGAGGCAAAAAATGCTTTAGTTTTTATATTAGTTGGAATAAATGGTTACTGGAAGTTGCCCATTGGTTATTTTTTAATTGATGGCTTGTCAGGTAAAGACAGAGCCAGCCTTCTGTTGAAAGCGTTGCAATTAATAAATGAAACTGGAGTAAATATAAATTCTTTAACTTTTGATGGTGCATCAGTAAATACATCAATGGTTTCAACTTTGGGAGCCGATTTAAATAACTCACCACAAATTATAAATCCACATACAAAAGAACCAATCTATATTTTTCTAGACGCCGCGCATATGATCAAACTTGTTAGAAATGCTTGGGGTGATCGTGTTTACAAAAAAAATGAGAACAACAAGTCAGTGGAAGTTATAAAAGAACTTGTAAATTCTAAAGAAGAATTAATTAGATGGGATTACTTAAAAAAGCTGTATACAATAGAAAGTGAAAAAGGACTAAGAGCTGGTACAAAGTTGACAATAAGACATATAGAATATTCAAATGAAAAGATGAATGTAAGACTTGCCGCTCAAACATTAAGTAAAAGTGTAGCAGACGCATTAATGTTTTTAAAAACGAATGAATCTTATTTTAAAGATGTTGATGCCACAGTTCAGTTTATTCAATATATGAATAATGCCTTTGATATTTTAAATAGCCGAAATAAATTTTCTATCAATCCTTATAATAAACCTATATCAATTGATACAGTAAATACTTATAGACAATTTACAATTGAATTTACCCAATATGTAGAAGGTCTTATGTTTGTTGAATATAGAAATGAACAAAGAATTGTCACAAAAGTTCTTAATTCAAATAGGAAGACTGGATTTATTGGTATGATTATAGACCTGAAAAATGCAATTAGTTTGTTCGAGTTCATCATAAAAAAAAATTATATGACATATATACTAACCTATAAATTATCACAAGATCATATCGAAACAACGTTTAGTGCGATTCGTAGCAGAGGTGGCTATAATAATAACCCTACTTGCAGACAATTTTCCGCTTCATACAAGCGTATATTAGTACATAATCAAATCGTGGGTTCGATTTATGGAAATTGTACAATATTGGATAGTACGAAAAATTTAGCTATAACATCTACAACAGAAACCAACACAGTACAAAATAATGAACACACGATGGATCGTGATTATTTTGATATAGTCAATGTTGGTAACATTAATGAAAATGTCAGTTTTTACATAGCTGGATTTGTAGCTCGGGCAATAGCAAAAACAATTGAGTGTGAAAACTGTCGTAATATGCTCATTGCAGATAAAACCAATAATACAACATACTCACAGCTTTTCGATCAAAAAAATTGAGGAAAATTGACTGCTTCAAGTGACACTGCTAGAAGCTACCCTATAGATTTCAATTACAAAAAACATTGCACATTCCTCTGGAATAAAATAAAAAATGATATTTATAAATATAAAATTATGTTTAGTGCTGATGGCTGTAAAGAAAATGTTTCTATTTTAGATACTCACCGTGATCAATTAGCTAATTTAATAATTTATAAATATTTAGATATAAGAATGTTCCACGAAATCAAAAAAAAAAACGAACAATTAAAAATTAGGTCAAAATTTACTAAACTAATTCTTTTTAAAAACCAGTAATGACAAATTATATTAATGTTTTTCTCGATGACTTATGAAATATGTAATTCATAACTATAATATTTATTTTATTTATACTTAATATAATTTTACTAATATAAAATATTATAAAATGAATTTATTTTTACTTTTTAAATTGTGGCGTAATCACTTATCAAAGTAGACTATTGAGGATACCACAAGTGTTAACCAGACATAACCATTGTGGTAACATATATTCACTTCGAGCACATACCAACCACCTAATGTCCTATCCATGTATATATTATCTATGCGTTGGTGTCTTGGCCGGAGGCCACGGGCCGCGCCGTCTAGCGGACCGGTCGCCGTCCGGCGTAATAAAAAAGACGGCAAGTTCAAACAAAGTGTATCATAACATTGGGTTTTCTAACCAATGTTGGTATACTATTTAGCTAAAAATCTTACATATACATATTAGATATAATGTTATACCTAGAGCATCATTGAACCTCTCATAGACGTCGCAGTTGAGTTGGAATGATTAAGTTGTTGGATGATATCATTTATATTATTAAGATATATTTTTTATTTATCATGAGCTGATATTTTTATATCGTGTACCCCAAGAGGCAAGAAACAAGAATAATACACATATTATATTTATGGGTTTTTGGTGTATTTTTCTATTTTGCCAACTGAAGGGTATGGATATAAACAATTACTAAGATTTTAAAAATGAAGAGAACAAAATTGTTGATATAAAACTTTTTTTTGTATATTAGAGCTTCTGAACGGAACGATGAATGTATTGATTTTACAATGATGTGTTTTTTTTTATTTTTATGTTTGTTATCACCTTTTGGGGCAGTAAAACTGCTTCGATTTTCTTCTACAGTATCTTTTCTGATAGAAAAGCGAATCTAATTGGAACTTTTTTTTTTTTTTTTGGGGGGGTCAAAAGTAAAAATTTCTAATAGTTTTCTAATGCAAAATCGGTGTTCAGATTCCACGTTAGTATAGGTTATTCTGTAACTAAAAAATCTCAAAAATATAAACACACAGTTTTTTTTTATAGCTATTTTATGATCAAATTTGGACAAAATTAAATATTAAATAACTAAGAATAACGATTTTAGTTGTTTTGTTGTAATTTTATAATATTAATTCAACTTACCAGCTACCGTATTATAACAATATCAATATAATTTAAAATATCCTAGACTGACATACCGTCTCCGCTCAGAATTGTTTTTCGTATATAATGATATTATATCATTGAATCAAATTTAATACCATCCACTATACAGTGACCTACTTGTAACCTACTGTACAGCGGAGCGACATCCACTTTTTAATTTTGTATCTATTTAATCATCAAAAAGTATACATTTTTACCAAATCAATTGTCATTTGTCGAACTGAAAGACAGGGCACACGCTTGGTTTCTTGTTGCGCCAGTTTAGCCAGGCGGGGAGGGGTCCCTTCTGTTATAATTATAATTTGTTCATTTAATCAGGGCCAATGAGAAGGGGTGCAGCCGGGTACCGGGCTTCGGGGAGGGCCCGTAGCTCGGCCAAGTCCACTAGGTCTTATTTTTAATGTGGAACCGATATCATGTTATCTGTCAGTTGTCACTGTAAGTGTGGAAATGATGCGTATAATAATAATTGTAATAACAATATTAATCGCGATAGATACAACACATGTAAAAATTGTATTCTTTTTATAATATGTTTTGAATAATTAGGTTTTATATAAAAATAATATTTATGATATTATATATTATATAAAAAAAAATCATTTAAATATATTTATGGTATACTGAATTTTGTCATTTTAGGGGTGAATAGAAACACTGTCGTGATGGTTCATATGTATTACATATTTACAATGGCTACATTTTAAAAAACAAAAATAAATCAATTTTTGTTGGCACTTTTTTAAGGTTAAAAAAAAGCAGAGAATATAAAGGCATAGTATGTGGTTTTCCAGAAGTCAGGGAATAATCAAAACATTACCTATCCATACAATCTACAGTTTAATATTACCATAGAACAATATAGAAGCGAAACTCGATCAGCTGATTACAGTATTGATTCCCTATGATCAGAAGCACTGAACTAAATATAGTATTATAGTATTTAGTTCAGTGATCAGAAGTCTGAACAAAGAAATGGATCCGTACACCAAATAAATATGATATAAAATATCCATACTAACAAACCGTTTCAGCTCAGAATCGTTTTTCGTATACAATGATATAATATCATTGAGTTAAAATTGAATACCATCTATTATACAGTGACCCACATGTAACCTACTGTACAGCAGAGCGACCCACCCTTTTTTTTAATTTGTTTTTATAATATTGTTCATTCTATCCACCACACCATTAATTGCACAAGTCAATTTTATAGGACCATGATTATTGTACCGAAATTAACCGTTAACGTTTTGCTGCCCTTAAGGAATATCTTGCACATTTTTAAATTAAAGCTATAATTTTTTTACAAAGATAATGCCATTATGAGCATTGCATCCGCAATTGCCTGCCTTTGTCTAACACACATGGAACAAATGAATAACGACCTAAACGCTTGTTAAAAATTAAGGTACTTCTAGTTATTCGATTTAAAATATGTTAAGATGTTTGAATTGGTATACAAGTTTACTTTGCTTTGGTCAAATCACTTTTTTGATTGTAGCAATATTTTGATGAGAATAAATATTTTACGTTTTATTAATTTGTTAATTTTTAGTATTAAATATATTAAAAATATGCTTCGACCTATGTAAAGTAAACTTGTATACCAATTCAAACATCTTGTTGTTCAACAAAGACTTGTGCATATTTAGACGCCAATTAACTAATTTCAAAAATATTAACAGTATTTTAAATCAAAATCTTGAATATAATATTATTATAAAAATAATTAACTTTTAGGAATTTAAGATATAATAAATTATAAATAATAAATTACAAACTAAAACTAAATTTAATATTTTATTATTTTCTTTTTTAAATTTTTTTTATACATTACTTTTAGATTTTCATTTTACATTAACTTAGTTGTATTGATTATCAAAGCTTAAAGTTTAAGAACTATGAAAAAATGCAATCTTAAAATAACTTTATTTGAAACAGAATCGTTTAAAATATACTAATCATAAATTAATATTTAGTTTATAATTTGAATACTAAAAAACAAAAATAAATTATTGATTTAACAAAAACTATAAAACTATAATAACTTATAGAGTGTGTATACAGTGGAACCTCGATTATCCGTGACTCTATTATCTGTGCTCACTCTTCCAAAAATTTAAAAATAAGTATGGACTGTAGATATATATGTAGTTATAATCAAACATTTTATATTACATAATACACGTTATCGACAATCGTATTTAATGACATTTTGGACGATAATAATATGAATATAAGTAATAACTTGTTGTATACAATATTATGGATGTATGTATGTATAACATTATTGTAGGTATGTATATTATGTATATTTCTAATTATAATTGAATCAAAATTTTTAAAATTTCATTATTATAAAAAGTCTCGATATTAACCGTGATTTTCATTTATCCGTGTGACCTCCTCCCCATCATTACCCCGGATAATTGAGGTTCCACTGTATTTTAAAAATACGATTATGATTGGAAATTAGTTTTTAATAATAACTTAGGTACATGGTTCCAAAATATCTCCAGTATCAGTCCTATCTCCCTGAGAGTTTTCAGTTTCCCCTTTTTGTTCAACATCTGCAGATCCTTCAGTGGGGACATGATTCAACATCAAATCCGTGTTGATAGTGCTTTTTTTGTAATCCTGTGGATTTTTGTTTAAGTCCATAGAAGACTCCACTTGCTGATTATTTTCTTCAAAATTGAATGGTTTCATGACTTTAGTTGTTTTTCTTTCCTAAAAAAAAAAAAATAAAATAATTAGAACATAAAGATTTGTTAAAATATTTAATTTTTCATTTACTCCATTTAAGATTGATGAAGTTGGTTGATGATGATCTTTTTTAATGTGTAAAAGGCAAATGACTCGACTATCAAAGGACTTAGAACATGTTTGACATCTATAAATTCGTTTCTTCAGTGGTGGTAACTAAATTAAATTAAATATTTAATGTAATTACATTTTTATAAATTAGAGATCAAATCAAATTTGTGTCTCATATTATTAACTACATTCATAATAATAGTAAACGAGTTATATATTATAATATTATTGAAAGAAATTCTATTAAAATTAAGATTACACTATTATTACAGTACTATAATATACAATTTTAAATTATGATCTTTTGTACAAAATTATAAACAAATACAATTAGGTGAGTGCAGTTAACTGAAAATTAACATATATACTAATTGAAAGTTGTAATGATGTCTAAAAGTATTAATGAAAGTGTTTACAACTAAATTAAAAGATGTACTGTAAAAATATTAATTATTTGTTTTATACTAAATTTATGCAGTAAAAGCGCATATTTTATTTTATTCTTACCAGAGTTGATGTTTTAGTCGTTACTTGATTAAAAATAAGTTTTTCAGGCTTCTTTTTATTGAAATGAGTATGCATGTGGAATCTAAAATAAAAATGTAAATAATAACTTAAAAATAATATTAAATAATGTACATACCGAACATTCCTAAGGTATTGTGATTGGTATGCACAAGATCCGCACTTGAATACTTTAATTTTGGTAACACTTCCTTGTTGTTGTTTTGGTGGTGGTGGTGGTTGTTGCTGCTGCTGTTGTTGTTTTAGTGGTGATCGTTGTTGTTTTGGTGGTGGTGGTGGTTGCTGCTGCTGCTGTTGTTGTTTTAGTGGTGATCGTTGTTGTTTTGGTGGTGGTGGTGGTTGCTGATGCTGCTGTTGTTGTTTTGGTGTTGGTTGTTGCTGCTCCTCTCGTTGTTTTGGTGGTGGTTCTTGTTGTTGCTGCTGCTGTAGTCGTTTTAGTGGCGATTGTTGTTGTTGCTGCTGCTGCTGTTGTTGTTGTTGTGTTGGTGATGGTTGTCGTTGTTGCTGCTGCTGCTGCTGTTGTTGTTGTGTTGGCGATGGTTGTTGTTGTTGCTGTTGTTGTGTTGGTGATGGTTGTCGTTGTTGCTGCTGCTGTTGTTGTGTTGGTGGTGGTCGTTGTTGTTGATGTTGTTGTTTCGATGGTGGTTGTTGTTGTTGCTGTTGTTGTGTTGGTGATGGTTGTTGTTGTTGTTTTTTTATCAATTTTAATGGAGTTTGGACCGGAATATTAATGGCAGCAGTAGTTACAGTTGGAGTTTCTCCTACCGTCAGACCACTAGGTTCTTTACACTGACCTTGTTCTGGTTGTTTTACTGCCTTTAAGTGTTCATTGACAGTCTAAGTAAAAGATAAAAAGATATTTTTTTATATAACAACTTAATATTATGTAGCTTGTTTTTAATTAGGTTCTATTCTTACCTCAGCACACTTAGCATTTTTTTGAAAAGGAGGTATTTTATATTTATTTAGTATTAAAGATAATATTCTCTTTTTAATACGTTTCACATAATTTTCCAACGTGTCCAGATGATTTAATAATGAGAAACATTTTGAACACATTTGATCAGCAGGGGTCACAATAACCACAACGTCATCTCCCATAAGCTCAGCAATTTTTTCAGGGAATGGTACATTACTATATGATGTAACGCTTGAATACACCTGTGTACGTTCACCGTACATTGATGTATCACAAATAAAACAGAAAATCTTCATATCTAGAAAATAAATAATGTAATCTTCTAAGTTTTAACTGATAACTAAATTAACACTAACAAATAGAATATTAAGAATAATATTAGAAATATAATAATTCGTCGGTTAATAGGACAATTGATGTAACCCTCACTTTTTACGAAATCGATGTTTTGATTGAATTGAATTATATAGATATAAATATCCATTTTGGCCAAATATTGTAAACCTCACAAGGATTTTTCTAACCTAAAATTCACTTATAAATTATTTTTTTTAATGTAAGCCACATCAACAATCAAATGTTAAATAACGTAAGCCACGAGGGTTACCCAAAATTGTGTATTCAATTAAATGTTTGTAGGCCAACTAGTGTAAGCTACAACGTAACCCTATACAAAACTTATACCGAATATACAGTTGAACTGGCCAATTAGTGTATCCCACTTAAACTAATTTATTGAATGAATTTTGTTTTTATCAATTTAGTATTTTATTATTATAACACGGTTGTTTTATTTACTAATCGAGTGATATAATTGATTATGTGATAACATTATAATTTAATACGGTGAAGTTGGTATTATGTGGTGTATAATATAACGGACATAAAGAATAGATAATAATTGATCACGTCGATCATGGCCATCGGCCTGTGCCCATAATAATCACTTATCTATATTTCATAAATATTAAATTCAGTATTTAGTATTTACTTCTTACTTCTTAGTCTAGTTTTTCAATTTTTAATAATGAATAATAATAAAAAGTTCAATAGAGCAATTAAAATCATGAATCTATTACCGAGTAATGAAATTAAAGATGCTATACAAACCGATAGTCATCGAAATGTAAGTAAAAAAAAAAGTAAAAAATAGTAAGAACATCGATGACGAAAAAATGACTTATGTAAAACAGTGGTTAAATAAAACTGTTCCATTTCCATTAACAATAAATGAAAATACTAAAGTTGTATTTAGTCATGATGAACAAGTTATTAATCACAACTCTAAGACTCTTCTTCAAAAATGTTTTGTAATTAATATACCTGCTGAATGCAGTACTACTAATGCAATAAAAAATTCAGATCAATATTATTATAGTAATACAAATAATATTGATACAGTAGATCTAGAAATTATTGAGGAAGACCTTAGTTGTGAAACTGGAATGGGCAATGTTAACAGTAATAATGATAATAGTTTAAATCATAAAGTTAATAATAATGGTAGTATTATTGATACAGTAGATGTAGAAATTATTGAAAAAGACTTTAGTTATGAGATTGGAATGGACAATGCCAACAGTAATTATGATAATATTATTTTAAATAATGAAGTCAATAATAATGATAATAATATTGATAGAGTTGCTGATGTAGAAATGATTGAGGAAAATCTTGATTTTGAAACTGAAATAGGCAATGACAAAAATTATAATGATTTACAAATTGGTACAAGTGCTTACAAAAAAAAATTAAAGGGTAATAAACGAAAAATAAACTCAGAACTTAGAATTAAAGGAAAAGATTATAAAACTAGAAAAGGGACTTAAGTTAAAAAAAAATCAGTTCTACCAAACCCATGCATCTCAAAAAAATGTCAAAATGCTTGCGGTTACATCAGTGAAGAAAATAGACAAGATGTTTTTGATTCTTATTACCAACTAGATAGTCAGCAAAGGAAAGATTTTCTAATATCAGCAACAAAAACAGAAAAAATAAAAAGAAGATATTCAGCCTCTACTATTATTAAAAAGTCTTGTTCTAATTCATATTTTCTCCCAATTGAAGGTGTTGTAACAAAAGTTTGCCAACAATTTCTTTTAAAAACTCTAAATATATCACAAACTTTTTTAACATATACTAATGTAAACAAAACAGATATTTTGACAGCTAAAAGAGATAACCGTGGTAAAAAAACACCACACAATAAAACAAGTGATGATGATAATATAAGACATATTGAAAATTTTATTAAAGAACTACCTGCAGTCCCATCTCATTATTGCAGGTCTAGCACTTCTAAAAAATATTTGCCTGTAGAAAGTAAAAATATTTCTGCTGTATATAGAGGGTATAAAATACAGTGTGAATCATCTAATCCTCAAAAAATTCCAGTTAGTGAAACAGTTTTGAGAAATGTTTTCACCACTAAATTCAATATTGGATTTCACACACCAAAAAAAGACAAATGTAGCATATGTGAAAGTATGAAGAATATAGGGCAAGACAATTTATCTGAAGTTCAAAAAGACAAGTTTGATAAACATATTCATAATGCTGAATTATCTAAATCCGTACACCTTGCAGCTCAAGATAAATCTAAAACTGATAGTTCATTTTTATGTACTAGTTTTGACTTACAAAAAATATTAAATACCCCACATGGAGATAGCATGTTATTGTTCTATTCAAGAAAATATACCATGTTTAATGAAACATTCTATGAAAGTGGCACTCAAAACGGTTATTGTTTCATTTGGGGAGAACAAGATGGTATGCGAGGTTCAAATGAAATCTGTACCACTATAGATAAATATTTAACGATTGTTGAAGATCGGAAAACTGTTAAAACATTAACATTATTTTGTGACTCCTGTCCAGGTCAGAATAAAAATAATGTAGTTTTTGCTGCAATTTTTTGGTTTATGAATAAAAAAGCAAATAATATTAACAAAGTAAGTATTACATATTTACAACCAGGTCACACATATATGCCAGTTGACTCTGTTCATTCTACAATAGAGTCAAATTTAAAAAAAAAAATTGTTTGGGCACCATCGGAATGGCCGACAATAATAGTTAACTCCAGAAACAAACCAAAACCTTATGAAGTGTTTTCCTTAAATCATACACATTTTATGGATTATAAGTAGCTTCAGATAGCTATGTTTCCAAAACTAACTAAAACCGATGATGGTCAAAAAATAAAAGTTAATGAAATAAAAAGTTTCATTTTTCAAAAAATCTTTAACTATTACCTTGCAGTTTTCTTATGATCTAGATTCAGAAAAAAACAAGTTACAATTCAACAACCAAAACAACGAAGGGGATCAAAAGGAAATAATTATAAAACCCTAGAACTCCAACCAGCGTTCAACAACAAACTGCCTATATCAGTGGCAAAGTATAATGATTTGATAAAACTTTGCAATAGTGGTGTGATACCAAATAGGTATCATAAAGAATTTAAATCATTAAAAAGAAATGAAAATGTAGATGTGTTAGGAGAGACTGATGAAGAAGACAATAATATTATTTTAGAGACTGATCCTACCGAGTATTGAAAAATGTTTATTGTTTTATATTATTATTTTAAATTTTATTAACATAATATTGTGTTAAATATTAAATAATTTGTATTGAGTCAAAAAGTTAACTATTATTATTTTGTTTTTAATAATTATTTATGTTATTTTTAATTTGTATTGAGTCAAAAGTCTAACTATTATTATTTTGTTTTTAATAATTATTTATATTGTTTTTAATCTTAAACTGATTTTATATTATTTTAAATTTTAATTTGGCATAATATTGTGTTAAATTTTTTTTATTGAGTCAACAGATGAGTTAACTATTTGTAATTAATTTTTTTTTATAATTATTAATATTGTATAGGTACAATTTAATAAAAAAATTAATTAAGGGTTACATTATTTGGAATTTTTTTTTTATTGTGTGTCAATTGTTGTAACTATCACCATAAAAAACATTAACCCACAATAATTAATACTATGAAACGCCAAGTAATGTATCCAACAGGCCAGTCAACTTTGGAGTAATATACAATAAATTACATTTGATTTAGCGTAGTTAGCATAATATTGATACATAGGTATACCAAGCTCAAGTCTTTTAAAAAAAAATTCAACGATGTAGGTCATAAGGATTACAAAATAACTTTATTTTAGTGCCTCCTGTAAAATTTCATTTTTGAGGGTTACATCAGTTGTCCAATTAACTGACGAATTATATGTTATACATTTTACCTTATTATAGTTATTTACCTACAATATTCAATTAAACATTCTAAATCAATCATCTTAGTCAAGAATAAACCAAAATGATATAGCCTAGCTCAAAACAAGTATATACATACTTTATTATAAGAAAGGTTGTGTTAGGTACAAATAGGAAATTTAAATTAGTTCCTTATTAGCTAGTTGAAATCTAATATGATCAAAATATTAACCCCAGATAGCATGCACCAAAAATATTCACAAGAATACGGTGCACACGGTGTTTCCGACCGTCTATTGAACCGATATCAAAACATTAATCTCACCAGTCATCACTCCACATTGATAATAATTATAACATTATTTGCCAGTAATTGGGAAACAAAGTTAAAAAATGATTTATAATTGAGTTAAGTATCATAAAAATAAATAGTTAATAAATGTCACAGAATAGTTTGAGCCTTTTAAAGTGCATTTCAATGGGAATGAACTTTGAGCATACAGATATCTGATTCTATACCTACATTTGGGAGTTATATCTAATTTATAATAGTTAATATTTTAGTGAAACTTAATCAAAAAAATTCTAAAAGCCTAGTCTTTTAAACCAGGAAGCGTGTATACTAGGGCAAAAACTTGGGTACACAATTTAGTGGTGATGAATTCTCAAAAATTGTCAGACACATTAGAATTCATAGAAAGTCCAGTTTACGTCCAGTCTTTAGTTAGACGGAAATTAATAACTAGGTACTTGGAATCTACTACTAATTCTCAAACATTTAAAGAAAAACTAAGTTCAATAGTATTTAGGTATACTTAATTTAGATATATGGCTGGATATTAGGTAAAGAAATAATTTTAAATAAATTTAACAACTTATAAAATTAGGTAGGTGGTACTTAACGCAAAACCAATCAATTTTTTGTACTTAAATTCACAAGATTATGAACAAGAAGTTTATCAAAAAAAACACTAGGTTTATAGTCAACAAAATATATTATTAAAATTACAAATATTAAAAACGCAAAAATCGAACATTTATTTATTGAATTAATGTAACTACCAAGTGTACAATAAGTATTTATATATTATTATTATTCAAAAAAAAAATCACTATTTGTATTTGATAAACTCAATAAGTAAACGAGATGGCAATACATATACATAATCATAATAAATAATAATATTAACACGTGAGGAGAGACGTCATCCAGTGATGAAACCCTCCAGAATAGTAGGTCACAGCACCAGCGCTTTTTGAGGCTGTGTGGCGGGTTGTTAGGAAAAGTATGTGATGTAAGAAGGGTGTTGGTGAAGAAAGCATCCTTCAAAATTCACATTTTATAAAAGTGATGTTTGCACAAGTATTTTGAGATTCAAGATGATTGATGAACATTTTTAAGTTTTGAACACCATACACGAATTTACGTAAGTTTGAATAATATAGAGTTAGTACATTTAACGGGCAAAGAAGTGCATGGGACCAGCTGTATTATAGGAGTACAACCGGGTTTTTATGTTTATACATTATTAGGTCTATGCAGTCTTATGAGTAAAAAATGTGGACGATTCGTTCAAGTCTGAGTTTGTAGAAAAAAGTTTTTTTTGCATATTTGAGAATATTTCATGGGTTAGGGAATATTTAACCTATTTAGCATATTTTAGAATATCTTGTAAATTGTAAGAAAAAATATTTAATTATTATTAATTTTAATGTTACGGTACTAGAAATTTTTTTTTTATCATTTTGATAAAAAAAAAATTATAGCATTTTACCATAATTCATAACTTTATAAGTTTCCGAGTCGTTCACTGAACTTGTTGGCTAACTTGCAATATTGTTTTCTTACTGTTTTAAAAATTCAAATTCGTTTAGTTGATTGTAGTGATTATTTTATATTCCTATTTCCTAGTTACTTTGGTTCAATTTCATTATGCAAGTGTAAACCACACTTAAATAATTATTATTTAAGGATTACCGTCCTATTGTTTAATATTTTGTTATGTTTTAATGTACATAATTATTTGTTATTTTTTCTTACTGTGACTTCAGGGTTTAATCCAGATTTTAATTAAAATATACCAAAGGACTATTGTTTTTATGTTTTAATATTATACTGTTATATATATATTATATTCCTACTCTTGCTGAAGTCCAATAATATTCCATTAGTATAAACCTAAAAAATTTTTAAAAAAATGCATATGAAAGCATATATTGATGTTTATTGATTATTTTGGCAAAATCCTGTCTTTACTTATTACTTATCCAATACAATATTAATTTTCAAATTTAGATATTCAATTTTATTATAATCAAACAATAAATAGATGGACAATGATAGCTCATATGATTAAGAGGACGCTACACCCGCATGTGTTGTCACAGTCTTACAAATGTAAAACATAGCAAAACTTTTTAGTGAAGGTGAGAACTACTAAAGGCTGTAGTCCAAGCCAAGCAACCAAATTTTCACACTATAAAATGGAGAATATTAACTTGTGCAACATTGATTTTACTTCTTTGATAACAGACTAAAAAAAAACAACAATGCACAGTACCTACATGTTCTTATAGTATTACATAAATTTGTAATACGGCAGGGCCGGCTCAAGGGAGTTGGAAAGGTATGCCCCAGCACCTGGCCCCGCGATTTCAAAGGTACCACACCTCAAGTAGTATTATAATAGGTAGTATTCATATTGTATATAATCTAAACGTATTAGGTGTATAGCACTCAGTATTCATATCAAAGTTGGTTTGAAACTATGTTGTAATCTAATAGCTTATAAGTAATAACCAATAGGTAATCCAGTAGGTACATGTAACAAATTTATGAAGTCAGGGACTTATTCATTAAACAATTTTATTTAAACCATTATTAAGGGGGCCTAGTGTTAACCGAACTATGTGCAAATAGCCATTTTATGTATTTTTTTAGTATTTAGAAAGAGAACTATTTCATATGAAAAAGTAATTACACACCAGGCCCCTCAAATCCTTGAGCCGGCCCTGTAAGACAGAGACAATATATGAGGGTGTATAGAGGCAGTGCCATATTTAAGCAAGGACAAATAGGACATCTTCACTGGGCCCACCGACTTAAGAGATACAATATTAATTGTATACCTTTTTGGCTTCTTATCATACTTTTGGAAAACAAAAAAAATTTGGATTTTACTAGGATATTTTGTTGGGTTATACAAAGTATAATGGATATTTCCCGATAAGATTGCCTTAATCAACATTGCCAACAACAAAACCTAATTGGTTAATTAATCATCATATTATTACACACGATGTAGCATGGACCTAGAATAAATTAGGAGGGGCAGTGTCCCTTCTTATATTTATCATACCTTGTTTTAAAATAGTACAAAACAGCTGGTTATAACTATTACCATAGTTTTATTTTTTAAATCTTAATTTTCAATTTTAACTTATCTAATAGATGTTGGATAATGAATAATGAATAATTTTATGAAGTTAAACCGCGGACACCCGTAGCCCGTAGTAAGCGTATAGTAGTGGGTATAGTAGTGGGTATAGTAGTGGGTATAGTAGTGGGTATAGCCTGTTAACACAAACAGTGTTACCTCAAAAAGGAAATATGTAGTGGAGGTAGACAACATGTTGCTGACCACAGTGTTATCAAACAACAGTTCTTTGATAATACTCTTTTATGAGATCGTATTAGATATATTTTGAATTTTTGTAACTTCACACTTATTTAGTTGTCTCATTGCCTGTGGTCTTAATTCTTATGATCAATTAGATATTGATGAGAATAAATTGTTATTTTTCTGTTTATAGTTTATTTTATATAAACTAACAATATGAACAAAAATAATAAGAATAAGGTGAAGTCTTAGGAACATTACTTCCCAGCATTACTATAAAAACCAAATTCTAATTCAGGTAAACTTATTTTTCAAAAAGTTATGTTAATATTTTTACTCATACCCACGACTTACAAAATAATTATATCTATAAAATATTAATTGACTTAGACAATTCACCAAATGCCGTATTCAATTCCAAATTACAAGCTACAGAAATGACTGTTATGAATTATAAACAACTAAACAACTTAATAAAATTAATCAATCACGGGATCAATTATTTTTTAATATTTTTTGTAATGTTATGTAGAAAAAACTTCATCAGATCACAAACACAAATTAATAGAATCAACTGAATTAAATACTGATTAGGTATGTTTTAATGTGAATAAAAATTATTTTATCTTTTTGTGTTTCGTGTTCATTGTGGTAATGTGGTATTATTAATTTATAGTATTTTAAATATTTTAAATTATGTATAGGTAATATGTATAGAAATAAGTGAACTATTTTCGTCTTCAGTAAAAGAAATACAACTAAAACATTATGACAGTTGCTATTATTTGTATAATTATTTTATTCATGAATTAATTAATAACTCATCAGTAATTAGTAATATATTATCTACATTTTAATTCATGAATAGATGATTAACTTAGTATTTAGTACTTGACTTACTACCTAATGCTCTACATCTACACTTTAAGATTTAAAAATAAGTATATTTTATACATCATTAAGTTTATGTATTTTTTATGTTTTTAAACAAAGTAGTTAAAAATGATTTACTCGGTAGTTTCATTCATATGCATGTTTAATGTATGTTTTATAGAAATTATAATATAGCAGTGATTACTTATTTATGTTGCTGTTTTCAAATTAAATCATGTAACTTTAATAGACGGTCATAAAAGAGATCCCGTAAAAGATTATGAAAATGCGAAGATTTCTCTCACACTTAACAAAGGTCCATTTCAACCAAAAAATATATTGTATCCATTAAGTAATGGAAGAAAATGTTGGGAAATATGGTTTACACAATACAAATGGCTTGAGTATAGTGTAGCTCTAGATTCTGTTTTTTGCTTCTTTTGAAGAGCGTTTTATAAACCTGGTAAAATGGATGATGTTTTTAGAATCTTCAATAAGAGTTGATGAATTTATAAAAATGGTACCATATTAGGCAAATTAAATACTCAGTACCTGTACGAACGTTGTAACAGAAAACCGACAATATTTATCAACTGTCTTAAAAACAATTCTTTACTGCAAAAGACAAGGTATTGCGCTACGCAGGCATGATGAAAGTAATGATAGTGACAATCAAAGAAACTTCCTTGAACTTATGAAAATTAAAGCTGGTGATAATTGTATTATTGATAGATGTTATTTACAAAAAGAAAAAACATTTCGTTATGTAAGCTATGAATATCAAAATAGTTTTATAAATTTGATGGGTAAAACATTTTAAATCAGATAATTGATAATGTAGAAAATGCAGATGTTTACAGTGTAATAATGAACGAAACTCAAGACTTAAAAAAACACGAACAAGTTTCTATTGTTCTAAGGTACTGACGTTACTGTGATAAAAGATTAAATGTGTTAGAAAATTTTAATTGTTTTTATACAACAGACAAAATGTATAGGGAAACCCTTCATATTTATTAAAAAGTGCTTTGCAATCTTTGTACTTAAAAATTGAAAACATGAGAGGACAATTTTAAGATGGAGCTGCCTCAATGCGTGTTTCTTATTCTGGAGTTGCTAAACGAATTCGAAGATGAAAATAAACTAGCTTTGAATGTGCATTGTTATTTGTTAAGCACATATACCTACTAAATTTGCGAGAGCCATGTAGTTGAAAATTATTGATCAATTATGAGGACTACAATTAATATAAATTTGATATTATTTTAAGTATAAAGTTAATACATAGTTGTATATACCTACCTGCAGTTTTTATGATTATGACACATTTTGTTTAGAAGTTATAAAATATTAAAGTTTTTCTATGTTTTTAATGTATTTATTTATGTTTAATTTATTTCATTACTTATTAATATTGATCACCTTATACTAATGTACAACAAAAGGTTATGTTAACATATAATTGCCGTGACACGGGAAATCATTAATAAACAAGACAAACAAACAAATAATTACCTGCGACGCGTGTCCAGTGAAAAATAAAAGCGGGCGGACGATTTGAGCGTTGTGGACGTAATAAGCGCGACGCGTCGCGTGAATCGCGCGAAAAAATTCCGTCGGCAAACAATAAAAACACAAACACCTAGACGCGTGCGTTCGAACGAGCGGACCGCAGGACGGCGGTCAGTACGCAACGACCGAGTGAACGGCGGCTATGCGACGGTTGCGATAAGCGCTAAAAAATGCAAGGTTACGAATGACGACGCGACGGTAGAAAACGAACATCGACCGAACGCAGTTGTAGCCGGGACGCGAACACGTTTAAACTCCAGCGCGGTTGACAACACAATATGGCAGCTGTTGTTGTTTGTGCCTTGTGGTATTATTTTGTACGCAACACGTCTGCACACGCAGATGGTGTCCGGGTCGTTCATGGTATCCGCGGTACAGAGCGATATTCCTGGTCGGTAACCGGTTCGTACCGACGGTGCCGCGTCCGCTACTCCTACACACCGCGTGGTCGACGGATTTCGACGGACGAAAAACCGGTGACGGCGGGACGCGGCGACTTGTCACAATAATTTAGTGGCGACTCGTGGTTTGGACGACGGGACGATCGCACCCCCTACTAAAATTAATCAAACGATGAAAATTAACCGTACCTATAATTATATTCTTAATTCTACATTTTTAAACAGTAAAATCATAATACGTAATACGTTTGTCGTGTGTGAACATTAAATTCGTTTCTCTCAGATACCAGGAGCATATTGCACATGGTTAATGGGTATGCATGTCACACACGGACAGTGTTTGGCCAGCGTCGTCCGAGCAATATTCTGTATAATATAATGACTTATAAAGGCGGGATCCCACGACTCGTGTATTTGACGAATATTTGGTATTCGCCGAGTAGTGGGTATGGGCAGTGGCGTATTCACGGGGGGGGGGGAGTCCCCCGGGTCTCGACCCCCCAAGAAAAAAATTTAAAAGTCATAAATAACTTGGTACGTAGGTACCGAGAAAGAGAAAATTAATTTTATATTATGGGTTTTTAATGTTTCTATTATAAAAAAAAAATATACAATATTTGTATAAATATTAAATAACTTGGGTTTAACTTTTGGTTATTTTTGTCTAAAAAACTATTAATTTGTATTAATAAATCATAATAGTAGTTAAATATACATATAATATAATATAAATACCTAATATAATTATTACATCATTACTCGTATATGTTTTTTTTATATTATAAACTTGTTTACTTGTAGGTACTTAATATTTAGACCCCCCACAAAAAATTTGAAAATACGCCACTGGGTATGGGAGTACTTGTACGAATATTCGGTATTCGATATTTGTTATTCGCCACCTTCCCGTGGATTGTAGGCATAACTTGACAATTATTCGATTTTTCACGGTTATTCATCAAATACACGAGTCGTGGAATCCCGCCTTAAACGCAGCGCAGCAATAACGTGTGCGTATTGTTTACTGGCGGCGTCGTCCACGCGGTAAAATATTAATATAATAGGTACTACTAATATTTACTAATATATTACTACTTCTATATATTGGGTATTTTATATTTTTAAAATTAACAGCGTTGTCGGTTGCTAATCGCTATTATTATTATTTTTATTTCGTTTTGTACTGCGAACTGCGTCTAGCCGGATGTAGTATGTACATGTAGTTTTAGTATTTTTTATACTTAATTTGACAATTTCTTACACCTATACTACACTACCGCTATTACATTTAAAGCCGCGCCATAACCACTAGCACCAATGGCCACTGCATAATATTATATTTGCAACCGCCAACGAAGTCGCCTGCAGACCCAGACGCGAACGTTTAAAAACGGTTGACAAAAAATAAAAATAAAAAATGAAACACCGGAGAAACAAAAACTACCTGCTAGATCAGTGGTTCTCAATCTTTTTAGGACCACGACCCAAATCTATCGTGACCCACATCACTTGTTTACAAGATCAAAAATTAGTTCTAAAAGTAAAAGTTAAAAAACTTATCGCGAACCGTTAAGAATTGATTCACATCTAGCAGCTAGATCATAGACCTATAAACTACTTGACAGCGTTTCTCACACCGCCCTGCCATTGGTTAATCCAGACGACATATTATACTGAGAGGGAAAACATAACAAATGTGAAATGAGCGTACGGGAGAGAAAAACCATGTTTTAGCGAATTGAGATATGCCTTATTAAATACAGTGAAACCTCCCTTAACGGACACCACTAAAGAGCAGACACCTCCGAATAACGGACGTTTTTATGGAAACGGGTATATTTTCACCACTTTTATATAGGAAAACCCCTAAATACCAGACACTTTTATGGCAATTTAATTTGTGATTTTGATAAAATTTTTATCGTAAATATAGGATAATATTGTAGAATATTAAAAATATCTAATCTAATGTTACTACAATACATTATTATAATATGTACTATGTATACTATGTACAATTATAGTTTAAATATCGCGTCGATAAAAATATTTTTCTAGTCTATGTTCTGTGATGTTAACCTACTCATATATTTTTGGTACGTATTTAGTTGTATTTGTGATTTCAATACATACGGACGTATTCGAAAACGTATTGTAAGTACGCAATGGTTAATAAACGAAAAATATGAAGTCTGAAAGATAAAATTGGGATTCTTGAATTTACAAATTTACAATTTACATTTTCATTAATTTTTACATACATAATACAGTGAAACCTCTAAATACCGGACACTCTCGGTTGCCGTAATTTTGTCTGTTATTTAGAGGTGTCCTAAAAAAAATCGGAAATATTATATTATATAATAATGATATAGGTATGTATTGTATATGCATTATTTTAATAATAAATAAATATTAGTTGTACATATTATTATTTAAAATTATGATATTATTATGTATGTAAAAATTAATGAAAATTGAAATTGAAATTCGTAAATTCAAGAATCTCAATTTTATTTTTCAGACTTCATATTTTTCGTTTACTAGCCGTTGCGTACTTACAATACGTTTACGAATACGTCCGTACCTATGTATTGTAATCACAAATACAACTAAATACGTACTAAAAATGTACGAGTGGGATAACATCACAGAACATCAGGGCCGGATCTAGGGGGGGGGGAAGTCGGGGATTTATACCCGGGCGTATAATTTCCGTGGGCGTATTTTGAAGGTTTTAAATTTTAAATGGACTTTGAAACAAAAGTCATAACTACAAAATAATTTTTTGAAAGAAATGTATGTAATAATGTGCATGTGAATAAAATAATACTATATTATTTTTAATTTTACCAAGTAATAACATTGTTTTAAAATGGACAAATAGGTATGCATTTCATTGGAAATACCCGTCCACTACTATCAGCGGGATTGACTGTCCCAGCCGATCTAATAATAAAATATTAATTATTCAAATAAGTGGGAAATTAAAATATCGTTGAATTTTATTTTATTATCAATGTATTGTGATTCGTCTATCGTCGTTTCATGTGTCCGTGTTAATGTGTTATATTAATAATTTCATTTTAATTTTGACACTGCAACAGGCAACTGTTAAAAGCTATATTATCATCGTCATTCGTCCGTGTTTAATAATTAGTACTCAGGTTAGTACAACCAAAATTAACAATATTGCTATTTTTTTAATCTGTATGTAGTCAATAGTTTATTTATTAAGAACATTTGTGAATATCTAGTATTTGTTATGGAACTTAATTACATCGCAGCCCGCAGGGCACCTTTTTTTTGGAATTATTTTTTATTTTTGTATTGTATGTTTTTTTTTTGGTTATACATATTTTGCAGTGTTGGGTTGTAACGTAAAAGAAGTAACGCGTTACTTAATTTGTAAAACGTTACGTAATTTTATTAGAATTATTTCCAAGTAACAAAAATGTAATGAACATAATTTAACTTATAACGCGTTACTATTTAAAATTATTTAGTACCTATTCCAGTATTGCAGCGAATTTAACAAAAAACGTTTCCATGCATGTTCAAATTTAAAAGTTCTTATTTAATTAAGTTCTTTATTAACACATATTTTTTAATAGTTATAAGTAGGGAACAGATTTAACTGTAAATACATATTTTTATTAAAATTAGATATTTTAGATCTGATAAAAAAATATGTATGATTTAGAATTTAGATCATTCTAATTGAAATAAATCCAAATTTATTTTATATATTTTTACATATTTGGTAAATAAGTACATATTTTCGTAATTTTTTAGTTTTTCATTGATTTTTGATGACGTTTAACATCATCAATTCTACTTCGTCTAAACAACAGTATATGTAATTTTTGACAAAGATATTTTAATAGGAAAAATTCAACAAGGGTTTATAGAAATTGAATACACTTCTTCTGTATAGTGAATAAGAAATAATGCCCCTATCACATCTGTTGATGTGGAGCGGTCTTTTATAGCCAATACAAAAGTATTATCCGACGAAACCGTCGTAATTTCTTATTTGCAAACCTACAATAATATATTGTTTCTTGTTGATTTGTTCCAGAATAATATTCATAATTTTATATACCTACACCATTATTAATTTATATTACATTTTTAAATATTTATTATTTTGTAATTTTCAATACTAATACATTTTTTTCAATTTATACATATTTTGGATTTTTTATTCCATATTTTATGAAAAATTGGTACATATATTGATTTTTTTATTACAATAAAATCAGTTCCCTAGTTATAAGTAATTAATATTGTTATGTACTTATGTATTAACTGTAGGTACGTATTATTTTTGTACATTTTTTTACTGTAGGTGTACTTCTAGACTAGTTACATTATTGCTTGGCAGAATGATAATATTGCTAAGAAATTAAAAAAAAAAATTGTTATACCTCCTTAATGTTATATTGTTATGTTTTATTTAAAATTTGTAAAGAAACCATAAATATATTTATAGAGATATATTTTTGATATCTATACTTTCTCCTCTATTTTGTTTAAGCTTTTTTGTGCAGTCTCATATATTCTATTTGGTTAGTTTTTTGTATTAAGCTCCTTTCTTCATCTTATTTATTTTTAAAGCTCAATATGTCAAAAAGACCACCAGGTTCTTATTTCCGAAACAAAAAGAAGCAAAAAGAAGCAGAAGCTAAAGAACTAGCAACACAATGGGAGAAATCTAAAATTAAATGGTTCAACATTAAAAACGAACAAAAAATGAATACATTAAAAGATGGGGCTTCTGAAATTCAAAAGATTAATGAAAGTATTCAAATTGAAAGTGATAGTGGTTGTGGTCAAATTGAACAAACATCAGATATCAATGAATTAAGTTTTCAAGAAATACCTCTAGAGTTGGATGAAAATATTTTAGTTGATCATGATTTATCAAATGGTATAGTTGAGAAACAATCACTTGTTGATGAAGAAATAAATGCAAAAATAATTGAAGGAACATCAAATATCAACGAATTAAGTTTTCAAGGAATGCCTGTAGACCTGGATGAAAATATTTTAGTTGATCATGATTTATCACATGGTATAACAGAGAAAACGGAGAAACAATCACTTGTTGATGAAGAAATAAATGTGTTACAACCTCCAGAAATAATATTTAATAATCCTCAATCGTGGCCAACTATAACTGATAAGTTAAAGTGCATACTTGTTCAAAATGGCCCAAATCGTGATAAATTAGAACATAAGCCTTTTAAAAACCATTGGTTTTACAAAAAATTACCTAATGGAGAAAGTGTTGAAAGATCATGGATGATGTATTCACAACCAAATGACGCAATTTTTTGCTTTTGTTGTATGTTATTTGGTAAACAATTTACTGCTTTAAGTGATCCCAAACAAGGTTTTTCGTGTTGGAAAAAAATTGAGCGCTTAAAAGAACATGAAGATTCTCAAGACCATGTAAAACATTATTTAGAATGGAAAATGCTTGAAAGCAAACTACTGAAAGCAGGGGGTATTGATGACGCCCTACATAAAGAAATACAATCAGAACAAGAAAAGTGGCGACATGTTTTAAAAATAATATTAGATGTGTTACTTTATTGTGCAAATAATAATCTAGCCTTAAGAGGAAATTCAGAAGATATAGGTAATCCAGCAGCAGGGCATTTTTTAAATCTAATTAGCTTAATAAGTAAATCTGATGGAGTATTAAGGCAACATATTGAATCCCACAAGAAAGGCTCTGTATCTTATTTTTCTCATCACATTCAAGATGAATTTATTTCTTTATTATCTAAAAAGGTCAGAGAAAAAATAGTAAATCAAATCAAGTCTGCAAAATATTTTACTATTATGTTCGATTGTACACCTGATGTTTCCAAAAGTGAACAAATGAGTGAAGTTATCCGATATGTTCATATTTCTAATGGAAAAGTTTGTATAGAAGAAATTTTTTTAGGATTTATTTTATCACATGAAAAAACTGGAAAAGGTTTAGCTAGTGAAATATTAACTCAATTATCTGATGATGATTTAAATATACAAAACTGCAGAGGCCAAGCTTACGATAATGGAGCAAATATGGCAGGAAAATATAAAGGTGTGCAAGCGAAAATTATGGAAAAAAATAGTTTGGCTACTTTTGTACCATGTAGTGCTCATAGTTTGAATTTGGCTGGTGTCAACGCTGCATCATCTAATGTTCAAATGAAAAACTTTTTTGGCAAGATTCAACAATTATTCAATTTTTTTTCGGGTTCAC
>JANEHU010004966.1:0-200112 GCA_027563435.1 Nasonovia ribisnigri
AAAAATCATGTTAAATATAAGTACATTTAATAAAAATAAATAGCTAAAAAATTTTTCCGTGCATTTAGCATAGGGACAATACTATGTTTGGATCCGGCATATGTAGAAACTCCCTGATAAAACGTTATCACTAATAAAGCGTATTATTGGTTGCCTGCCCATCAGCGTTGCATCAGCTGAAAGAAGTTTTTCCACTTTGCGCAGGTATATCTATCTACATTTAAATTTATAATATTAAATTAATATAACCAAATAATCTTATTTTTCTACTAAAATGTTTTAAATATAGGTTAAAGGATTGGTTAAGATCACGAATGTGTCAAGATAGATTAAATGGTTTAGCGTTACTTCATGTTCATAAGGAAAAAGAAGTATCAACAGATAACATCATTGAACGATTTTCAAAAGTTAAAAAAAGAAATATAGAATTAATAATGTAATATACCTATTTTATATATATATTTTTTATAAATAAATAGCTAATTTTTGTTGTTTATTATATTAATTGTATATCTATATTTTTAAACGGTTTCAGATTAAAATTGATACCAATAATGTAACTATTTAAAATTTGTCACTATTGTGAAAAAACAATGACTTATGAGGGTCGAGGAACTCAAAAATATAATCTGTAATTTTAAATTTTATATAGATTTAAAAAACAACTCTAACTAAATTTTTGATCCTCTATTAGCCCCCACCTTGGTGAGTGATAAAACCCGCCCCTGCTGTTGATTTTCTTAATAACAGAGTTGCTTTTATCAGGATAAAGTTCATCTATTGTAAAAACCCTATCATCGTCAGTAGATTTTTGTTTGCGCTAGGCACATTCTTTATCGGTCACAGATATGTTTTTATGAGCATGCAGCAATAAGGCTGTCATATGACTGCATTTAGTTTGTCACACAGCACAAGTACACTTAGCAAAGTCAATAATGTCATTATTAAGGTTGTAGTAAACCATGTTTACTCTTTGTACCGGGCTTCGCCTTGTTGTGAACCCCTGTCTGTATGCTATACGCAGTATGAGATATAGTAATAGTTTAATATAGAATAGTGTGTAAGCATATTAATATGTGAACAGGCAGAGTCACACGGTCTAAAGGAATTCGCTGTGTGGACAGTTTTGAGCCCGAGCGAGCCCCTACCGTGTCTCGCTGTCTGTGTAAGAATGAGTGTAGAACTGGCAGACCATCGAGCAGAACCTCTGTTAATTACTTAAGTCTAATAATTATTCTGTACAACTAAATTTCTTTCAAAATTGATTATATTAATAAAGTATTAGTGATAACTCATACACCACGTATTTCTTTATTAGCGAACAAACTCGGTTGTGGAGACGTCCATAACATTTTTGGTGGCAGCGGTGGGATCCGTAGATTCCAGTTCGTTAAACAATAAGTTAATAAATTTCGTGTGATTTCGAGTTAAAGTAAATCTATGCTTATAATATAATTAAATACAAGAAGAAAATCTGAAGAAGAAAATCCGAAGAAGAAAATCCAAAGCATCCAGAAAATCCAAAGCATCCAGAAAATCCAAAGTGTCCAGAAAATCAAAAACCTCGCCGCCCGAATGAATGCGCGCACACACACACGCAAACGATTCATAAATCGTAATACACGCGCCGCCGTCGCCGCCGTGTCGATAGTGCCGCCGAACCGGACGACACTCACTTACGCACGCACACGCATTCGCCGTGTGTTCGAAACCGAACGTCTGTGCCGCCGCCGCGTATATATATATATTATACTATAATATAGAGCCGGAGGAATATAGTCACCGTAACGTCGTGTTTGTAAACAAATACTGCCGCCTAGTGGTATCAGGCAGTGTTGGCCGCCGCCGTCGTATTACGTATATATTACATCGTATTATATACGCTAATATTACGCGCGTTCTCCGTTTTCGTCAATATTTCGCACGGGCCGTCGTTATAGTAGTATATATTATTTATATAAATATACTACACGAGTGCGCCGTGATCATAGACGCATCACGCGTGAAATAAAATTATACTATATTAGTATTATCATAGAAACCCACTACAGGGTGTAGTGGTCCCCGCGCCAGCAGTTTCGGGGCTAGCGAACTTCAATTCCACAAGCGCAGTCGAAGAGGAAAGTCGTCGTTAACAGCCAAGGAATTCAATTCAAGCCAAGCAGAACATCAGTGCAGACCATCCCGAGCATCCCGAGCATCCCGTAGAAGTGTTAAAAATTCAGTAAATATAAAAAAAAAACATGGCAAGGATCATTGTAACTGCGATACTGTGAGTAAAAAAAAAAAAAAATAAATTGATAATAATATGAAAAAAAAAGAAACTGTAACCAAATCTTGATAAATAATCAGTTCTACACTCCGTACTAATTGATAAGTACGTCTTTTATTCTTATAATTATTATTTCTTTCTGTATGATTCAGAATCGTAAATCTGTAGTATAGTATTAATATAATATTAATATCGTAGTTAGCATTAGCATTTATGTATAATTGCATGTAAACACACACACTTTATTATATAAAATTAGCAATTCGTTAAGTATCAGTCAAGTAGCTAAGTAGTTAATGAGCGGAATAGGGAAAAACGATTCGGACCCAAATTCAAATAACGAATCAAATAACCCAATATCACCGCCAAGTCCTACCCCTCGTGTTAGTTTACCAATACGATTCTCAAATCCAGAAAATCCGACATCCGAACGTTCTATTGGGAATATCAGTACTGATAACATCTTCATCAGAACTGGCGTACTAATAGACCATAATTCAGAGTTAATACATAACGTCTCCGTAACTTTGGGGGAAGTAGATACCGTTTTGGGGGAAGCAGAAAATCAACTCAATCTTAATATCCTAGACCAATCAATCGAAGAAAATCTTTTAAATCAGAATACACCCTCCCCTCCTCTTAACTCTAGTGACCAAACCATGAATCCAGGCACTCAGGAAACAGCTCAAACACAGGATGTTACCGGTAATAACCAACAAAGCATCATGGTAAATTCTGAAGGATCATCAAATGCAGACACTCGAGCGATATCAAATCCTCAAGTAATTGAAGAAAATCCAGATCAATCCGGTGTACGATATTCATTCGGATCAAGAGGAGAGACAATAGGACTGGAGGCCGCTCTAAAACTCTTGCCAGGCTCGTTCAGTGGAGACAAGCAAGAGGAATTGGAGATATTCTTGGAAAAATGCGAGTTTGCGTTAGCATGCGCACATGACCATGTACAAGCTCGACTTCTCCAAGGTATCCAAGTTAGACTGACAGGGAAAGCCCGTCAGGCAGTCAAGTTCAAGGAAATAAAACATTGGACTGAACTAAAGGAAGCGCTAAAATCTGCATTGGAACCGCAGAGGACAACCACTTATCTATTCTCGGAATTGTATTCAACAAGGCAGAAAATCGGAGAAGATGTAACTAACTACGCAAATAGGATTGAGCAACTCCAAACGCTTATCATAGAGCAAGAGACCAGTGGGCACAGTTGGGAGGTAGCTCAAGCGCTAGGATGCGAGTATCAAGAAGCAAAGCATCCAAGTATTCGTAGAGGGACTAGGACCTCTAAAAGACTTCATCAAGGCCAGGAATCCGCTAACGTTACACAAGGCCATACAAGCAGCAAGGGAAGAAGAACGGGTCAGAAACTCACAAGAAGCGACAAAGAAGCTATATGGAGCGCCGCACCAATCCATGAAGAAACCTACTTGTTTTTACTGTAGTAAAGTGGGACATATGGCAAAGGATTGCAGGAGCAAACCGACAACGACAAACTCAAGACCTTCTTCCACAACGGCAACAATTAGAAGCATCGAATGCAACTATTGTAAAAAGCCAGGACACCTGTTGAAAGATTGCCGAAAAGGAATTATGTAAACTCCAAAAAAAAAGGCAACCAGCAGGAAAACCAGCAGCAACCGGCCGCCAGCGGTGGGCGCCCGGTGAGCGAATTGAAAGACATCGGCAACAACAAATCCTCTACTTCAAAGCAGAGCTAGATCGAGATCATTTAACCTGCCACATTGAACAGACCATCAGCAAAAAATCGAAGCTACTCTTAGACTCTGGGAGTGAGCTTAATCTAATAAAAATATCTTCTCTCGCGGATCAGACAATCGTGTATGAAGATGTCATTTATCACCTGAAGGGCATTAATGACCAGATAGTACACACACTGGGACAAACACAACTGGAACTATACATCGAGGACAAAATTATCGTTGCAATGTTCCAGGTAATCCATTCTACATTCCCAATACCGAACGATGGTATCCTTGGACGACCATTTATGGTAGAAAACAAAATTATTCTGAATTATCAGACTAATGAAGTTATCATTCCTGATGGGGCTGAAATAGTGCTACAACCTCGCACTGAAACCCTCGTAGGAATAGAAGCAGAGAATCACGCAGAAAACGAAATCATCCTCATCGAATGTCAAAAAGTCACGAAATCAGTCATGTGCAGTAACGCTGTAACCAAAGTACAAAACAAAAGGGTGTTAGCCACACTCATCAACCCAACCGAAGAAGCAATAAGGCTAAGGACGCCCAATTTAAAGGAACTGATTCACGAGCAGTTCAGGGAAGCTCTGATCCATTCGGTACAAGTCACGGATCGACAAGAAGAACCTCATGCAAGCAGTAGTCGACTAAAAAGATTGGAAGAAGCACTTAGAACCGATCATCTGAATTCTGAAGAAAGGAAATCAATAGTGGCCATCTGTCAAGACTACTCGGACATATTCTTTTTAGAAGGAGATCGAGTGTCGGCAACTACAGCGGTCACACACAGGATCAAAACCTCAGAAGCGGTATCGCCAATTCACGTGAAACCCTACCGTTTACCACAAAGGCATAGACAAGAAATTACGGACCAAATGGAGGCCCTAGAACGGGAAGGTGTGATTACAGCTAGTGAATCACCTTGGAACGCTCCACTCCTAGTAGTCCCGAAGAAACCTGACGTCAATGGCCAGGTTAAATACCGTGTCTGCGTGGATTTTCGCCGACTGAATGAGGTCACGATAGGGGATGCTTTCCCACTTCCGAACATTGTGGATATTTTGGACCAATTAGGAAGGTCGAAATATTACAGTACCCTGGATTTAGCTCATGGGTACCACCAGATTCCTATGGATCCCTCCGACCGTAGCAAAACGGCGTTCTCTACAGACCGGGGACACTTCGAATTTGAACGAATGCCATTTGGTTTGAAAGGAGCTCCAGGGACCTTCCAGAGGCTCATGAATAAAGTTTTAATCGGTATAAATGGAATCAAGGCATTCGTATATCTTGATGATATCATCATCTATGCAAAAGATCTAAATGACCATTCACAGAAAATCACAGAGATTTTTCAGAGACTCCGGCAATACAATCTCAAACTTCAACCATTGAAGTGCGAGTTTCTCCGCAAAGAAGTTAATTATCTCGGACATCAAATCACTGACGAAGGAGTCAAGCCAGATCCTCAGAAGATAAGTTGTGTGAAACAATTTCCAATTCCAAGAAATGTGAAAGAGGTCAAGTCTTTTTTAGGACTATCAGGTTACTACAGAAGATTCATCAGAAACTATGGGCAGATCGCAAAGCCACTGACCTCATTGTTAAAAAAGGACGTTCCCTATAGATGGAGCGATTTATGTCAGACGTCGTTTGAAACATTGAAGAACCTCCTCACTCAAGCTCCGATTCTACAATACCCAGATTTCCATAAGCCATTTAATCTAACGTGTGATGCAAGCAATTACGCCATAGGATGTGTACTGTCTCAAGGACCTATTGGAAAGGATTTACCAATAGCTTTCGCATCAAGGACACTAAACAAGGCTGAAATCAACTACAACACTACGGAAAAAGAACTAACAAGTATTGTATGGGGAATAAAAGTATTTAGGCCGTACCTATTTGGACAACATTTCAACATAATAACGGACCATCGTGCACTGGTTTGGTTATTCAACATTACAGATCCCGGATCACGTTTAACTCGATGGCGTTTGAAGCTGGAAGAGTACCAGTACACTATTCATTTCAAACCAGGAGTGAATAATACAAATGCCGACGCACTGAGTCGTATTCAAGTGGTAACTACGAGAGCTCAAACCTCATCGAGTCATCATAATCAGTCAGAACCTCCAGAAACTCAAGGAACCTCTTTACAACCAGTAGATAACGAACACCCAGACTCAGAATCGAAGGGCGAAGGTGATGCTGGTTATCAAGCATTTCTGAAAGCAGACAAAACTAAACCTGGGTCCTACGAAGAACATTGCCGAGCGAACAGGAGATCTGTTCTCCTTAGATGCTGAAATCTCATTAGCTCATTGTGCATCGGCAGATTTTAAATCGAGGAAAGGAATTGCATTCGAATTCCGAAACCGATTTGGAAAAATTACTGAACTTCGTCGACAAAAATGCCAAATAACAGAGATTGCAACAATCAATGTGAACAATCATCAGTTGTTTTATTTAATCACAAAAGAATTTTTCTGGCAAAAAGCAAGCTATGAAATTCTATTTCAATGTCTTCAGAACCTCAAGTCAATCTGTGTCAAGTATAAAGTTACACAGCTCGCTTGTCCACGTCTAGGCTGCGACCTAGATGGACTGAAGTGGGAAGTCGTACGAAATATATTGAGGTATATCTTCCGTGACTCTCCTGTGTATATTCAGATATACACTCGCGATGAGTTAACGGCAGATAACAAACTACAGATCATCAAGGAATTTCATGAAAATCCACTTGGTGGACATCAAGGTGTAACGCGTACATACAATAAAATTGCACAACAGTACCAATGGCAGGGCATGAGAGCACAAATCCGGAAATACATCAAGAAATGTCCTGTATGTCAAATTAACAAAACACCAAACCGGACCATCAAGGAACCTATGGTGATAACAACTACGGCTTCGAAACCATTCGAAAAAGTATTCATGGACATTGTAGGGCCACTCAACAAATCTTACCACGGGAATTCATATATTTTAACTTTGATCGATGATTTTTCAAAGTTCACATGGGCATGCGCCATGAAGGATCATGAAGCAAACACCGTCGCACAACATTTTGTTACTCAATTTGTATGTCTGCATGGGCAACCTGAATCTCTAGTGACAGACTGTGGAACTGAATTCCTTAGTAAGGTTTTCAAAGAAGTATGCAAACTCTTAAATATCTCTCAAACATCAACTACTCCGTATCATCCTCAGAGTAATGGTAGTTTGGAGAGAAGTCATAGAACCCTTGGTGAATATTTGCGGAACTACTCTGGAAAAAATCCGCAAAACTGGGATGTACATGTTCCTTACGCAATGTACTGTCATAATTCTTCAGTACACACCTCCACGGGGTTTCAACCACATGAAGTCGTATACGGATATCCGTTATCAATACCAAATTCATTAAGTCGCAAGCCAGAACCTCAATATAACTATCAAGACTACCAGTACGAAATGAAACGTCTTATGCAAGAAACGCATCAGATGGTAACCGAGCAACAGATGAAATCGAAACAGAACTCGCAGGAGCGATATGATCGTACAGCTGTGCCTTTACAAATCAACGAAGGTGATAAAGTCATAGTGCAAGAAAAAACAAGTAAAGGAAAATTAGCACCTAAGTGGTTAGGGCCATTCACAGTGGTGGAAACTAATGCAGACTCTCCGAATGTGACCATATTAAAAAAAAATAAACATGTAAAATTGCACAAAAATCTCTTGAAGAAATTTCATGAATGAAATCTAATTTGTGTTCCAGAACCTCACTGATATGTTGTGGACTTTCAAACTCTCAGAGCAGTTTTCAAGTTACTTCATTCCAGAACTCATCAGGCTTATACTTTGAAGCAATGGGACCTCTTCGCATATCTTACACAAATTGGGATTTCGTCACTTACGTGAATCTGACAACTTATTACATGAAGTACCAAATACTCCAGAAATTCCATGATCAGACGGGCGACGTTTGTATTCAACTGAAAAAAAGAGAGGACTCGATCTTAACTAGTGCGTGTACGGATTTCATACAATCCACATCTCCGTTCATGCAAGAAATTGAATCAAATTTCAATTCTGTCATACGAATCCTCGGGTCAAACCACAGAACCTCTGAACATCCGAATCGACAACCTCGCGGGTTGATAAATGCAGTAGGAAGGCTAGCAAACATTCTTTTTGGAGTTTGCTCTGATCAGGATGCAGAATTCTTTTACAAAAACATTGAAGACCTAGCTCGTTCCGAGGATAAACATGTTCATCTATCACAGGAACAAATACGCATAGTCTCTTCAGTCATGAATAATGTTAATTCTACCATGCATGAACTACTAGCAGATGATCAGAAATTGCAGGAGAATATAAACAAAATAGAAGAACAATCCAGGCGTTCTGAAGTAACAATCAATGTATTGGAAATACAAAACACCTTCCTGGAACACACTGCAATATTGACAGTTTTTCTAAACCAATTCGCTTGGGAAACTCAAAACCTCCAATCCATTGTTAACTCAGCATTAAATGGATTGATGCATACAAATGTCTACCCCCCATCTCAATTGATTCACGAACTTAAGCAAATACAATTGACATTACCGTCTACACTAGAGCTACCTATAACTGAATCTCATTTATCTATTCCTGAATTATTCCGAACATCCAGGTTAAGCGTAGTGTACATCCAACAGAATCTCGTATTTGTGACCCGTATACCCTTATTGTCAAACCTTCGGTTTAATCTGTTTCATAATATTCCACTTCCAATACCTACAAATAAAGGTAATATAGTAATCATTGAACCACAAGCTCAGTACTTGGCAATAAGCGATACTAACGAATATCATTTCAGTCTAACCGACGATCAGTATGAAAAATGTGAAACATTGTTTTTTTTAAGTTATGTGTAAATCCTGAGGCTATCAGTAAATTTATACATCAGGAAAATTGTGAGGTATCTTTGTACAATTCCCCGTATCAAACGATAGGAGCGTGTAATTTCAAATATCTGAACTTAAATACTACAATCTGGCATAAGCTTTATCTGCAAAACGCGTGGTTATATTACTGCAGTTCGCAGGCAGTAACAGTAACATGCGCACAAAACTCTAGCAGAATCCTACTCACGGGTACAGGAAAAATTCAAATTTCCGATAATTGCGTCATATATACAGAAAATCTGATCTTGACACCATCGAGAACCCTATCATCAGAAATTCATAGAGATTTCGTTCCAGAAAATCCGAATCTTCACGCATTATTAAAAATACCGGAAATAATTAACAGTCATGTTCCCGAGCAAATTGATACTAATAAATATTTCAAAAATTTTAATCAATTAGCTGAAGATGCTGAAAAACTGAAAGAATTATCTAAATTGTACAACGATACCAAAATATTTGTAAACCCAGACCATCATTTTATTATAGTTTATATTATTGTCATTTTAATAATAGTTGTAAGTCTGTACATGTTGATTAAATATAAGTGTAATCTACCCCGACTCTACAGACCGGAAGTAGCAGAGTGTGTGCAACCCACACACTCACATACTAATTCTAAAAGCTTCAGAGCATCGGAACTCATGGATGAGGTGAAACATGGTGATCATTAGACCCCCATGTTTCATGTAGTCCGGGGGGTGTTGTGAACCCCTGTCTGTATGCTATACGCAGTATGAGATATAGTAATAGTTTAATATAGAATAGTGTGTAAGCATATTAATATGTGAACAGGCAGAGTCACACGGTCTAAAGGAATTCGCTGTGTGGACAGTTTTGAGCCCGAGCGAGCCCCTACCGTGTCTCGCTGTCTGTGTAAGAATCAGTGTAGAACTGGCAGACCATCGAGCAGAACCTCTGTTAATTACTTAAGTCTAATAATTATTCTGTACAACTAAATTTCTTTCAAAATTGATTATATTAATAAAGTATTAGTGATAACTCATACACCACGTATTTCTTTATTAGCGAACAAACTCGGTTGTGGAGACGTCCATAACACAGCAGTCTTATGGAAAGATAATAAGTTGGTAACTTTACTTTCAACATTTGTAGGTATGAACCCAGTTGAAAATGTAAAAAGGTTTTCCAAAAAAGAAAAACAATCAATAATGGTTCCTTTTCCTAATATTATAAGTGTTTACAATAAACATATGGGTGGGGTTGACTTGTTGGATGCAAATATTGGAAGATATAAAATTTCAATAAAATCCAGAAAGTGGTACATGAGGTTGTTCTATCATTTAGTAGACATTACTGTTACTAATTCTTGGATATTACAAAAACGTATTTATGAAAGTAAAGGACAAAAATATAAATCTAGTTTGGCAGATTTCCGTGAGGAATTGGCTGTTTCATTATGTCAAATAGGAGAATTAGTGTCGCCTAAAAGAGGTAGACCACTTAAAGAAGATAAATTTGGCAATATAACAGATAAAAAAAGGCAACGTAATGTCAACACTACGCCTATAGATGTAAGGTTTGATGGTTTTCAACATAATCCTAAGTGGTCTCAAAAGAGACAAAAATGCAAATACATAGGTTGTAAAGGTATTACATATGTAAGCTGTGCTAAATGTAATAAGGCTTTGTGTTTTACTAGAAATAGTGACTGTTTCAACAGTTATCATATGAAATAGTTCAAAACTGGTGTCTACCAGAAGTCTAGTTAGATACTTAAACTTTTATAATTAGAATACCATATATCGGTTGATATAATATCATTATTTTATTTTAATATTAGGTACTTATTTGATTATTTTGTTATAATAATTTATAAAGACTGGTTGTCATGGTTATTATTTTATTTGAACATTAAATTACTTATTTTACCAATTTGTTATATCTTAATTTACAAATACAAGTTGTTATTATATTATTATTTTATTGAATTTTAGAACACCATTTAACATTGTTATATAATATTATGATTTTATGTTTTTTATTTTTTATTTTCTCAATAAAAATATATTATTTTAAATAACCTATCTTGGACTAATTTTTAGTAGTTAGCATATAAATAATAAAAGTAGGTAGTTGAAATGAAAATAAACATACATATTAATGTTTGCCGTTGAAAATAAAAAATTAAGTTTGTGCGCATATAGTTGCATTTGTGCAATGGACTTAAAAGCTGTACTTTTCTAAGTTGGATTTTGAGTTGGAATTTTTTTATTATTTTTGCCAAATTCGCCACTCCCAAATTAATAAAAAAAATTTAATTTCAGCAAAAAAAAAAAGTCATGCAATTAAGGGTTAATTTTTTTAATAATATAAAATTATAGTTTTATCTACTAATCATTGAATACATTTAATATATATTTTTTCAATTATATTTACAATAATTGACACAAATAATTACTGTTATGTATCAACAAGTTTTGCACTTTTCTTTTTTTGCATTATTTTTATTTTGGTCTTTGTTTGAAATGTTTGCGTACTGAAGCATTCTTGTGGTAATATAGTATGTTATTTTAAAAGTAAGTATCTCAGTTTTATGAGTAACACATGGAAATTTTTTGATCAGTTCTTGTTTTTTGGTAAAGAAATCGTCCACAGTCAATTCAAAAACATCATAACCATCACAAAACTTTTTGAATGAATCCTCTATATCTACCAACAAATTAAATAAAAACATGTTTGGGTGACACAAACCTCCTCTGGATTTTATATTTGTCAGTGTTGCTTCAGGTGAATCACAATATGAAGTTTTTCCTACACATCATAGATAATAATTAAATTATTTTTAATTAATTAATTTTTAAAATCTTATGCTTACCTAATACTGCTTGTTGACAATCTCTACACTTAATATGTTTGTTTATATGTCTAGAAACAAAGCCACATATATAATACAACACACAAGTTTCTGAGTTCGATTTATAATAGTTATGGTCAGTAAAAATATCTGGTTGAAATACATCATCCACTTCCACATCTTGTGTTACTAATTTATCAAGCCTTTCTGTAAGTTTATTAATTTTTATCTGCCTTTCTGGTGTATCATATTTAATAAAAACATTCTTTAGATCACTTATTGTAATTTTTGGTGTTGTTGAATCCAGTATCATACAGTTTCCAGTTTTAGGAGGCTTTAGAATCGAATACATAGCTAACATTTTATAAACTTGTAAAAATGTAGGACAGTTTGGGTGATCGTTAGGACCCGTAGCTTGTCTTGCCATACCAAAAATTGCTATTGATCGGTATAAAAAAAATTACCAATTATCACTAATTTTATCCAAAGGGAGTTGTTCGCGCCAAACATATTGCTTATCGCTTATGCGCGCCGATGACACCGTCTTAATTGCCTTTTTCCTCTCCATACTCCACTCCGTCTTTATAATCATGTTACTATTCAAATTTATCATATTATTGTTATTTATTCTCTTTGTTTATGTAGTTTTCTGTTTAACCATTATTGGTCGGCCTTTTGCCGCATATGTTTATTATCATATTTTTCATATCCGTCGTATTACTGATTACTTTTGTTTTTGTTTTTATTATATTATTCTGCGGCCAACGCCCTTTTTTTTCTTCTGTTGTTGTTATTTTTTTTTACTCTTATATATATATCATTGTTTTTTATATACACGGTCGCTCTTATAGCACCTTTCTTTTTGTTGTGTATCTCATCGTACCATACCCTAAAATATTATATCACATATTATGTCGGTGTGTCTCGTTGTCATTGCGCCGCGAACACTGTGTATTATATTGAAAATGATTGGGTATTATACAAAATAAACTCAAATATCGATGTCTACAACAGTTGAGTGAGTTTTTTTGTTATTGTTCTTATTTTGTTATTTTGATCACAAATGTGTGAATGAGAGTTGTACAATCGTTGACATCAACTCACTCAACGGTAATTGCCCATCCTGAGACAACGTCGATTTTGGGCTGCCTACTATTTCTTCGTCGTCCATGGTCGCTGTCTGTTCCGCGTAAGTCCGCCAGCACCCATTGTGGGTTGTGTGAGAGGCCGCCCCGGTCGTCCAGTCGTACCAGTCATCAGCCTACCAGTCACCAGCCCGCCATCATCTGCCTTAGTTATAAGTAGTTTTTAAGTTGTCCTAATATTGGTAGTTTCCCCCCTGTGGTTATTGCACCAGACCGGATCGACCACAGGGCCCCTCGGCCCCATAAAGCATAACTTGTATCATCCTACTTCCTCGATATATATAATATGTTCCCGTTCCTCTGTGTCATTGTCGTACGCAAAATTGCCTACTCATAATTTCTAAGGCGAAACCATATTTGGTTGCCTACCTGCCACTTAGTCGGCGTTTTTTTTGTTCTATGCTAGGCAGTTTTTTTTGGCACTTATTGTTCTCGGGCATTACCGAGTGGTCCTTCGGGAGCCCATAGTGTTGGGCGCCTACAGGAGTGATGGTACAAATGTACAATTATATAAAATTATATAGTACTAAACTTAAATCTACGTCATATAAATTTGTGTTTATTTACTTCTAGACGATCTTGGTTCATTTTAGATGTTAAAACGTATTTGAACCCACATTCATCCATGTTTATTTATAATTATAATTATTAGAACTAATAAAAACGTTTTACCTGGGTTGCTAATTTTACGCTAATTTTACTAAAATTATCAAGTGCCAAATGTCTCCGGGTAATTTTTGGACACACTCTAGATGGAGAATTTGAATCTCTTTTTAAATAATATGAATGCACATCTACGTAATGTGACCACCTTATATAATTCACATTTGGTGACTCCTACAAAATAATAAATATAAGATTTTGTAAATAAATTAATAGCTAAAGTTGTGTTGATTAAATAATTTACTCTCAATGCCTTCTTATTATATAATCTGTTGCGGACATTTTTAATCAAATGCAGAGGGTCTGACAACATATAAATTCTTCTTTTAGACTCCAAATTATGTTGAAAGGCATTAGTGATATTTCCTTTCTCACCATTTATACCTAATTACAACCAGAGCTTACGATTAGTTGTAGTTCCATCCGAAACTACCCCATCTATTATTGCTCCAGCTTTTTCCAATATACATATCGCTTTAATTACGAGTTGTGCTAATACTGTTCCTGTAATGTTTTAATTTCAATATAAATTAATTTTAAATACAGACTTACTATACATTTATACATAAAATTAAAAACATGCTCACCAAATATTGTATTCACGACGGAGATTTCAAATAGTACCAATATGACACAAGCAAAATCACAATTAATGAATTAGGATTCTCTAAACATATAGTTATTGCATATGCAACAAATTGGTAAATATAAACATACACTCCCCATCACAGAAACAATGATTAAATACATGCAAACAAGACCCATATAAAAAATGTAAATAGTTCAAAAACGAAAATATTAGATTTATGTTATATAAAATGATTTAATGTAACCATATGATAATGTAACATAACGCCAAATCATAGGTGTGTGTGCAGGGCGTGCCCTGATTTTTCATGAGCCGAAGCGCCTTTTGGCTCAATCATACAATCCATATAATATTGTATTTATAGAATGGTTGACTTGAGGGCTAATGATAATTTATACATGAGCAGTGGGCATTGCATGCTTAGTGCCTGCGCACGCCTATGACTAAAATCTGACATTTAATTATATTTTATTTTTCACCATATTATACATGTTACCTTTAACCGGTCCTTTTGAAGTAAAGACAGCAATTGGTTGGGTGAAGTTAACTGTTAGACTCTGGAAAAGGAAAACTAATCCATGGTTAGCTTTCAACCCTGTGCTTTTAACTTCCCCACCAAAATCCTCCAAACCAGGGTATTTCAGTGTCTGTGAATTCACATGTATGCTTTCCCTTAAAAATATTTCATCAAATATAAGCATACCATGCTTTTGTTGATGATTCAGAATTTCAGAATTTTGAAATTTTTTTTTTAAACAATAAATAGAATTTTTCATCAAAGCCACATTGAGTTCTAACAAGAAACAAATATTTTCTGATAGTACGGGTGCAAGGTAAAGGAAGTATCTCTTGTTCTCTTAAAAATGAGTATGTTGAAGTTGACCTGTACAGTGTACATAAAATATATTTTATAAAAATAATTTAAATGTAAGCTTGTTTGATTTTTGTATTCACATCAAATTCATGGTAATAATTATTGAGTAGTAAAAATTGTTACCTTATTTTTAATAAAATGCATAAAAGAATCCTATTTTCTGAGTATCTCCTATTATTTGGTTTAGGTGCTTTTCTAGAGTTGACTATTTCATGAATTATTGTTTTCTGAGAATCATTTAAACGGTTTGATAAAAATAATGAGTTAAGTACACTATCTGTCAAATTTGCAGTTTTGTCTTGGCTAACTCTGAATTTAATTTGGCAATAGTTAATCGAAACCTGTTCATATTAATTTATTAATGTAAATGTCATATAATAATTTTTATAATTTATCAAACAATTTCACCTAGAATTTGATCTTTTGGCATTTTTCTTTTTTCTAAAAATATTATTCAACCAATGACGACGAGTAGGAGTAAGTGTAGGTCCAATTCGTTTTGATGTAATAGCTATTGATTTATGTCTGGACCTCCTAAATTGCCGGTATAAATTGTCACATTTTATGCACCTTTTTTTTGTGTCTACTAATGAACACCCTTGATAACGCCATAACTTATTATCAAGTATTGCAGTCTTACAATGTACTCCTAAGCAAATTCATTTGATATAAAGTCAACTAATTAATAAGTATAGGGTGTTTCATAAAGAACGCCGGATTTAATTTTGTTATAACTTTATTAAAAAAAATTGTTTTGAACAAAAAAATTATATCAACATGTAGTATATATTCTCCGATTTAAGTGTGGAATATCATAACTGGCATATGTCCACCTCGGCTTCGCTGGCAAGCTTTTGTTCGGATCACGAAATTTGCTATCACTTGCTAACATACCTTCGGGTCTAGTTCACCAATGGCACGACGAATTTCTTCTTTAGTTCTTCAATTGTTCGTGGTTTGTTTTCGTATACATGAGCTTTGACGTATCCCCAGAGGAAAAAATCCATTGGAGTTAGATCACACGATCTGGGAGGCCAGTTCTGATCACCGCATCGCGAAAGAAGTCGGCCCTCAAATTTTTTGTGCAATAACCTTATTGTCGCACGAGAAGTATGGGAAGTGGCGCCGTCCTGCTGGAACCATTTATCGGTTATGTCAAAACCATTTAATGCTGGCCACAAAAACTCTGTTATCATATCAATTTCTTGATTTAAAGGTGATCTGTGACTGCGTTGACGCGTTGGAGTTGTGACATCTTGCACTGAGCCAGTTTGTTTGAACTTAGCCATCAATCGACGAACTGTTGACTCATTAAGAGCCTCATTTCGACCCATGATACGTCTAAGATGGCGCACTGTTTCGGCATAACTTTCACTATGGCAATAAAAAGTTTGAACAACCAAAACGCGTTCTTGTAAACTCAGTCGCACCATAGTTACAAACAGAACGTTAGAAACAAGCAAAATAAATGAATAAAACAAAATTTTATCGTTAAGTCCTGTACAGCGTTTTATTGCGAAGAGTTTATAAATAACAATGCTAAAAGAAACAGGTAAGCCAACACAAAAAACAAAAAATACCAGGAAAATTAAATCCAGCGCTCATAATGAAAAACCCTGTATAAACTTTCATAATATATTTAATTAAATTAAACTGTAATTTTTAATATTTTTTTATTAATTTATTACCAAACAAACATCATAGTCACTATTTATCAAAAAAAAAAAGAAATCTGTTACCTGGAAAATTAATAACCATCGGTCCTCCTTGACAAATTTGTTTGCAATGAAAATAATTTATTGCTTCTAACAAATTTTTTTGTTAGAATTTTGAGAGGAAATTGTATCTGCAGCAACCCTACATTTGTTGGATCCATTATCTTATTAAAAATATAAAAACGTGCGTCTTCATCATTTGTGATTATGATTTTTTTTCCAATTACAAGTTGATCAATTAAGAAAACTGCTTTATAAAATACTACAGTACTGTTGTTGGTATAGCTTGCCCAACCAAGTGGCAAACTTATAGAATCAATAAGTAACAGAAAATCTTTGAAAAATGCTTGTTTCTAAACAAAATGATTTTAATATTGCACATATTAGTACTATTAGAGAATATAGTATTTTTTATAATTAGTAATATTTACTTTGTGATCTACTAAACAAATATGTTTGCATGATGTATTGTTCGATGTTGAATCAACAAAATCAATATTTCTTTTAAGAATTTTGGGGGCCTTAAAATATAAATTCATAAGATTACATTAATATAAAATTAATCTATTTTTATTTATTTATTTATTTATGTATAATAAACGGGTATTAAACCCTTTAGCTTATTTTAACTTATTTAAATTACTTCTACTGTAAAGAGTTCTCTTCTAAAGGAGTGAGTTGGTGCTTGGTATTCAATACCATGAGAGGGTACTTGTTTAGAGTCTATTTGATTGAATAACGAGGGAATAGCCCCCTTCTTCAATGAAAACACTTTTTTCTGCCCAAATTCCTTTAAAATAAATAAACTTTATTAATAATACCAAATTTCTTTATAATATATACCTATTCATATTAACTCTTACTTCAATTACGTCTGATGGTAATGCATATGTAGTACAAATATCTTCAGGTAAAAAATGTTCTAAACAAACATACTTCAGGTCTTTTACCTGATTACTTATTGAACTACGTATTGCAGTGTCCCAAGATGATATTATATTAAAATTTGTGACACTGAAAAGTGTCACTTTAATATCACGATCTTGACGTTACACCCAGCAACTGAACATTTACGCATTTCTTATCACGAATCGAGATCGCCGAAACAGCTAGCCTGCCGACGATGCAACAATGGGCCGCCGATCAAGCCGCTGACCCGCAGCTACAGAAGCTTTTCAGTGGTACCGAGACGAGTTCACTTACGCTTCGTAACAGCCCTATTAGATTCGCAGGTACAAAAATCATACGTAAACCCGTCAGTAGCCCGTAAATACGGCAAAACACCTCCCCACGGACCAACAAACACAGTCCGAATGGCGGACGGTCACACTGCGACAACCAGTGGCACCACCTCATTCGAAGCTAGAATAGGGGCACTCGATAAAAAATTCGAAGCAACTGTTCTAGACAATTTGTATTGCGACGCGTTACTAGGACACTACTTCCTGGTCAACAATGAAGTCTCTTGGGATTACGCCGCGTGCACAATACACATGGGTAGGCAAATTCGTACGTCAGCATGCTGGAAAGGGAAGTCACAACCACCCACCACTAGGCCAGACTTATCACAATTAGAATTTGGTAACGACACCGAAACGCGCTCGAAACTAACCAAGATATTGAATAAATACGCGGTAGTGTTCAGTGACAAAGTAGGCCGTACCAAATTAATTGAACACGAAATTTTGCTAAAAGACCCATCTCCAATCGCGCTCAAACCATACCCGTACCCACAGCAAAAACAAACCGCTATCGACGATATGGTGCGCGATATGGAAACCCAGAATATTCTGATTTTGAAGAAATTTGTAGCCACACGGACTTCTGTAATTTAATTTTTACTTGTAATTTTATTCTATTTCTTAATAGTGACTGACTTTAATCTTATCGTTTATGAAAAAGCAAACATAGTAATATCCAACTTTCACTGTACCTTCTTTGTCTTTTATTTTTTATTTTGGTAGCATTAAATATCTCGTGCACAAGGTTAGAATCACAATCAGATAAATTTGATTTAATAATTAAGCCATTAAGATACATCATTATGGGCTATAAAGTCATCAGCCAACTAAAATAATTTATTAAATATTTTTAATATTGCTTGTATAAATTATGTAAGTTAAAAGTAAATCATACTTCTGAATTGTCGCTTAGGACTTCGTACTTTTACATTTAAGCATAACGAATTTCTTTTTGAATACAATAATTATGTAATTTAGGGTTGCCAGACGTCCCGTATAATACGGTAATGTCCCTTTTTTTAACTAAGTGTCCCGTTGTCCCAACAACTCTTGTCGGGACACTGAAATGTCCCGTTTTGCAAACATTTACTCACAATATAAATTCTATTCTTTTTCCGTATTGGGATAATAAAATAAACTTACTTTATCATTTGTTTTAATTTTTTAATTTTTATTTTCATGCGTAATAATTTCAGTTGATTGTATTACAATTACTTGTTATTCGTAAGAAAAGTGGACATATATGTTTAAATTAATGAATAATAATAGTATAGATGGCTTTTTTCCTAATTTTAAAACAATAGTCGAGTTTATATTATGCATACCAGGTTCAAATGCATATGTAGAGCGAATAGTCTCAAATATGAATAACTTATGGACAGACGAAAAGAATAAAATGGAAATAAAAACAGTAAAAGCAATGTTGATAGTAGTGAAGATAATGGTAGTGAAGACATTTTTTAAGGAACCCTGTACAGAATTCCATGACTTCTTAATTGGAAATCAATCGTTATTAAAAGAGATTCATTCTTCTAATAAATATTATAATACATCACTATGATTCATGAACATTAACAACCAATTGGTTTTGTAAGTTTAAATTATGTAAAGTATAGTGTATTCGTATTTTATGAAATTGAATGTGATATTTATTTAAGATTTTGTTCCTATTGGCTAGGTATTGCCAAAAAAAAAAAAAAAAAAAAACTAAACCAAGGTTGTTATTTTTTTTATTTTATAAAAGTTTAAAATGTATTTTTATTTTTTTTTATTTTATACTTTACTAAGTATGTACTTATGTCTCTACTGTTCAAATATTGACAATATTGTATAAATAAAATATATTAATATTATTTTTGTTTTTTTATATTATATTATTATAGAAATATACGGAAAACTGATATAATTTTTAAAAATGATTAATTCGTTGAAAGTGGTAAAAAATATTAAGTAAAGATTGTCCCATGTTTATTAATTAGTAATTCATGACACTTTCATAAAAAAAACTAAAAAGTCCAGCGTCATCATTGTGATACAATGAAACCTCTAAGTATTGAACACTCAGTCGCCAAAATGTCGTCTGCTATTAAGGGGGGGAAAGAAAATTAGTACATATGTGTCACCGTTCAAAAAAATTCATCTGTTATTTGGAGGTATCCGTTAAGGGATGTTTCATTGTATTTGGAATAAACATTTTTTTAGTCCCGTATTTTGAATTTTGAAATCTGGCAACCCTAATAAATTATGTTCTTCCAAAATTGTACTTAATAATGTATACTAAACCTTAAATAAATATTATATATTTAAAATAAACTATTTCAATATTTCATAATATCCTCAAACAAACCTCGTCACAGAAATTATAAGCTATGCCAGATGGAAAAATTGAAGGAATGACCCCTTTTTTCAGCCTTGGCTGTCTAAGACAGATCTAATAAAAAAAGTGTACACAAAAGTAGTTTGCATTTGAAAAGAGATTGACATTTTCAAAGTATAAGTAATAAAAAATGATAAATAATATGTATTGAGATATGAGACTACAAGAGTAGTTATTTCCAAATAACAAGTACAATAAATTATTATTTGTTTACTTACCGAATACTTACTAGAACCTTCACCTGATGTCCTAGTAGATATAATATCATTTGGGTTAAAATGATGAGCACAAACTCGAGAGTTTCAATTCAAAACGATACCAATTTTTTTTTCTCATGCATTATGGTCATTTTGTGGGACTCCAAATTTACTGGTTGAGCTTTGTTGGCCACCAGGGACACAGCACGTATTGGATACCACAATTAATATTTAATAAATACAAATTAAATAATACAATTTAAGGTTTTCAATATTACTATCCATACTATAAATTATAATAGTATATTAATTATTAGTATAAAATATAATAATACCATACGCTAAAAACACGGTTTGCCTCCAAAATATTTTATATATAGTTTAGATTATATACACTAAGAGCGTTAGCTGTCCTTATTCCTATGGTGCACAGCTGATTTTTAGGGTTAAACGGTGGGCATCACTCTGGAGACCAGTGGTCGAAGTGGGGGGGGGGATACGGAGGGATGACATCCCTCTACTTTTTTGTATTTACATTTTTCATCCCTCTACTTATTTTGTCTAGAATAACGCATCCCTCCTAAGACTTGTGTTTTAAAATGAAATAATTATTATGATTTTTATATTTATACCTATGTATAAGAAAACTTTTTATTTTTCGTATAGGCCGTTTCGCAATCATATTATCTATACCCGTATTTAGAGCCACGGATTAAGAATTTACATATACCATATACCTTAGTCGTGTTTAGAGCTAATAACATAATATTTTAATATCACAAAACAATAACAATATTGATGATAATAAGTAGGGACGTAGCAACTAGCAATATGCTAAAATATCTAAACGTCATTTCTGACAATATTTTGTTGATAACTGATAAGTAGATGTGTATGCGTGAACGTGAGTCGATCAATTTCTAAATTTAGCCCATGGATAGAATATTGGTTATGAGTGTAATGACCACAATTAAAAATGTATACTTTTGATAATGATTATCAGATTATGGTTTATGCGTGTCAACTGTCAGTATTCAGTAGGTAGTAATTGATTATACTAGACATTATTACAATACGTCAATACTACAATAGTATTAGTATTAGCACGTTAGTGTTCGACGCCAGTAGATATTCTCAGTATAGACTATTAGACTGTGGATAAATAAGTATATCTTAAGCATGTCTTTATTAAATTGGTTAAACAAAACAAACGTAAACCCAATCGACGATTCATTGATTTCTACTCAAGCAATAATGAAAGCATCATCTAATAAAGCTGAGACAGTGAGTACAGAATTAAATAGTAATGATAATAATATTAACGATTATCCAAGTGTCTGGACAAATGAAATGTTCTTAACATTTTATAATGAATATCCCTGGATAGTGGTAAAAGACCAAAAATTGGGCTGTAGTATATGCGTACAGGTTCAAAACCTTGCCACATATAAAACACAAGGGATTAGATTTGCTATTGAATGGACAGAGTGTAGTGTACATACTTATGGAGCTAGTGATAAAGATAAAAGACAATCCTTAAGAAAAAAAATCCATAAGCATACAATTAGTGAATGTCATAAAAGATGTGAACAAATTTTAAAAGCACAAGAAGAAAATATTTTACCAAAAGCTGTGTCAAGGGGGATTTCTGGTAAATTTGAGAGTACAATAAGAGTATTTAATACTGTATATAGTATTGTTAAAAAAACAAGACCATTTACTGATTTACCATTTGATATTCAACTTCAAAAGTTAAATGGATTGGATATGGGTCGCATTTTACACAGCGATCATGCTTGTGCTGATATTGCTAGCCATATAGCAATAGAAATGAAAGCAAAAGTTACAAATTTTATTGTCAAAAATAATTTTAAAATTGCAGTATTAATTGATGAAGCTACCTCAGTGTCGAAAAAGACTTGTCTGGTTGTTTGTATTAGAGCTTCCACAGATGTCAAAAATGAAACAGACCCAATAACATTTTTTTTAGATTTATTAGAATTAGAAAATACAAAATCTGAGACCATAGTTGTGCAACTTTTGTCATGTCTAAACAAACACAAATTTTCTCATGAATTCTTAATGCAAAATTTTATTTGCTTTGCTTGTGACGGAGCTTCTAATATGATTGGAAGAAAATCTGGTGTGGGAAAACTTTTAACTGACAAATATCCAGATTTATTGGTCTGGCATTGCTCTAATCATAGACTTGAACTTGCTGTTGATGATGTAGTTAACGAGGTAGCTGGCATAAATCATTTCAAAATATTTTTTGATACTCTTTATGCATTATATAGTTCATCACCAAAAACCAGTATGGTTTAAAGAGCTGTGCTAAAGAATTAGATTTACAATTTCTATCAATTGGTCGCATTTTAAATACAAGATGGGTAGCTTCAAGTTTGAGGTCAGTTAAAGTTGTTTGGAGAAACTATGAAGCACTTTATTTACATTTTGACAAATGTAGTTTGGATAGCTCGAGAACATCTAAAGAAAAAGCAACCTTTAAAGGTTTAAAACAGAAAATAACATCAACTGATTTTGTTTTAAATTTAGGTCTTCTATATGATGCTCTAACAGAACTATCAGACCTTTCATTAGAACTTCAAAAACGGTGTACAAAACTACCTGATGCTCATAACTTAATAAGAAGACAAATTATGATTTTTGAATCCATGTCTGGGAAGTGTAATGATGGTTTTTATAAAGAAGCTGAGAATTCTGAATGTAGCTTGACCTTTAAAAATATTGACCTTCATGAAAATAATAAAAATAAAATAAACTATAAACAATTTTATCGAAGCTTGGCTGATAATTTAAAATCCAGAATGTTAAACTTTACATCATCACATGTATCTTCAACATCTGACACATCAAATAAGTATGCTGAGTTTATTCAATTGCTAGAAGTTTTAAACCCACAAAAATGGCCTTTAGAAGTGGATATATTATATGGAGAGAGAGCAATTAAGCAGCTTTCAAACATATTTAAAATAGATGAAAGAGATTCAATCCGAGGTTTTCGTGAGTACATAGATAATAAATCTGTTGTACCAATAACCTTAAGCCTTTAACTCAAGCTGTAAATACATTGGTAGTTTCTACTGCTGAATGTGACAGGCTCTTTAGTGCCATGAACATTGTTCATAATGATATTCGAAATACATTAGAAGTATCACGTGTATCTGATCTTTTGTGGATTAAATGTGTTGGTCCACCTTTGTGTGAATTTAATGCAAATACATATGTAGAGTCTTGGATTTCTAAAGGTAGAAGATGTGCTGACCATACACAATGCATTTCAAAGCAAGAAATTAGATATAACACAGAATACAAGAGCCTTTGGGAGCAATTAATGTAATCTACATATTCATTATTATAAGAGATTAAGTTTTTTTTTTTTTGTACTTTAATAATTTAACTAAGAAAAAGTGTTTGCTAGATTAAGTACAATAAAATGTTTTACTTAAATATTAATTAATACTTTTATAATAATAATAATAAATACTAATATAGTTTGTCATATTACATATACATATTATATTGTTAGTATTAATTACAATTTACAAATTTAACTATATAATCTAAAATTTCCACAGAAAAATATTACAAATAAAATATTATATCAGTTTTTTTTGAAAAATTTGAAAATATGTTATTTATTTGTTTAGTTTTAAAGATTATTTATGATCGAAAAAGATTGTAGTATTCTGATGCATAAACAAAATGTGAAATATAAAAGGTATGAAGAATGTTATGATGATATCAGGAAATCTGAATTGTAAGGCATCCCTCCACTTATCTTGAGCCATTTCGACCACTGCTGGAGACCAATTTCTATACGGCGTTGAGTAACCTGTATATCTTAAATCGTGATTTGTACTAAGTAAAACACAGAAATACAGAATTATACAATAGGATATGTAGGAATTTTAGATTTACTATAAATTATTAAATATATAAAGTATAAACGCATATTTTTCAGAATATACAAATTTATAATATTGATATTACCTAAATATATTATGTTTAAATTTAAAAACGATTGTTAGAATATTATTTTTTAATTAGTATTGATAACATTTAATGTTTATATTTGTTTTGTCATTTTGCTGGTATTGATTTATTTTTAACTTCAGAATACGACAATGATTAAATATTGTATAATGTTCAGGTTACATGACATTTAGTACCTATGTAGCAAGTAAGCAAGTTACACAATTTAAGACAAAATAGATTTATTTCTCCTTTATTATATTTTCTGCAATGTATATTATAATAAATGATAATTACCAATTTAAATCTTCAATCTGAAATTAAATATAGGTAATAGTTTCATCATAAATTTAAGTATTGTAGTTAATTACTTATTGAATTATATAAAAACTGTAAATCACTACCCTATTTACTTAAATGTAACTACTAACTAAGGTAACATGTTATGTTATTTTTTATTTTTGTTTAACCCGATTCTCTTTGAAAATCACTGGAAATATCTTATTTTTGACCCTCTAAAGTACTAACTAGATTCACTTTCTACCAGAAAAGTATATAGTACAAAATGTATTTTAATCGATGCGTTATTAGTCTTTATAGTTATCACTGTCCCCTGAAAGGTGTTTAAAGACAAAAAAAAATAGTATTTAACACATCGGAAAACCATTGCCACATTCTTCACTTCACTTAGAATTTAGAAGTACTTACTTTCTGGTTTTAAACGTTTCGATTTAGCGTTTTTATAATTTAGTTGTTGTTAATATTGAAATATATCGAACATTATTTAATAATCATCAACAATAATTCGCAACTTGTAACTTGAAAATGATGGAGCACTGAAGCAAATTTTTAACGACGTGACTTGTGTCATTTGTCAGTGACACTTTAAAATGTTATGCCATGGCCCATGAGATACGAGTTTTAAATTGTAATATCTGATTAGTGTTTCAAATCAGGCGCCAAAAACTTAATTAATTTTGATAATTAATTTAGTTGAATTTAAGGATTATGTTTGTAGATCGATCTGGACAAAAATGACTACACTGCTTTTAGTAATAAGTAATATTTACTAAACGCATGACGTACACATAAGAAATATTATAATGTAGTACCGACAGTATGCTAAAAATCGGCCTTATATACAAGTGACCTATTGACCTAAGTCTCACGCCACTGTTTAACAATATCTGATTCGCTAATAAATATATCGCATGATATGGCGTGATTTTGCACATTATTAATAGCAACGATGTTGTCGTTGTTGTCGTTGTTGCACAATATGATGGTACTTTATACAATATTAAATTATATTCAACAAATTTAAGTGACATTTTGTCGATATTTTTATCGTATTAATACGATAATGTTACCGTATTTATATGGTTGGTAGTGTGGTATGATGGTTTTTTGTCGAGTGGCATCTTGTCGCATTATGATGATGGTGTTTTGTCGAATGACCTTTTGTCGTTATCGAGTGGCTTAATGGCTAACTATATATTTTTTGATTTGTTCATTCCATTAAGATAATGTTTGAATCAGTTAACTTAATATAATAGTCGTTTTGAAAGAGTTGTAATATTACAAATTTGAAATTGCATAGAACTGGAAGACTTTAAGGCTACACTTCACTCCACCTAGGCCTCATCAATAGATTTGTAAATACCTTTTGTCATAATAATTTGTTTTTTATACTTCTTAGAAATCCATCTCCAAATGAACTTAATTGATGAAATCCAATAATCATTTGATTTGTATTACCAGGGAGGTAATCATAACCTGCATACCATTTTAATGGTAAACTTACTAATTGGATATTTTTTAAAATATCTGTAAATAATGCTACTGTAGGCTCTACTTCAGGTATAAGCTTCTTTGTCCTTTTTAACGATAGTGGTTGAACATTTTCATCTGAAAAAGCATTTTCAGGTATGACTAGTGACGTGTAACAGTCAGAGCTGCTGTAACAATGATCATTGTGTATTTCTTCTATATTCTGGATAAATATAAATCATTAAAATATAATGTTAGTATATATTGTTACATTAAAATAGTTAATAATAAAATCTTTCTCTTTTTTAGCAAATTTAAGTCATTGTTTTTGGAATCATTGGTATTGTTGACACAATAAGGACCTTCTGATGAAATACCCTAAAAGTATATTAGTGTGTACTATTTATTGGTTAAAACTAGGTAACTAAAATGTTGTATAATATTTATTACTGTAGGTATATTGACCATTGCATGTGTTTCTAATAAAGTCGAATGTGATGTTGGAATAGCGCCCACACGCAATTTTGGTCTCTTCAAACAAATCTATGAAGTATAAATATAATAAATATAATTTATCCATTATACTTACTGAGTATTTATTTACTCCAGAGCCTGAAACCCACTCGGTAATAATGTCTTCAAGTTTAAAATGCTTTTCACAAACCCTAGAATTATTTTTCAAATTTATACCCAATGATTTTTCCCATAATTGCAATGCATTTTTGGGTTCACCAAAAGTACTGCAATTGTCGTTTTTGGTACAAAGAGGAATGCAACAATTCTTATTCATTTTAAAAACGGTTATTTTTTAATAGCAAATCAACGGAATTCCAACGATGATTTTACGATTATATAGTGTAGGTATCTTAAATACAAGTACACAATATATTATATTATATTTATAAAATATATTTTATAATATAATATAACAAAAATTTTTCGTAATAATTCGTCATGAAAAGCGCGGGGTAACATCAATGATAATATAGTACAAAATAATTCCGATAGTATCGCTAGTGATTAGTTGGAACAGCTGATTTGTTCAGAAGATTTGGGCTTCAAGATACCTATGCAATTGTAAACATCGGCCGACTCCCAACCTGTATATCTTTAATCGTGCTGAGATGGAACCGTTACCAAAGTGGCAATCTATCAAAATTAAATTATTGGATGATGGGAAGGAGTATTGTAAGTTGTTTCAAAATATTTTACTTAAATAGGTAAGTAGGTACCTAATGAATAGAATGATTCATTAAGTGTGAGATCCTGAATTTTGTACCTAGGTTATGATTTTAAAAAAAAATGGTAATTCAATGACATAGTAGGTATTTGTACTTTATATGTTAAAATATATAATATATTCAGAGTCAAAATTCAACTGTAGAAAATCAAAATAATGCTATTGTATTTAATAATGATATAGGTACCAACAATATAATCTTTTTTTTTTCTAAATAAAAAAAATTCTATCTACTGATTAATTAAAATATGCAGGCCAAATGGATTTGCTGCATCATATTTCTCAAGAGCAAATTGAGATTAAATTAGTGCTCAATTGCATTTTATCTTAACTAGATAATTTAAAAGGAAATTCTAAACACAATACAAATACTTATTTGGAAACTGATTTTTCAAGCCATTTTCCAATCAATAGCCAAGATAATTTAATGAAGTTAATGATTTTATTTTGAACGATTTAGGATTTGTTGATAAATTGGTCTGTAACAATTAATCATCATGATAAATTAATTTGGATAAAGTCTAGTGTACAAGCATCGACTAAAACTAGGTTCAAGCAATGTGCGTAACAATGTAAATAAACAATACCTATTGCTGTTTAATTCTCATTTGAACTCCTGATACACTTCCTGACATGGCTGCCGCGCCATCAAAGCAAACCGATAACACATTTTTCCAATCTACTTTCAATACGGAGAGAACAACTTTTAACTCATTGAAAATAGCTTGGGCGTCTACACATGTAAGTTTGCGAATAGCTACTAAATGTTCAACTGGAAAATTAAGCTTATCATCAAAGAACCTCAAAACAATTGCCATTTGTTCATGGTGTCCGCAATCACTTGTTGCCATTATTGAAACAAGTTTATTCTGAACAGAATGTGATATTTTTTGTAATATGATGTTGCTTATACCTTAGTAAAAAAAACTATTAGTATTTATTAGGATCAAAACTTATCAGATTTTACTACTCAAAACGACGATCGCTTCGCTCACGAGTATTCAAGTCTTTTCTGGATCTCTTGTTCACAAATATAAACTTTTATATATAAAAAAAAAATGTGTACTAATTTTATCCCATATTATTTCTTGATTTATCTAAGCATTTAAAGGTTCTATGGAAAGTTCAATAATTGCCCGATTTTAAAGGCAAAAAATGTAAGTATAATTGTAAAATAAAAGCATAATCATGTAATAGTCAAATAGGTAACTACAAAAAATATAAATAATATACAATTTATTAACTTTAACAGAAACTAAACATAATAAAAAGGAATAAAAAATATCATTTTTTTTTTCAAACAAGTTTTACATTAAAGTGTATTAGGCTTATACAAATAAAAATGTTGTATAAGTGAGTAAAAGTTTTAACAAAACATAATAGTATTTTAATAAAAAATAATAAAAATAACTTTCTTTTTTTAAATGGGCAATAAATCAACAAATAAAATTTGATGCTTATATTGTACTTAACATTATATTAAAACTTCAAAACTAAATAATTTACAAAATTTGTCATAGACTCTTTTTGACAACTTTGCTCTCATATTTGTCCATGTTTTATCTTGGTATTTTGGTCCTATTGTCTTCTGCACACCTATGATTGAAGAGCCAACTTTTCACGTAATCTTCAGGATTCCAATCACTTAGGGCAGCTCCATTTATGTTAATAAACATTAAATTAGAAATATTATTTATTGTTAACCGTGAACGAAGATCCGTACAAATATTATTTATAACACAATCCTCTTTCACATTCTGCGGTTGAACACGGAAATGTTTTAAGAAAGATGTAGAATACAGACATCACGTTTTTAGGATCAATAGTTTGGTCGTAAATAATTTTTCTCGTACCGCTAATAGCTTCATCTTGGTCCAGTGAAAATCTTTTACATAAGTATTTAATATCATCTTCTCCATATCGAATATCTGGGTCCTCGGGCCAAGTTGATTTTTCCAACTCTAAAATATTTTTCAAAATAATTTTGTTTTCACCGACAGAGTCAAGAAGTCTTGATTGTAAGTTATTTGAATGCTTGTTAAAAACTGATTTTTATTTATGGTTATCAATTATCATTTTTTTGTTGGAAGTTAAATCAATATTTTTGAACTTCATATCTTTTATTGCAACTACAGCTTGGTAGTTGGTACATATGTAATCACCATTATCAGTTTTAAAAGAAGTTATAACTCTTATACATCTCTTTATAGATTGTTCAGCTTGTATCAATGTAATAGCGTGACTTTGAAGTTCAATTGAAAAGTTGGATAATTCCTGAAGGACATCACACATAATAGCTAAATCATTGACAAATTCAGGGCTAGATAATTTTTTAAGGAGTCCTAGGTATTTATTTATTCTTAGTTTTAGAATCTCTATTGGAGTCATTGGGTGCAGTAAACAAATGCTTATAAAGTGCAGGAAATATTTTCCATACAACATTTACTGCTCTCCAACTACTAGCAACCCAACGAACGCTAAGAACCTGACCAATTTTTAAAAACAACACATCTAAATCATGACAAATTTCTCTTTAGAGGATGTCAGCGCACTATTTGTTTTCTTTTTCCGGCCCACGCGCAAAATAGACAAAATGGATTTACACAGAATCATTTTATCCATGCTTTTAAGTAATCTTAGAGTAAAATCACCCATTACAAAAAAGATAGAGAATAATATTTTGAGGGAATGACATATCAATTTGTCTAAATTCCATCTCAAAACAATTTAAACATAATATAAATGTACAACATTTTTTTGTTTATTTTTAAAGTCAAATACAAAGTCAAATAACAATAAAATATAATATTGATATGTCATTCTCTCAAAAATATTTTTCTCTATATTTTTTGTAATGGATGATTTTACTCTAAGATTACTTACAAACATAGAAAAAATGATTCTGCGTAAATGTGGTTTGTCCATGTCACGCGTGTGCCAAAGTCCTTTAAATTTTTCTTTTTTTTCTATCCATTGCGCTGATGTCCACTCAGACGGCCACAGTGAATCCTGACAGTCAGTGGCGTAGCCAGTGGGGGGGGGGGGTGTTTTAACGGTGTTATTTAATCATTTGGTCATGGTACAATGTATTCTGTTATGCCGTATTCACACACTACCACGGTTTAAGATAAACTTTATCTTAAATAGTGCACACAATGTCGTATTATTGCACTTGTGCAAATAATATTTACACTACAGCATCATATCTTATCTCGTCGATAGCGGTTTGTTTTTGCTGTGGGTACGGGTATGGTTTGAGCGCGATTGGAGATGGGTCTTTTAGCAAAATTTCGTATTCAATTAATTTGGTACGGCCTACTTTGTCACTGAACACTACCGCGTATTTATTCAATATCTTGGTTAGTTTCGAGCGCGTTTCGGTGTCGTTACCAAATTCTAATTGTGATAAGTCTGGCCTAGTGGTGGGTGGTTGTGACTTCCCTTTCCAGCATGCTGACGTACGAATTTGCCTACCCATGTGTATTGTGCACGCGGCGTAATCCCAAGAGACTTCATTGTTGACCAGGAAGTAGTGTCCTAGTAACGCGTCGCAATACAAATTGTCTAGAACAGTTGCTTCGAATTTTTTATCGAGTGCCCCTATTCTAGCTTCGAATGAGGTGGTGCCACTGGTTGTCGCAGTGTGACCGTCCGCCATTCGGACTGTGTTTGTTGGTCCGTGGGGAGGTGTTTTGCCGTATTTACGGGCTACTGACGGGTTTACGTATGATTTTTGTACCTGCGAATCTAATAGGGCTGTTACGAAGCCTGACGGAAATTCGAGTTCGACCGCGGGGGTCGGAATTTTGTCCGGGCGTGTTCGCGTACCGTTATTAGTCGTATTGCTGTCTGTCGAACGGGGCAACTGTTTCTGAACCGCGACGGAAACTGTTTGGTCGTCGGCGTTTACCGCCAAGACCATACTGTCCCTATCGGTTGCCTCTGTGCTCGGCTGTTGCTCTACGTGCGCAGACTGACCTATTGCGGGGATAAGCGCGGTGTGTGTGCTCGCTTCCCCGTCACCTGTGCTGGTGAACACCCGTGTCTCTGTTGCCTTTGTCCCTACACCTGTGGCTGCCCCATGAGCCGACTGTTGTTGATCACACGTGTCACCGGTGAGGTGAGTGTGTTCGGTGGTGGGGTGGTGTAGGTTGGGGGTCTGTGAACGGGTGTCGATAGGTGGTGACACGAAAAAAATTTTCGTAGTCGGTTGTTCAATGTGTTGAACTTCCGTACTGCGCGCTTTTCGATAGCGTTTATTTTTCCCGTGTGTACTACCGAATTTTGGTGATGATGAGTGGGGGGTTGGTGTTGAGTCGATGAGGGGGACTAGTCCTCGTCGACTCCCCCGTCGTTTCCCGGCCTGGTCGGTCGGTGTGGGCATTTGTTGTTCCAATGGAGTTCCCCAGAGTATCTGCACGGCCCTGGTGGCTGGTCATCGGATGATTTGCCAAAATATTTTTTTTTTACCGGGGGGGCTGTTTGTGGGGTATCCGTACCCGTTTTGGGCTTTGGTGTCCATTGTTTGGGGGTCGGGTTGGTGGTGTCCGTTGCCGGGTCCAAAACGCCTGCGATGCGTCGCAGTTCGCTGAACGTTTGCGGCCGGTGCAGACGGATGTGCGTACAGAAAGTGTCGCGCGTTAGTCCGGCGATAATACCTACCAATTCCGATTCGGATAGGCCGGTGTTTACGCGGCGTGCTAGCTGGTTTTTACTCAGTACAAATTTCGTTAGCTTTTGTGTGGGCTTTTGACGTGTTGACACTATGTCGGCTCGCAGCCGGGATTGAATTTCGGAATTATTGAAATTTTCGAAAAATTCCACCCTAAATTCTTCCCAGGAAAGGTCTAGTACCTTGATAGTTGTGTACCATGTACCTGCCGCTCCTTTCAGCTGCGGTTCGACCGCCCTACACCAACCCGCTGGGTGGATACGTGCTTGCGCAAGTATCGATTCGGTATTATCTATATACCTGACGGGGTCTTCGGCCCTTGTTCCGGAGAACTCGGGTAGCGATGACCTTGCTGTGCGCAAATCGTCGTATGGTATTAGTACCAATCGTTCTTGAGCGCGTGTATCGTATGGCGCGTATTGTGACCTGTGTTGTCGTGTTGAGTGTCGCGCGCGAAAAACGGTCTGTTGTTCGCGGCAGAAACGCGACTGGTGCTCGAGCTCGGCAGAGCGCCGCCGTCGTTGCGCTCGTACGACCTACCCGACTGGTAACTATCGTGTGTACGATTTGTTATGTGTCCAGTACCTCTATTCTGTAACTCGATACCGAGTTAACGAATTTATTAGATAGTGATCACTATCGACGTTTTCTGAAATGTATCGAACTTCGTTATCGACTATGTGATTCTGTAAATGACTCTATCGATAGTTTGCGCTTACAACTTGTGCTACCGCAAAGTCGATAAGAAACCAACCGATAGTATCAATTATCAAGGAGATTTTAAGTTTTGCCCAACCACAGTGGCTTTGTGTATCAAGTATCTTATCAAAGAATATTTGCAAAAGTGAAAACAGAATATTTGCAAAAGTGAAAATAGAAAATTTAAAAAGTGAAAACTATAAAATCACTATGAAAAGGGCGACTATTCAATCGTAAGTACTTTTATTATTATATAATATATATCAACTATCTGACTACCTATTTGGGTTTTTGAAATACACAAATTTATTTACGTATTTTTTATACATTTATTTATTAACTTTTGATTATTATTTGAATACCCTTAGTGGATCTCAAAATGAGCAAGTGACAAATTTAAAGAAAGCAAGACAAGGGAGAAGGAATGACAGACAGCTGTCATTCATGGTAGATTATATGGTGCAAAACCCACACGTTGCTACGGGAAAATTTCATACTTTGAATGGGAAAAATAGTTTAGCTGGCTCATGGGAAGACTTGGTTACAAATTTAAATAACCTTCGTAATCCTGGAGTGAAGGAAAAAAATGTTAAGTCGTGGAAAGAGGCAAGTAGAAACATACATTTTATAACGTAGCAATAATAAAATACTGTTGAACTAATAAAAGATAGTACAAATGAAATAAGTTCACTTATAGAAACCAACAAGACAATGACACCACACATTCTAATAAATGTACCTGCTGAATCAAATACATCTTTTATTTCTGAGACATACATTGATCATTCATCTGGCAAACAACCCATATTGCCAAACATATCTGCCAAACATTCTAAATTTTCAAACACACCAACCACTAATTTAAAAAAGACTAAAAGGGGTAATTAATTAAGAATTACAAATATAGAACGATTTATCTAGTTGCACTAATAAACATTTTTAATTCTAGATGTCAAACTTAATACACAGTTAAGCAATGCACGTGCGGTATTCACTGATTTAGCTAAAACTAACAATCAACAATTCGAGGTACTTTTCTAATATTATATTGAAATCTACTTAACTATATTATAGATAACTGAACTAAATATCAATATATATTTTAGTTGTTAACTACTTCATTAAACATGTTTGCTGAAAGCAATAAGCAAATGGCTGCTGCACTTAACAAAATGGCTGAAAATGATGAAAAAAGACTGTTAATGGACGAGAAACTTGTTACCATATTATCAACTGTAATTTCTAAATTAAATTAATTTTTTTGTTATTTCTAATATTTTTAGTTAAAAAAATGAAGATCATATCTATATTTTGTTTTGTTTTATTATTTCCTGGTACATACAATTTATATTTTTATTTGTTAAAAGTCTAGATAAAAAAAATATATATATGTTGTTTTGTTTTAATATATATTAAGTTACATATACATAATTATACATTTAGTACACAATTTTAATTTTGTTAATTTTTTAAAAGATAAAAATAAAGGGTTGTTTTGCTGTATGTTATTTATTGTTTTCATAAATCACCATCAATATAATCAGGAAACCAATTCTGCATGATTTGCTTTTGAATCCGCATTGCTACAGCTCTAGGTCCACCTCTCTCCATCATTTCATTGTCTTCTAAATGTCTAACACCATAATCATCATTAATCCAGTTGTCAATATTTTCCTCTTCTACTGGAACACGGTAATGAATTCTCATGTTATGAAGGACAGCACAAGCATTTACAATTTTACCTGCCATATCAGGTGAATACATTAATACACGTTGATATGACAAGCACCTCCATACACTTTTAAAAACTCCAAAAAATCTCTCCACAACATTTCTAGCTTTGCAGTGTTTAATTGTGTATTTGAACTGTCTCGTGCCTTCTCTGTAGTGAGGTAAAGGTGTCATGAGCCAAGGCTCTAATGGGTAGCCAGAATCACCTACATATTAAGTATACAAACAAATGTATAATCTAAATATTTTAAAAATATTCTAATTTTAAATTTGCAAATTTATTACCAATAAGCCAAGTGTGGCGTTCACCATTATTATAATGGTATTCCATGGCACGACGGATAGGAGAAGTGCTCCATATGTAGGAATCATTTCTGGCTCCTGGATATCTGGCATTTATATTCAATATTTTTAGTTTTGGACTTACTACCTGAAAAAGTAATTTGTTAAGAATAATATTAGGTTATAAAAACATATTGCTAAAATACATACTGCTTGAACGTTCAATGAGTGATTACCATGATGGTTAACAAAAGCTTCTTCATGTACCTTAGGCGCAAGAATATTAATAAATGTACAATCTATAGCCCCAATGGCACCTTCAAATGGCTGTGGTGCATTACTAAATTGTTCGCGGGCATTATTTCTTTCTATAAGTGTCATAGGAAATTTGACCCATTTCCGTAACAGCGTATTGTTTATAGCATCAGTGACAGCATGCAAGCACCTACTCACTGATGGCTGGCTAACATTCAAATCAAAATGATCGCCAGTAGCACGTTGATAGCTTCCTTTAGCATAAAAGTACACTGCAACTAATACCTACAATTCAAGCATTTAAATATTGTCTTAATAAACACTTGATTGCTATTCTGTATTAAAATATAAACGTATTAAATTTATTAATTATGTAAGTTCAATAAGAATTGTAAGAAAAATATGATATTTCTTTTTCTTTTTTGAAATTAGGTATTCTAAAAATATAGAGTATAGAATTCAATAATTTTAGTAAAACAATTACTTGAATTTCCACTGGGATTCCAGAATTGCGATCCCGCTTAAGAAACGGCCGTAGATTATTTGTTAAGTCCATAGATAATTCAGGACTTAGGCGAAATATGTCCATAAACTCACTTCTCGGTAGTTCGTAAGGATTTTGTGTATCGCGTAATGTTCTTCTTTCTAACCGTCTCTCATTAAGCCTTACTCTTTCTTCTAAAACTTCCAATTCCCATCCCAAAAAGTATATAGCCATAATAGTTTTGTTTAACTAACTTATTTAACAAATGTTAAAACTTAGAGAAAAATTCATTCAAAATCACAAAAACAAAGTTACAAATATTTATGAACACTCGATAAGGCTTATCGGCCATAATAAAAGGTCCGTTACCGTATCTGATATTTTCGATAGTATTTTATCGCTTAACAATTTTTTTCGTTATCAATTTTTTACAGAATCGGTCTTCTCGACATTTGTCGATAACACGTACTATCGATAGCGTATCGAATCGAAATTTATTGATAAGGCTACTTATCGAGTTACAGAATAGAGCCACAGGGGGTCAATTCTTGAACTCGCTCGAGATCAAGCGAAAATTAGTAGTATACGACAATAGTCGTATAATATTATCGTATACGCCTTCCCTTATTCGTTTATGCTTATTCTTGAATACCACTCGACAATTAGTTGTAGCATACGATAAATGCTGTCGAATAAAAATGTGGTTGTCGTGTAACCACTATTGGTTTACTCATTATCACTGAGATAAAAGTTGTTGTTGATGATAACAGTTTACATATGATAATAATACTACATAATATGATGATAACAGTTACCTTACGACTACAGTTCTGTGCTTACATTGAACACGAACTTAGTGTTTAACAGTTAAAGTGTTTAACTACAACTATGGCGGATGTTAAAGGTCGTGCGTCAATCGATCAAATGATCGCATTAAATGGGTTTTTAAAATTAGACCCACAGCTATTGTCTGGCAAATTCAGTGCATCATTTACCTTCAAGACAGCTCAAAAACGTTGGGAGGAAATCGCGAACGCACTAAATGCTATGCCCGGTGCAGTTAAGGATTGGAAAAAATGGCGCAAAGTGAGTAATTTATGTTTGTATTACATATTTAGGTAAATAATAATTACACGAGGATTACTGTACACTGAAGTGCAGTTAACTTATTAAAAAACTAAAAATAGTAATTATAAATACTTTAATTTTTGTTATTTTTATACTTTATAGACCTTTCAGGATAACCGTACTAAAACCAAAACAAAAAAGTCAGCTATCTTAGCTGCACAAAGGAGTACGGGAAAAAACACACCTATCGTCCCATTGACCACATTAGAGAATGATACATTAGAACTTATAAATTCAACCAGCATAGAAGGTCACACAGGATGTATGGTATCAAACGTATCGTTTTCATTTGATATCGATGATGAAGTAACAGAAGCACAAGAGTACATTGAGGATAGCACAATAGTACTTACACCGTTAATCATAGAGAAACCCGTTAATGAAGATTTTATTGCAAGTCCTCCATTGTTCCCATCACAAATTTCACCATTAAACGACTCTTGTACACAGGTGATTGAAGAAAGCAATGGTAATAATGAATCAATTAAACATGCGATTAAACCAAAAAAATCATGTGCAGCCAGACGATTGATACAAGGGAATGAAAGTACTGAAAAATTAGTTGATCTTGGTGAAAAAAAAATCTTGTTGAAGAAAAGGTACAATCGGGACAAACTGCAAGTTCTTAAAGACAAAAATATAATTCTTCAAGAAAAAAATAAAATTCTTCAAGAAAAAAATATAATTCATCAACGCATAGCTGATTGTCTTGAAAAATTTCTCTAAGGTTTCTCAAAGTACCCATGTTTACTATTCATTTTTTTGATACAGATGTCAAATACCTATTTAATTAATTAAATATCCTCAATATATTATAAGAATTAATGTATTGAGATTTTCTTAAATTATGTTACTATTATAATAATTCTTATTTTACAAGACAGTGTACTAATAAATTTAAAACTAAATTTGTTATTGCTTGAGGAATTATTAATACATTGTTATTAGTTATATACTATTATGTTCCTCATTATATTATAGGTATTAATGTATTGAGATTTTATTAAATTGTTTTAAAATAATTTTTATTTTTCAAGATTTTTATATATTAATAAAGATAGCCTTATTAAAATGTACATTTTTGAACTTAAACTAAATTTATCTATTTCTATACATATAATTTATGACTGCTGATCGCACATGTTTTCTTTGTATCAAATCATGTCCTTGTTGTTGGATCACATTTGGAAAGTGTTGTTGAAATACACCCATATCTGTTTCAACCAAATCTTCCTCAGTTGGTAATGGTATATTATAAGTTATACACATGTTGTGTAAAATTGTGCATGCATTTATAATTTGAGTGGCTTTTTTTGGATGGTAGTGAAGAAATCTGTGTTTTAGCAAGCATCTGTAAAGTATTTAAAATATTATGAATCATTATTAATTAAATGAAATAGTAATAATGGTGCTTATTTAAGGTATATACTAATTACTGCTATTATTATTGTATTTGATAATACAATTAATTACAGTGGTTGATTTGGAAAAAAAAATAAAGGTGAACACTAAATGAGTTCAAAAACTAGCATTCCAAAGCAAATTAATCTAAAAGTTATTCGTTGGGGACTATATCTATAAATTCAAAATATTTTACTAATAGCAATATAAAACAACTTCAAATTATAAATGCTTATTAGATAGATCATTAGTTGATTGCTGAAATAGATCATCTTTCTATACTGTGCGAAGATTGTTATGCTATAAAAAATACTATTTTAAATAAATTTGTGTAGTAGGTAGATATATCATTAAAAAACCAAAACAATAGTAACGTTACAATTTTTATGTGAATATGTGATGCAAGTGAGTGAGTTAGATAACTTAAATCATTAAAATCAGTAAAAACCCATATAGGTAGTAAATTAGAATACATACTAAATGTTGTCCAATAGATAAAAACATAAAAATCGGAATTTTATTAATATATAATTTATGTAGGTAACTTAACAGCTTTTAAGAATATTCAAGGACTAAGGTTTAGACAAATACAAAAATTAACGGTATCGAGTCCCCTTAAGTTCATTAACAATTAATTTTTATTTTAACAAACCTAAATCTCATTTTCAAAACTCCATTGCACCTTTCAATTAAACTCCGAGTTGACATGTGCTTGGTATTATAATATTTTTCTGCTTCTGTAATTGGGTTATTAATGGGAGTCAGTAACCAAGGGCGTAGTGGGTATCCAGAATCACCTATTTTGTTCATGTATTTGTTGAATTTAAATTTAATAGGTTATCTTTTATAATTGAATTTATAAATAAAATATCTTACCCAAAAGAAAATATCCTTTATGGCCATTATCATACAGTTCTTTTACAACTGGTTGTACATTGCTGTTACTCCATATGTAAGCATCGTTGGTACTCCCAGGAAATAATGCATTTACGTTCATAATTTTAAGGTTCACGTCGCATATCTTAAAACAAGTTATTAATTGACTTATAAATACATACTGTATGTGAATTTAATTACAAGAAAAATTAGAACTGTATAGATACTAAACTAGTTGAACGTTTATTGAGTGGTACCCCTTACGGTTGACATAAATATATTCTGGGTTTGCATTTAATGGATCTTTTGATGGTGGTACTATTGCTACGTGAGTGCAGTCTATGCATCCTATGCAACCTTGGAAACCAGTAGCCATGTAAAATCTAAAATTTTGCTATATTGTAATGCTTAAATATTCAACTTTGGGCATGGTTTTTGGTAGGAAATTGGATATAGTTGGTACTTTTGGGAGGTAAAAAAAATGTCCAAATAGCACATTCACTTTGCTACTCAAAACTTAAGCTTGATTAAAATGCCTAAACAAATTTAACAGCTATATAATATAATACAATTCAATATTTACTCGCTGCGAACTTTTCTTAGTTCTCTTAAGTTACTCGGGAATTTCACCCATTTAAAAAAAACATTTTCATTGTTCAATGCAGAAGTCACTTCTTCTAAACACCTAGATACCGAGGGTTGAGACACTGCAAAAAATTTACTGTTCCCAACTGGAGTTTGATAACAACCAGTAGCGTAAAAATCAAGGGCTATTAAAACCTAAAATAATAATGAGACATTAAATATAAATTAAAAACGTAACTTACTATGTATCAATACGATTTATCAACTAAGTACTTATTTCAACTTACCTTTGTTGTAGAGTCTAAATCAGATGATCTCATTTGAGGTTTCAAGTATGGATCCAATTCTTTTATTAACTTCTTTGCCAAGTCTTTACTCAATCTAAAGTTTTTGATAAATGCCGCGTCGGAAATTTCAAAAGCATCACAGAATCTTTGCCTATTAACTCGTGGGTGAGGTTGAAAATGTATTTGGTTTTGTAAATTACCAATAGCAAATAAACCAGCCAAATCATCGAAATTAGCCATCGTTTTAATTTATATACGTGACGTTATGTATTATTATGAGTTATATTATCCTCGTTATTTGCATGTAATGATTATATAAAAATACATAAATAACGAATAGGCATTAGGAAAGTTTAGCGTTTAGGTAATAAATTTAATATCAATATTGAAAACTTATATTTCGTCGTTGTCGTATGAGATAAGGCACTGGCGTGAGGTTAGACCCACACTTTTCGAAGGCGCATGACTTTTCATACGCTTGTTAGTCGTGTGAAGTTCAAGAATAGAAAATATCGAATCTCATTCGACAATGTTTAATTGTCGTATACGACTTATAAATAGCGCCGTTCAAGAATCGACCCCCAGGTGACGGGTGGTTGACGTATTGCGGGGCCGCCAAGTCGTGTGGCTGCTGTGTGGCGGTCGAGCGCGGTTCCGTGAAGAACCGCGTCATGCTTGCCTCGAGCGCCATTAGACGTGCATCGAACGACGTTGTGTCGTTCGTTTGTGGCAACGTTAGTTTCAACATATGCAGCTGTTCCGCTGCAGTTTTAAAAATGTCATTGTTTAGGGGTTGTGAGGACTGGACCTGTTGCATGGTCGACTGGAAGCCGCGGAGTTCTGACAGGTTGTCCGTGGGTTTTTGACTTGCCACGAGGCTTGTCGAATTTCCCCCGGACGGCTGTCTGAAAATCCGACTGGCGTTCGTGCTTTCCAGCGTTAATGTTGTTGGTTGTGGGCGTTCAGTACCGTCCTGTAATCCTGTGATTGGGGACTGCACTGTTTCGAACCTTACATTCTCGGGGACTAGTCCACTTTCCCTAATGTTCTCTTCTAACCTGATATACACATCCGCCCTTGACCCAGACGCGCCGAGTCCGCGGCCCGTGCACTCGCTACGCAGCTCTGCCAATGACAACTGTTGTAACGTTTTTCCAGTCATATTGTAGGATTAATTACAAATGTGGTCGTTAAACTGTTGTTTGGTGTGTGTATGTGTTTGGTTTAGAGTTGTTTTTTTTCAAACGGAATAAAACGTAAGATTCGCACGTACATTACCCCGCCCCCCCCCCCATTTTGACTTTTGCAATTTTTTTTGCGCCAATAATTAGAACTCGATTCCTGCCGATTCCTGACCACGTTTTCATAATTCCTGCTCCAACAGTTTTCCCGGAAAATAGAATTTTCCACGGGTGGGGCTGGGGTAACGTTACTCCAGCCCCACCCACGTGCCAAATTTAACACTTTTTGCAATTTTTTTTGCGCCAATAATTAGTACTCGATTCCTGCCAATTCCTTACCACGTTTTCATAATTCCTGCTCTTACAGTTTTCCCGGAATTTTTTTTTTTTTTTGGTTAAAAAGCTTTAAAATTATTTTGTAGTTAAAAACTTATAAAATATTTAACTTTAATAGCTAAGGGTTTAAAATCAAAAACAAGGTTGCACGTATGTTGCTCATTGGGTAACCAAAAATTATAGTTAATATTATATTGTATTTGAGTTATCACGCTCCGTCGTTGATGTCCGCGCTTACAATTCGCACCGACGATTCACTACTGGCTGTAGCGTACTGGTGTGTAATCGTTTTCGTGTAGCTCACATACCTAGCAGGGGTGGCGATCTTACAGCACGCGTGCTCAATATGGCATGTTGTTTAAATTTTAATGGCACGCGAAAAATTAAAATTATTAACAATTATGTTATATATTATAATATATAATATATATAATATTTAGATAACATTTTGGTTATAATAGGATATGTGGGATAACAGCCATACCTACATACGTGACACGTTTAAACAGATGGACGACGGAAAAGAATTTAATGAATCCGTAACTTTATTTTTAAGCTTATAGAAAATAAAATTTCCTTTGAGCACGTGAACAATTTTCAAAACCTTGATTTGAAAAATTTGGCACTTGACCAAAAAAAGGTTCGTCACCCCTATCATAGAGCAATGGTGTATACTGTATAGGATATACTATACTCGCAAATGGCGATATTTCACATACAAACGATTGTGATGACGTCCGATTTTTTTAATATTAAAATCGAGGAACGAAATAGAGTCTGATAGTCGAAAAATCATTAAAAATATGCCTTTGCTGTGGTAATGGATGTCGCAAACTCGCAATATCGTTATATACAATCTAATATTCGACTGTCGGCGCTAGTCGTTACGTTATAACAATAGCATAATATACTATGGCTGTTATACTACACTTTTGATTGAGTCTCCAATGCATAACGCGTTCTTGTGTTTTGAACACGATTGCGGTATGAAGGATTAACGTTAAGAAAAGAAAAAGATTTATTTATTAAACGATTAAATCAGAACGATATAACATTTTCAACATCACAATTACAATTATTTTTTATTTATTTTTATTTTTTATACGTGGTAAAAAAAACACCTAGTTAATACCTTATACATTATATAAATAAAACCATTATTGGTTGATAGTAGTCTGATGATTTCGGTAGGCTGAAATTATTGGTTAATTTTGTAATTTTAGCTCATAACTTCGCATAATTATACTAATAACTTACTGTCATGGTAAATTGGTAGGTACCTAGCCATAAGACATGTTCATGTCCAATGTATCTACATTCTACATGCATTGGAGATACTCCTGTTAGTTTAGAAAAGTACCCAGAAACAACTTTTTTTCTCACATTTTTTCGCTTCAAAGTACATACAGATGACACAGTGCCATTGTCTTATGTATAACATTCATTATATTATTTATTATTAAATTATAAATATACCTTAAAACCAATTTTCATAAAATCAATAGATAATGTGTCCATAAGTCTTGCTCTTGCACCGCTATGTATAAAACTTTTGAACCACCTCTGATGTAGTAGAATTATTATTGCAGTGTTAATCGATAACCGATTAAATATTATTTTATAACAACATTTTTCGGTTATTTGTAGCTTGTATTTAATCTATTTATATAAGGCGTGTACTGCATTTGTTTAAATTAGAGTTTGATCGCGACCAAACGCGCTTAAATGAAACCTGCGCTATTTATCACGTACGCTTTAGATCTGAACGCGTCTGTTTTTCCATATTTGAATATCAATATCTAAATACACGTGTACTATTATTAGGGCGATTATTGGCCGTGATTCGAATCTTGTTCAAATCGCTCCGTGTGTAACCAGCTTAATAACATTAAACTCCACTACTTATGTCTTTAATTTATTAATAGTTTATACAATATATTAGTGTTTACCTATTATTAATAATTTTGCCAAAATAAAATAAAACTACGGAGATTTATAGGCATTCACCAACCACTGTCTCACGTGGTCGATGTGTTCTCTTTTTTGTTTGCTTGTTAATTTGATTTTAAGTTTATTGCTTTTACAATTTTTTTAAATTATGAGTGGAAGAAAACCTGCTGTGGCGCCAGTAGTGGTTATAGACGTTGTTTTACGATTTAAAGAACGAATTGTACAAACTGAAGTAGTATATATTTGTATGTTCACAGCCAGCTTTTTTTTTCGCCGCGGTAATTTCGCTAAGTTCAAGGGAGAATGTCTCCCCCGAGCACACTGATTTTACCGTAACACAAATCACGGGGAGATTACACACTCGTTGTCCACCTATTTGCCCCTTACACAAAAAATTTTACCGTATAGAATTTTACGGGGAGATTTCAAATTTTTTATCTACGAATTCCTCCCTTGCACAAAATATTTACCGTATTTTAAAATTACAGGGAGATTGCACACTCAAAATCGGTTTTGCCCCTTACTCGTAAATATTTACCGTATACAGGACAAAACACTTTTTTTCATCCTACCAAACTGAAATAATGTTAACCGAATTCATATATTTTTTTTTTTCGATTATGTTGGTTAGACTGTTATATATATATTTTAATTAATAAATATTTATAAGTTTAAGTTATAAAACTGAAATTTTTTTTATATTCAGTCACTTATGATCCGTCGTTTATTCAAGTTGTGTTTCATTTTCTCTCATTAAAGTGTTTTATAAGTTATTATTTTAATTTCAAATAAAATGAATTTACTAAAATGTACAAACGATTTTCAAACATTAGTTTACCGTATACAAAGTAATCCTACCATGGTTCATCCAGAATTTTCTTCATTTTCATCAAGATTTAAAACATTCAAATTATTCCCTTCAAATACTACACAAAATAAATATTCATTATCTGAATGCGGTTTAAAATATTCAGGAGTGGAAGACATCGTTGAATGCTTTTGCTGTGGAATTATTCTTCATAATTGGGAAAGGCTGGACGATCCATGGATTGAACATTGCAGATTCAGCCCAAGATGTTTATATGTGTTATTAATGAAGGGTAATCAGTTTGTTCAAAACGTATTAAGTAAATATTGTAAAACCGAAAATATTTGTAATTGTGAAACTGGGTCATATGATACAGTTTGCTAATTCATGTTTTTTTTATGTTATAATAAATAAAAAATAAATATTGATTTCCATAACTACTTATATGTACTAATATTTGATTTAATATCTCGTGAACGTATAGCCTAGTGGGTTAGAGCGTGTGGTGTTAATTTAAATGTTTTCAGGTAGCAGGTAATAGTAAGTATATGTAATTCTCCCCTCCACTACATGCAGTAGCCGACTATGCTGTACGTTCACATTTTTTTTTTTATTTTTTTATTTTTATTTTTTTATTTTTTTTTTTTTTTTGTTATCCATCAGGTTTAGTACATAATATGTATGTAAAGGAAAATAATCTCAGTTTAAAGTTTGGTAGTTGCGCGTCGGTCGTTCAGTTGCGCGTCGGTCGATCAGTTGCGCGTCGGTCGATCAGTTGCGCGTCGGTCGAGGGAGTTGCGCGTCGGTCGATCAGTTGCGCGTCGGTCGATCAGTTGCGCGTCGGTCGAACAGTTGCGCGTCGGTCGATCAGTTGCGCGTCGGTCGATCAGTTCCGCGTCGGTCGACAGTTGCGCGTCGGTCGTCAGTTGCGCGTCGGTCAGTTGCGCGTCGGTCGTCAGTTGCGCGTCGGTCGTCAGTTGCGCGTCGGTCGCAGTTGCGCGTCGGTCGTCAGTTGCGCGTCGGTCGTCAGTTGCGCGTCGGTCGAATCTCAGTTGCGCGTCGGTCGAGTCAGTTGCGCGTCGGTCGAACCAGTTGCGCGTCGGTCGACTCAGTTGCGCGTCGGTCGAAACTCAGTTGCGCGTCGGTCGAATCAGTTGCGCGTCGGTCGAATCAGTTGCGCTTCGGTCGAATCACAGTTGCGCGTCGGTCGAATCCAGTTGCGCGTCGGTCGAATCAGTTGCGCTTCGGTCGAATCACAGTTGCGCGTCGGTCGAATCCAGTTGCGCGTCGGTCGAATCACGAGACACACGTTTCGTACGTCCGTCGATCCGAGGCCCGCCCCCCGCGGCAGTTTTGTTTTTCGCTCTTTACGGCCCCGTAAAGATAGTTAAGTTGCACCACCACACCGATACCCCGCTAAAAAGTTCGCGATCAGGCCGGTGTCGATTTCGAGTCGGCCTGAATAAAATCCCCCCCGTGGGGCACCGTTGGACTCGCCGCCATAAGGCCTTGCCGGCCGCCCAAACCAGTGAGTACAAAGTAATCTATTTACGTTGCCACGCGCGCCGTCTGACCTCGAAATCCGGCACGTGCCGCGTCCCGACCGGCCAAGGTCGAGGACCTCCCGCGCTCGCGCGTGCGAGCCCCGTCATCAATCAAGTCAGCCGGCTCCCCCCCCCCCAATCTTCACCCTGACCTCCACGACCATCTACGACAAGACCCCGAAGACCGGAACCCCCTAGCCCCCCTAGCAGCGGAGTTACAGCAAACGGACCGAAAAGGCCTGAAATCGGTTTTTTAACGATAACTCGGCAGGGAGTGCCCGGAGCGGCTCGGGAGCAAAAATTTGCCCCCCCGAAGCCCCCTGTCCTCTCACGACCCGTACCCATAAGTAGCCGAAGACCCCGACCCTCTACCCCCCCTAGGGGCTGAGATACGGCAGGCGGAAGTAGCACTCGGGCAACACGCCAAAGACCCCCAAGGACACCGCAACCCGAACTCTGGTGAATTCGGTAGGGTCCGAGAAAGGGGTCACCGCCCCCCCCCGCACCATGGACAACGCGTCGCAGACAAACAGCACCTCACACGGAACGAACCCCCCCGGACGCTGGGATCGCGATTATGAAGATCGAGATCAAGACATAACAGACTACGACACGGACCGCGTGCCATCACCGATGTCGCGATACTTCGACGCACTGAAGAGGAAGAGCGACGTCTCACCTCCCCCCACGGCCGCCCCCGAGGTCTGCGAACTCGAGGCCGGGCTGCAGTACATGCGGTCTGCGCTCAAGTCGGCCGCGCACGAGGCTAGGCTGGCGCGGACCAAGGAAGAGACACCGGGGATGAGACGGATTGCCGGGCTCCTCGAGGACCTCACCAAAACGCTATCCGGCCTGATCAGTAAAAAGGGGAAACTGCGCACCGCGACCCCCCCATCCTCACCATTGCATAAAAAATCCAAAGGCGACGGCGTACCCCAAACGGCCGCCCCAACTGTGAAACCGACGATGGTGGACGCGTCCACGGACACCGTACTGACCCCGAGCTGGTGGGACAGCGACGCCATCTTCGAGGCCGAGATTCTGAGGAAAAAGAGGAGGGGGGCGCGCAAAACGCAAGAGGCGGCCAGTCCGCAAGAGCTTGCCAACCGCCAACCATTCGTCCTAGGAAGAGACACGGAGGTGGAGTCGGCCATGGACACTTACGCGGAAGCCCCGTGGACCAACGCCGTAAAGAGGGGGACCAAGAAGCGGAAGCCCACCACCGATCCCCGCCCGCCCGCTGCCACGGCACCCCCGAAGCCCCCCGCCTCACACAAGCCGATTCCCAGAACCAAGCCGCCAGCCATCCTCGTTAGACCGGCCGTTGGGAAGTCCTACACCGACACCGTGCGGACGGTGCGCGCATGCGGCCTATCGGCGCAGGACATCGGCACTAGCGTGACAATGAGGGAGACCCGCGACGGTTCGCTGTTGCTCGAGCTAGCCAAGGGGTCCAAGTCCGCGTCAGCAGCCAAGACCATTGCCGCTGCTATCAGCACTAAGCTCGGGGATTCTGTTGGGAAGGTGTCCCAACTTGGCGTCCAGACCGAGGTAGAGATCCTCGACTTGGACGCTGTTTCCACCGCAGCCGAAGTGCTAGACGCTCTGCGCGCCGCCATACCCGGCCATGATGATCCCGCCGCCCAGGCGGATAGGGACAGTATCGGAGACGTCCAGATCTGGCCGATCAGATCCGGCCAGCAGATCGCGACGGCGAAGATGTCCAGACACGCCGCCTCGCTCATAACGAGGGTGGCTGTAGGATGGACGATGTGCCGGGTGCGTTCTAGGACACTGCCCCCTGAGAGGTGCTTCCGCTGCCAAAGGTTCGGGCACAACTCCAGAGGCTGTACGGGACCAGACAGGACCGGCGCGTGCTGGAAGTGCGGCAAAAGCGACCACGCAATGAAAGACTGCCAGGCATCCGAAGAGGGCTGCTTGGCGTGTGAACTCGAGGGTCTCCCGAAAGCCAACCACAGGCCAGGATCGGGCGCCTGCGCCGCCAGACGGTTGGCCGCCGGATCGAAGTCATCCACTCCCCGCGATGGTTAACTTCCTACAGATCAACCTCAACAGGAACTGGGCCGCTGAACAGCTAATGTTTCAGACAGCTGTTGACACCGAGGCGGACGTACTGCTAATCAGTGAACCGTCCACGAGGTACGGTCCGGAGGACAAGTGGTGCTTCAGCACAGACCGCATGGCTGCCGTGGCGACCACTCAAGCGTCCTCACTCGTCGGTCAGCGCCAGGGCGCAGGCGACGGATTCGCGTGGATGACGTTCGGTGACTTGGCAGTTTTCAGTTGCTACTGGAGGCCCGGTACGACGCTCCAGGAGTTCGCCCTCTTCCTGGGACACCTCGAGGACGCTATACGCGAGATGGGCGACCGAAAGGTGGTTCTAGCGGGCGACTTCAATGCGTGGAACACCGAATGGGGCTCCAGGGTCAACAACCCTAGGGACTGCCTACTATCCGACCTCGCGATCAGCCTCGGCCTGACCCTGGCGAACACCGGAACAGTTCCCACGTTCGTGAGGGGCACGGCCACGTCCGTAATTGACGTAACCTTCCTTCGGGGGACGGCTCTATCCGGCTGGCGTGTCCTAGATGCCGAATCGTTGAGCGATCACGCCTATGTGAGCTTCGCTACCCACGCGGAGCACCACGAACCACCCCGCCCCGATCCACCTGCAGTAGCCCGCGGCTGGTCTGTAGGGAAGAAGGACGACGAAGCACTTGCCAACTACCTCCAGACCATGCGCCCTGAAATCGCCGAGGGCCAAACCGGGACGAACATAGCCTTGGTCTCGGCGGAAGCGCTAGACGCCTATCTCACAGGCGCGTGCGAGGCGTCCATGCCGAAGAAGAGAGCTGGACCCCCGGGTAGACAACCGGTCTACTGGTGGACCGAGGAGATCGCGGAACTACGCCGGCACTCCTTATCTCTCCGCAGAACTTACCAGACCCTCCTCAAGCGGACGGGGCAACCCGGTGCCCAAGATGCTAGAATCTGCTTCACCTCCGCCAGGAAAAAACTTCGAGCCGCGATACGCGCGTCTAAGAAGAAATGCTGGTCGGATCTGTGCGCCCAAGTGGATAGTGACCCCTGGGGCAGGCCGTACAAGATAGTCATGGGGAAGATCGGATCCCGAAACCGAGGGGCGGATTCAAGGGGCAGAGAGGCTGAGATAGCCGACTTCCTCTTTCCGGACGCTCCTGTGACGAACTGGGCCGCGGCGCCCTCTCCCGCGGTATTCAACATATTCGAGGCGTTTGACCCGGACCTTAACACGTTCGACTTTTCAATGGTGGTACCGCGGTTCACGATCGATGAGCTCGTCAAGGCCGCCAAGAGGCTGTCTGCCAGGAAGTCACCCGGACCCTCGGGAATCCCCAACGAGGTCTTGAGGGCGTTCGTGGCAGCCCGACCGCAAACGGCGCTGAGGATCTACAACGATTGCCTAACGGCCCTCACCTTTCCGCCCCGCTGGAAGAGGTCACGCCTGGTCCTGATCCGGAAAGGCCCGGACAAACCTCCAGAGGCTCCCTCCAGCTACAGGCCGATCTGTATGTTGGACACACCGGGTAAACTCCTGGAGAGACTACTCCTACAAAGATTGGAAACTCACTTGGACGCCTACGGAGGGCGAAGAAGGGCGCCAAACCAGTACGGATTTCGTAAAGGGGTTTCCACGGTCTCGGCTGTGGAAAAAGTCCTGACCATAGCATCCAACGCCGCGTCAAGGCCAAGCACAAAAGACCTCTGCATACTAGTGACGCTCGACGTTAAAAATGCGTTTAACTCGCTCCGATGGCCGGTTATCGACGAAGCCCTTCGTAAGAAAAACACCCCGGAATACCTTGTGGAAATGTTCCGTTCCTGGCTATCTGACAGGCAACTGTTAACGGGTGAAGAAATGGCCTCGAGGCCGGTCACGTGCGGCGTGCCACAAGGATCCGTCCTGGGCCCGGCACTCTGGAACGTCACGTACGACTCGCTGCTCCAGATGGCGGTCCCGCACGGGGTGCACCTCGTTGGCTTCGCCGACGATCTCGCCGTGATCGGCGTGGCCAAAACTGGCCAACAACTCGAGGACGTCATCAACCCGGTGCTCCAAGCCATCGACACGTGGATGACGAGCAGGGGCCTGGAGCTCGCCCATCATAAAAGCGAGGCTGTGATACTGTCCAGGAGGTGGGCGTTCACCCCTCCCCGCCTGACCCTAGGCGGCCACGTCATAGCGTTAAAAAATCAGCTGAGGTACCTGGGAGTCATTCTAGACCGGAGACTCACCTTTGCCGCTCACGTTGACACAGTGGCCAAGAAGGCCTCGCGCTCCGCGGCCGCAATAGCAAGGCTGATGCCTAACATAAACGGCCCCGACCAGTCGAAGAGGAGGCTCCTGGCGTCCGTGACGGAGAGTCAATTGTTGTACGCCGCCCCAGTGTGGTGCAAAACGGTTGCAGCCTCAGCCAGAACAAAGGTAAACCTGACACGCCCCCAAAGAGCTGCGGCGCTCAGGGTGATCAGGGCGTACCGCACCGTCTCAGATGAGGCCGCCCTCCTACTCGCAGCCATGCCACCCGTAGACCTCTTAGGGCTCGAGAGGTTGAGGATCTACGAACGACTGAAAGAGCCAGTCACGGCCGAAACCCCAACGCTCTCCAAAGACGCCATGAAGAGGGAGGAGAGAAAAAGAACCATCGACCTCTGGCAGACGAGATGGGCATCTACCTCCAAGGCGGCTTGGACTAGGGAGGTTATCCCCGACGTAAGCAGGTGGCTCGGAAGAACCGTCCCCTTGGTGCCTCTGACCTTCCACATGACGCAAGCACTAACGGGACACGGTTGCTTCCAACACTACCTCCACCGGATGGGTCGGGCCGTCTCTGCTCGATGCTCTCATTGTGACCACAACCGCGACGACGCTCGTCACACATTGTTCGAGTGTCCTCACTGGAGCGTGTATAGAGTGAACCTCGGCGTTCGCCTGGGTCACACGCCGGGCGCCGCCGATATCCCCGAGATAATCTGCGGCCCACCCTTTGGTAACCTACCAGCTGAGCCTGTGGAGAAAGCGGCAGTCCTCAGGGAAGCGGAGGAAACGTATAGGACATTTTACAAGATGGTTGAGGACATTCTGTCCCGGAAGGAGGAGGAGGAGAGGCTCAGGCAGGCGGGAGCACCCCCCTAACGACCCTGCAGCCCAACTTGAACGAGATGCAAGAGCGGCGGAATAAGTTCGGCTCGGAAAGACATGAATCGTACGGTGCCACCTGAACGTCGGAACGTGGAAGAAGAGCGACACATCGTTATGTAAATTTTATTGTAATCGTATTGAAATTCCTTGTAATTATTGAATTGTTGTGAGGAGATGAGGCGGGGGACTGTCCCGCTCACCTCCATTGTTGTTGTATTCTTTTTTTCTGAATAAACGATGGGGGCCGGTGTGGAAGTAATGCGCAAGCAGTTCCCGCTCCGGTCCTCGATACCAAAAAAAAAAAAAAAAAAACATAACCATCAAGATACTTTAATTCGTTATGATGAGTCCACCGATAATTGTATCAAAATCGGTTTTCGACGTACGGCCATTTGGAAAGAAAAGTGTTACAGTCGGACTATTAATTAACAAACAAATTTCGATTATTGTGTTATTAGAGTGCAAGTTAACGAAAAAAATCATTACATTAAATTTGGAACAATGGTGTACCCTCATGTCTGAATCTAATTATATTTCAATAACTGATAATTTACATATCAGGTGTAGACGCGTGAAAATAACTGATAACTTTACATATTCAATTAATGTAAAGCAGAGTTCAATAACTTTACATGTAAATGATGATTATATTACTTTATCACATATAGATTTCTGTAGACTTAAACAGCTTCAACATTGTGTAGACTTTTATATCGCAGAAAAACAGAAACGTCTACCAAGTTTTCAGGCTACATTTGATGCAGCTTACGAACTAATTAAAAATGATGTCCGCGGTCTGCCCATCAGTTGCCAGAGGAACGAATTCACAAACCAATATATTCAAAACTATGACTTTAATTATTATTCTCATCTACAAAACCAGGGTCGGACTGGCCCGGACCGCAGGTCCGCGATCGCGGACTGGGCCCCCAGCTAGTTTGGGCCCCCAAACTTCATGTTCATAAATATAAAATTTAATTAAAATAAGATTACCATTTATAGTAACTGTATTTAAACATGTCTTAATATTTTGAAGGGCTCCTTATTAATTTTAGATTTACAAAATAAAATTAATATTATTAACGTTTATCTAACAACTGAATCGTAATTCAGTATTATAACATTATAAATTATAATAATAATTATCTTCTGGGTCCTTCTGCCTTCGACCGCACCGCGTACACACACGCACACACATACCAATATTACTACAGATATAATAGATGTATTATATAATTCGACTGCGGGCGACTATCGTTATTCCCGCAGCTATCTAAAAATAAATTTTACAAAATTGAAGAGTCTCGCTAGAGACTCCTTTCTATGCATAAGAAACACCGATAAGAAACAGCACACAAAATAAATGTCGATAACGAGACTATACAGTCATTAAGTTTCGTCTATGCACTCGGACCTACTCGTTAAATATATACCAATATAAATACGCCATATGGGACTGCTACGCACGCCGGTGTCAACTAGTTATTGACAGTTTGCTCCGAGTCACGAGTTGTTCGTATCAACGCACCGAAGCTTAATAAAGATGTATAAAATACTTAAATACGAGTAACTGTTGTAAGTGCCTGTAACGAGTGTATAAAGTGTATTTAAATTGTTGTTATTTTTATTTACCTTACGGTTTAAAATGAATACCAAATTGAAAAGTGGTGCGGAAAAAAGGCGCCTAAAAGAACAACAAATGTTACTCAAGGCCGGTTCTGACCCAAAACAAAAAAAATTATTCTTTTCAAAGGTAATCACGAATGATAATTCAAACGTTTCATTTCCAAATGAAAATAAAGTTACTAATGGTATCATTTCTTCTGAATCAAAGGTAAAATTAATTAATATATTGTAATAAGTATATTATTGACTATTGTATTCTAATTTTCATTAGAACAAACAAAGCACAGATAGAATTTGCGAAACAGATGCTTTAGGTCAAAACAACATGCAAAATATTTGTACTTTGGCTGAACAGTGTAAACCAGGAACAAGTTATGAAGATGGAGAATCCGCTACTCAGGAATCTAGTTCTAATTTTGTTATAGGTAATATTGCATTTTATATCATGCCAGATCATAAAAGTTTAGTAGAAGTAAAATTGGCTTCCTTAAATAACCATCCTAGGTCAAAACAACATACAAAACATTTGTACTTTGGCTGAACAGTGTAAACCAGGAACAAGTTATGAAGATGGAGAATCCGCTACTCAGGAATCTAGTTCTAATTTTGTTATAGGTAATATTGCATTTTATATCATGCCAGAATACAAAACTTCAGTAGAAGTAAAATTGGCTTTCCTAAAAAATCATCCAATTCAACCAGTCTCTTTGGATTTAGATGATAAACTTCCTTTTGATCCGAATAAGGTTTATTTTCAAACAACAAATAATAATGATAAAATTAATAGAAAATGGCTGTCTTATTGTTCATATTATAAAAAGATATTTTGTACTACTTGTATGACTTTTGGTAATACTCGTGAAAATGTTAGTAATTTAGTAAATGGATTGTTAGTTGATAATCCAAAAAGTATATATAATACACTTAGGAAACATGAAATATCTAAAACTCATTGTGCAGCAGCGTCTTCTTTGCTTCAAGCAAATTTAAAAAACGATATTGGTAGTTGTATCAATATTAATGCTAAAAAAGTTCATTTAAAAGAAGTTGAATGTAGACGGTTAGTTGTTAAAAGACTTATTGATATTATTACATTTATTGGTAGACAAGGTTTATCATATAGAGGTAAAGATGAAGCTGCTTATAATTTAGAAGATAGATCTGTCAATCACGGTAACTTTTTAGAATTAGTTTGGTTAATAAAAGATTATGATGTAGTTTTGAATGAGCATATACAAAACAGTATACATTTAAGTAACAAGCGAAAAGAAAAAGAATTATGTAATATTAAAAATGGTAATCAAGTTCATGGTCATGGAAGGGGGTCATTGGTTACTTTTTTATCAAAAACTTTTGTAAACAAACTTATCTTAGTCATTGGTCAAATAATACAAAATAAATTAATACATGATATAAAACAAGCTAAACTGTTTAGTATTATGGTAGATTCTACGCAAGATGTTTCTGTTTTAGACCAACTTGCTATCTGTGTTAGATATGTTTTAGATAATGAAGTCCATGAAAAACTTTTAAAGTTGATAATAGTGTATGACTCCAGCGGAAAAGGTTTATATGATTTAATTTCAAGTGAATTTCATAAATTAACTTTAGATATTTCTAAAATTGTAGGTTGCTCATTCGATGGAGCAGCCAATATGAAAGGGACATACAATGGTTTACAATCACATTTAAAAAACAAGAATCCATTATGTGTATACACACATTGTGTAGGTCATGTATTGAATTTGGTTATGGTTGATTCGTCTGAATGTTGCGTGAATGCAGAATTTCTATTCAGTTTAGTACAACAATCATCTACATTTTTATTAGATTCCTACAAAAGAATGAAAGTTTGGTCTGAGTTAACAAAAAAAACTCATACAAGTAATGATAAACTTAGGAGATTAAATTTAATTGGTGCTACACGTTGGTGGAGCAAAGACAAAGCATTAAGCTCAATTATAAAATTTAATGAAACTGACATAAAAAATTCAAGATTTTTATTATTTTTAAATTTTTTGCTAGAAATAATTTCAAATCACTCTACATTTGATTCAATAACAAAATTCACTGCTCGCACTCTATTACAAAATTGGTCTAAGTTTGATGTGATTATGACTACAGCAATTTATCTGGACATATTTAGTATTAGCTCACCTATTTCTAAGTTTCTTCAATCTCCGTCATTAAACTATCTAACTGCTTTTAATATGATTAACAACTTGCATAAAGAAATTAGATCTAGAAGAGATAATGCTGATGGTATATTCATTAATCTTTATTCTAAAGTTAAACATTTTATTACAGAAATAAATAAAGAGCTAGAGTTAAATAGTAGTAATTTCACTATAAAAAATGATTTTAATAAGGGAAAATCTGTAGGTAGAGTATCAAAAAAAAAAAAAATGTCTGGTGAAGAAGCTACAGATGAACGGCCAAATATTTCACCAACTGATAGGTTTAAAATTGAAACTTTTAATTATATACATGATATTTGTGCAAACAGCTTGGATAAACGGTTTATAAGTAATACAAAATTACTAAGCGATTGCATTTGTCTGGATCCTAAAAATTTTAATTCGATAAAAAATGAAGTACCTGCAAATGCGTTACTAGAACTTTCAATTCTAACAACTATTGATAGAAACACACTTGCATATGAATTACAACAATTTGCTTTACAGTTTAATTCTATTACTAAAACTTTTGAAGCTACTTTCACATATTTAACTGAAGACTCCCAATTTCCTATTTATGAACATGAACTAGATTTAGACGAAGATCAAGCATCTGTAATTGATCCATCCAATAATTGTAAAACATGCAATAACTGTTTACGTTGTGCTTTCAATGTGTTACATAATATAGTTCAACAGTCTGGTTGTTTTAACAATATATATTATGCATATAAATTTGTATTAACGTTGCCATGTACCCAAGTTACTTGTGAAAGAACCTTTTCCAAATTAAAAAATATCAAAACAAAACTAAGATCAACTATTTCCCAAGAAACAATGGAAGCATTGTTATTGATGAATATAGAAAGAAATGTTGAAATTGATAAAGAAAGTGTAATTGATTCTATTGGAAAGAGTTCTAATGAACTTTCAAAACTTTTGTTAAATTGAATTGTAATTTATTTAAGTTTTTAAATTATTTACATTTAAATGTTTATTATCATATTATGCACCTATGTATTGTTTCATATTTGTTAAAGTCAAACAAATTGTTATAAATAAAAGTATGTATGTAAAATATTACACTTTTATCTAAAATGTTTATCATTATAATGTGTTTTTTTTTTATTACATATAATTGTTATCTTATTTAAATACAAAAATGGAGAAGTAGAGAGCGGACTAACAATTTATAGTCCAACTTTAGTAAGGCAGTAAGGGCCCTTTCATCAGATCGCAGACTGGGCCTTTTGTTGCCAGTCCGACCCTGTACAAAACGATGACACATCATTTTTATATGAAACATTACAATTTCATTTTAACGCAATGTCTGACATGATATTACAAGATCTAATAGTATGAAATAATCAAATGCATATGTTTAATTATTGTTTTTTTTTTTTATTTAAATAACAAATTATATTTTTTTATACCATTATTAAATTGTTGTTTTACTTTTGATGGTGCGACGCGCAGGATCGGTCAACACTGTATCAAATATAACTTGCATTGTTTTGTTCAAGCTGGAATGTATTGCCTGGTCCTTTGTTTTATCTGAAGTATTCAATCTTATAGTAGCTTCAGAATACTTCCATCTAAAACATAAATTCATTATTTATAATAGAGTCATATATTATCTGTTACCTATTTCAGTGTAAACATTAAACATATATTATCTAACTCAGTCTATAAATTTAAGTATAGAATAAAAAAACGAAAAAAAATTTATAAAAAATGTTTTTTTATGAATATAAAACTGAGTTAAACTATTTTTTGATATATCAATATTTTTTTTTTTTTCAATTTTTAAAAAAAAAAACAAAATGTTTAGTACTTACAGATCTTTCGTAGCCACGTTTGCGATGGTTGCGCTTTTGAAATGACTTAACGTCCAATAGTCAGTAGGTGTTTCTTCAAATGGAGTTTTTATGGTAAAAACTCCATCACCATGCCGGAAAGTTAAAGAATTCTCAATTTCCTCCTCAAATTCTTCCGATCTCAAAAGATCACTCACACTCTCTCTATATGACATATTCTATACAAAAAATAATTAATAGTTTATATTATTATTATACATTTTTTATTTATATTACTATTTTCGCTGGCTTTTTCTTATTTTTTTTATCAAGTGCTACCTTGTCTGCTCCTCGTTTCAAACTATTCTTATTTTTGGACGTCGTCGGCTTATTTTTACTACCAGTACCAGCTGATAATTCATCGAAATGTTCTTCCTATAAAAACATAAACTTTTGGAGCATAACTTTTTTTTAAATGGTTTTTTAAAGTATGTGTGGTTTACACTCAATCTTCAAAAAAATAAATAAATAAATAATAAGTGACATCACAGTCATACTCTAAATATTATTAATATATTCATACGTGTGATGTTACAATCAGCCACGAATTATAACCATAGCGTTGAGTAGTTTTACGACTGACCTCCAATTTGCTTTAGTTATTTAAAGTAAATGTATGTACCATAGACATATTAACTAAATGGACTGCGCCTTCTACACCCCCTGCCTACCGAACAAATCAGCCAACATCAGATAAGCAAAAAGGGGTATTGTGGAAGAAAAAATTAATTATATCTTGTTTCTTCCATGTATTATATTTCCCGCCTATCCATTTTAAAAAAACAACCATTTAGAATATATTTTATATTATTGTTATTGTATAGTATTTATAATATTAATTATAACATTTATAAAATCTCATAAACACAATTAACTAGGTGGGAATCAACTGGTTAAAAACTCATATTTTCCTCATGTTTTTTATAATATTAATTTAAATAAAAATGAAATATACCTACATAAAATATTAGGCTATCGTGAATATTAGTATTATAATTTTAGTTAAGTCAGTAGTTAATAGTTGAAAAAGTTCATCATACAATAATGTGTTGAATTAAGTTCTCATAGTTTTTATTTGCGTGTTAAGTCTTCTTTTTTAATCATGTGATGCAATCACTCTATGACAATCTGCATTATTTCAAGTTGTACCTTAATTTATTGTGTGTGTGTGTGTGTGTGTAATAGACCTATATGACTAAGTGGCAAACAAAGAAACCCATTTTTATACACTAGACAATTATATATTGTTATATTATAAAACACATTGTTATAATAGATAATATAAAAAAAAATAGTAAAAATAATAATAATAACAAATATTTTACTTTCATACATGTACATGTTAAATAAATATATGGGACCATCCATTAGCATACAAAATGTAATGTTTATTGGTTTCTGAAATGTACGAGTTTGGTGAACTGAGAACGTATTCTCTCTTTTGGCTGACTTCTTGAGCTGTTAAAATGGTGTATCCGTATATTGAAGTAGGTTTTGAAAATGTCTCTGATTAACTGGATTAAATGATTATTTATTGGATCTTGATTGTATATGTGGTTAGACATTTTTAAAAAGTATTTATTGATATTTATTTTAGAAAATGATTTGATAATGAATGTTTCTCTGATATTCGTTGCACTGCTGGTTGTATATACTGATTGTTGAGTTCGAAATACATTTTCAGCGATTCGACACAGCTCAGTTACATCACTACTTGGCTTAATTAGCCTACCTCGATTTTTTATTGATATTAATGGTGTAGGAGCTGTACTGGATTCAGATAAAACTTGAAGACATTCTGAACATTTTGTCAATTTTAGTAATGTTTTTGTTACAGCTCCACCAATGTATTGGGTCGTGTCCATTAAATATGATACATATGGTGAGTTCTTTAAGTCCATATACAAATTAGTATCCTCATCTGTCCCAGCTACACAGGTCAGCTCTAAATGGTTAGAATTTTTTTTTTTTGATGAACTAGTGGTTGATAATATTACAGTTGTATCTTGTGATATACAATTTGCTTGAGAAGAAGTTACTAATTCATTGTGTATTAGTAATCTTTTGTATGCCGCTTCAAATTGGCTGGCTGTTGGGTTATCACAAAATCCACCACGAGATCTTATAGCGGAAAAAAACATTTCAATATGGTCTTGAGAAACTTTGTAAGTTAAAATAAATTCTAATTTATTTGATTTTAAAACATCATCAAATAACTCGCCAAGACTTCTGAGGCATACTATTAAGCCATTGAACCCAGTTTTTCTTCCAGAATTTATTATTGGAATAAAATTATGTGATTTTGACACTTTATTATATATTTTGGTCTGTAGGGAAGATAGATATTCAATAGACGAAGAAATGAAAGTCTTAAGAAATAACTCATTATTTAAGTAAAGTGGTCTTTTAAATTGAGTTTTACCCAAAAAATTTCTAGTGTTTAGAATATCAAAAATGTCATTTATTTTCTTGCAAAATTCTGAAGTAGCATTGGTGTTTTGAAAATTAGAAAAATTTTGTTCACTACAATATGTCAGGGCTTTAGCAACAGATTCACTCAATGTTTGAGCCGCAAGCTTGACCTTCATTTTTTCTTTGAAAAAATTGATATGTCTTGATCTTATTTTGGTGGCCAAGTGTAGTTCAGCATTTTCTTGTAAAATTACCAACTGCTTAAATAAGTCCCATTTAATCTCTTGTCCATCCTTATTGTACAATGTTTGCCAGTCACCAAGTGTATTCCGACATAGTTTCAACATGTGACATGGATCCAAAAATATAAATATTTTTTCATCAGTGATTGGGTGCAAGATATATGTTTTTACATCTGGAGGATACAGTTTAGCTCCTAATGAAGTAGTCATTGAAATATTTGAGGCTGCTCCATCAAATGTTAAGGTCTTCACAAGAACACCGGTATCGTGGACAATGGTTAAAGCAGTTTTAATTAAATTTGCTTTTTCTTCTCCAGATAAACCATTAAGTAAAAAATAGCCGATTGGAATTTTCCAATTAGAATTAATAGCAACTAGCATAATGACGAGTGCTTCTTTTGCTAATGGAAGAGCATCAGTATCATCATTTATACCGGTTCCTAAACTTATGTAGCCTTGGTTCCTTGTGCCATTAAAATGTGTACCCTGTTTAATACTGACTTCATCCATCATCATACCACATACTAATATTTTGTTTTTTAATTTCATTTCCGCCACTTTAATTTCTAGAGCATTTATGGATTCTTTGGTAAAGCCAGGTGATCCATTGATTACAGCATACCATTTGCGTAACGTTGATGGATGTGGAAGACAATTGTTAAACACTTGTCTTACATATTTATATGCTGCAGCTGAATAAAAATTAAGTGTTAATGCAAAAGCCCTAAGTTCAGGTGAAATTTTCTTTTCAGTGTTACGTTTCAATTGTTTCATAATCATCTCTCTCTGTGCAGTAGGTAGATTCTCCTAAAATAAATCTTAAAATATTGTACAATGTTAACAAAATATCTAATTAATTCGCTATTTCTACCTTAAGGATAGTGAAACAGTTATCAGAAATTTTTTTCTCTTCCTTAAGATGATTAATCAACTGCGATAGATTTTTTATCTTCTTTCTTAGCCATGTATTTTTATTCTGCAGACTTTTTGTTTTTATTTTGAAGTCTCTTACAGTTGCTTGAGATACATTCCAATATCGTTTGCGTTTTGTTGGAGTTCTTAGATCTTCAACATTAAAATCACCAAATAAGCTTTTTCTTTTCCTAGAAAATTTTAAAATTAGTATAACATTTTAATGAAGAATGGCATATTTATTATTTTAATATTAAAATTTATATTTACATAGTGCTGGCCATTTTTTTTGGAGTAACTTGAACATTTTCACTAGGTTCACAAACTAAATCCGAACTGTCATCTATTGTTGGTATAATTTCTTCTACAGCTTCAATGTGAGATAGCCCTGTAATATTCAAACTATCACCTTGGAGATCTGATTGTGATAATGTAATAACACTATAGCTCATATTTTCTGTCGTATCTTGAACAACAATGTGGGATGGTTCATGTGTATTCGAACTATCATATTGTTCTTTGTTGAAAACATAAACACATTCTTCAACATCAAATAATGAGGGTACTGCGCTCTTAATAAGTGAAAAGGATTGAGATCTTGCAGTTTTAATAAAATCAATTTCCCTAAAGTGTTTGCTACACACTAAACTGCTATGGTTAGTTTTAAAATTAGGATAATATGATTTTATACACTTTTCCCATATATTTCTGAGATTTTCGTCAGCTGGAAACCTTTTAACAAAAAACATAAATCTATGATTAACGATACAAGTGAAACATATATATTAATATCTTACTTGTGTAGTTTAATGTTGCATTGTTTTGATGAAGCACCTTTACAAAGTGGAATCGAGCAAATCTTAACCATTGTGATATACAACCAAAGACAATAATAACTAAAACTAAATATACTCTACACTAAAAGTAATTAGTACAGTTAAAAATTCAAATATTATGAAGTCAAAATTCAATTATCGCAAAATTAAGAACCTGTCACAACGACAGTAGAACACGAAGTCACGAGGTGATAAATGAAAACAAACAGCGTTATCACTTACTGTTTTTTTTAATCAGTCGTTATATTCATGGAATAAACGAAGTATATGTAATATTTTCTTCCCTGATACCCCTTTTTGCTTATCTGTTGTTGGCTTATTAATTGTTGCCCAAGGCGCAGTCCATTTAGTTAATATGTCTATGGTTTAGACGCTCCTCAAACGAGCGTCTAGAGACAGCCCACGAGCAAATTCCTTATCAATTATAATATAATATCTTATCAATAACCTGCACATTAGCTATTATCATATCGTAATTTCTTATCAAATATAAAATTTGAATATCATAGATGTTAATTAAATTATTTAAATTTAAATTTATTAATAAAAACTTCCAATATTTACCATATTTGTGTGTGCATATTGCAATAATCAATTTGGTAAAAAATTTAATTTAATTCGGCACATTAAAGCTCATATGGAAGGACGCAACATCAAGGAACCATCATTAGTTCCATCAATTGATCTGGAAATAATTAATTTGAATTTTGATTCACCTCAAGGAAAGTATACTCTTACTGAATTGTTAATTATCTACCTTATATTTTATACGATTGATATTTTCTTTTATAATAGGTTTTGATGAATGGAAAGAAAATGAGGAAGTTAGTATGTCAACGCGATATGTAAAACATAGAAGAAGCCGGGTAAATAAAAATAAAACCATAACTACAATATACTATTGTCATCGTTCAGGAGTGTTTAAAAGTAAGAACACTGGAAAACGCACTTTGAAATTGGTTGGTTCGTGTAAAATAGGTAAAATATTATATAATATTATTTATTGTGTTGTGAGTTTTTATGTTTTAAGTAAATTAAAAATAAAATAATAGGTAAGTATGTGTTTATTTTAAAGAAAATATGCCTAGAGTATTAATTAATACATTTTTATCTTTATTGATGCATTAAATATTTGCATTAAGTATTTTTTGTATAGTAAATACTATTTTATTTCCATGTTTTGTTGAGTATTTATATTAAATGTTTATTTATTTATTTGTTTATTAATATGAGCGGGGCAAGCAAGGCCAAAAAAACAAAATAACATAATATGTACGTATAAAAATAACAATCATGCATTACACATGCCAACGAAGAAATATTATTAAAATGTAAATTATACTATAATTTATATAAGTACTTTGTATTTATGTTTTTTGAATTAAATAAAAAAATCTGAATTATTTAAGTGTTGTGTTTTTTTTCATATAATTGAATTATATGGTATTGTCTATTGGGTTTCCTTATGTCCACATTGATTCGCAGTTTGACCATGCATATGGAAAATAAGACGAATAATAATGTTCTTTACATTATGCTACCAACATTATTATTAATATTATTAAGCAACATTATTATTATTATAATTATTAAGCAACTTTATTATTATTATATTACTGTATGTATGCATATTTTATTTTATGACAATTATTTTGAAAACAACATTAAATTTTACATTATGGATACCATTTTGTCATTAGGTTATTAGTGTTATTGAAATATGTACACACAATCATGGTAAATATTGGAAGTTTTTCCGTGATAGACGATAGTAAAATATTAATAAATTTTAATTTTAATTAACAACTTACATTAACATCTATGATATTCAAATTTTATATTTGATAAGAAATTACGATATGATAATAGCTAATGTCACAGATATATACTAATACTAGTATTAGTATATATCTGTGGCTAATGTGCAGGTTATTGATAAGATATTATATTATAATTGATAAGGAATTTGCTCGTGGGCTGTCTTTAGACGCTCGTGAGGATCAAATAGATTTGATAACCGCGCATTTATGTAGCTTTATACACTTTTCGACAATGAGAAGTAGGACGGATAGAGCTCCATGTATGGTGTTGTATGGGTTTTTGGGCCTTAAGAAAATTATTATTAAAAGACTACTGACTATGTTCATGTAAGGGTTTACACTAGAAAAGAAAAAAAAAACTATTTTTTTTTTGTATATTTTATATACATATTATTGTGAATTTGTAATACTATACTAATTAATTGAAAAAAAAAAATGTATTATATTATATTATGAATGTACTAACATAATCTAAGGAATAATTGTACCATCAGAATAATGAAATTAATTTTTTTTTAAGTATGGATATTGAATATTAGTCGTAGGACAACAGTTAGAGATGAACTATATTAACAATTATATATTAAAAGATAATAAAATAAATGTATTAGTAGTGTGGGACGGTATTTCAGATAGGAATGTAGGTACTAAAAAGATTGGGAATCACACAATTCCCTTTGTTAAACATAACTTGTTATGATAAGTTATTTAATAAGGAATTTGTGATACAGTTGGAAAAGGTAGAAACTAAGCAAATATTGTACGAAATTAACATAGGAATAGCTGATAGAAGGGGACGACAATCAAATTTAGAAGAAACTCATAAAATAATTTGCAATAAAAATCACAAAATAATGTATGCCCATGATCCACGCACGGACGTCATTTTTACAAAGTGTATATTTGACTACGTAGTGAGGAGGTTTGGGTATGCTAATTTACAGAAAGAATTTAAATAAAAGAATTAATACTATTTTCAATTTTAAACAATATCACTCAAACAAATTTTATAATTTTAGGAATCAATAAATTAAATATGGATAGGAACAATCAATTATTACAAGAAATTAACATTCAATTAGCATTACAGTTACACAATAATCCAGATCAATGAGAATGGTACAATTTTACCGAATGTTTTGATCATCATATAATCACAGCTAATAATCATATATTAGTACCTTTTGAGTGTAATGAGCTTTTTAAAATAATCCAGTCCACCCAATCCACAACTACCCCCGGGAACTGTTGTTAAGTGTCCCCAGCGAGTAGTTCTTAAGCCGGGTTAATAAATGATGTTTATATGATGTCAATGATGGATTGAATTGTACTTTTATTATTTTTATATTTTGATTTATAAATATTAAGGTGGTACAAATGATAAAAGCATAACCAATAGAAGTCTTAACTTAACAAATAAATTTTACTATACAATCAAGATTGTCTGACTGTGTCAGTACCCACTACCCGCTGCATCTGTTACTATTATTATAACTATAATAATAGCACCATAAGCCCAAGACCATTATCCAGGATAATTTATCCTATAATATTTCTCCAATCCTCACTAACTAGTTAGTAGATACTATAGAAACAATGACTGCCAAGCATCGAGCTATTTATTAGTCTGTACTTTCTACTTGTCATTTAATACTTTATTTGTTCATGTATTTAAGTGTCTTTTGTAATTTTCATTCACTGAGTGTCTCAGTGTCATTAATTTAAAATGTTATGTTTAGAAAAGAAGAAGATATCCATTTCTAAATTTAGATCCTTACCATACGCTAAATCCATCCCAAACTAGATGGTTATCTCATACTGCAGTTGTTAACAGAATTCTACAGCAATGGGAAGCATTAAAATTATACTTCACGGATACATACTTATCACAAAGATTAGTCTCCATACTTTTATAATGCCCTAAATGACCCTTTCATGAAATTATTTTACCAGTTTCTTGAATGGGCTCTACCAAAATTCTCTAGGTTTGTTAATTATTTTATTTATAAATCATAAAGAAATTTTGGTATTATTATGAAAAATTTAAATAGTATTAAAAATCATTTCTTATAGGTTTAATCAATATTTCCAGACTCAAGGAGTGGTCATAACTGATTTGCATGAAATGGTTGTCATGTTATATAAAGATATCATCTTGGGTTTTTAAAGAGAAATTATGTTATGCAAACTTATTTGATGAATATAAATCCAATTAATGGCCAGTATCAATTAGTTAAAAATTAGCTTTATTCAGGATCAAAAGTGATGCTTAATAAAGATAATGCTACATCATATGTAACAACAATTAACGGAAAGAATTTTTTTAGAAGTATGTCGTACATTTTAATTTAGTATAATTTAAGTTAGTCGATTATTTATTTGTTTTATATGATTTAATTTTACAACAGATGTTAAAAATATTCTGAGTTTGGTATGACAAACAATTCGTTTCATTATTATTTTAATTTCAATGTACTGTGCTTAATAAGCCTCAAAGTCAAAAATCTGTTGGTTTCTTGAATATACCTATAGGTTAGTTTATTTACCTTATAATATGTTTTCATTTCCATCAAAGGAATAAAAACAATTTCTATTATTCCATTGTTCCATAATCATATTGAATTTCTCGTTAAAATGAAGTTATTTGGTTTTTAATTTCATAAAATGTATTAAATTAAACATGATGTCGCTCAGGACATGAAAATCCTCTTATGTAAAATAAATCAAAAACTCACAACCTAATGATAAAGATTTCAATTTTAATGTTATCACAGAAACCTTAATCCTTCAAAACTGTTGAATATAATTTAATATTGTATAAAGTACCATCATATTGTGCACCAACGACAACATCGTTGCTATTAATAATGTGCAAAATCACGCCATATCATGCGATATATTTATTAGCGAATCAGATATTGTTAAACAGTGGCGTGAGACTTAGGTCAATAGGTCACTTGTATATAAGGCCGATTTTTAGCATACTGTCGGCACTACATTATAATATTTCTTATGTGTACGTCATGCGTTTAGTAAATATTACTTATTACCAATAAAATTCTCGTGTAACATAATAGAATCGCTCCCGACTCTTTTGCTCATATTTCTGCTTATAGTAGCCAGTTTTTTGCGTACTTTGTTTTATCTGTTTTGTTTTAAGTGCGTCCCTAGATTGGTGTCATTTTTGTGTCAATTCGCCCAAAACTCTCCCCACAAAGACAACTACTGTGATTTCCCCATACTTATACACGGCCGCCGTAAATACGTAAGTTTTATTTATATTATTATCTGCTCGACGTACTCACGGACTGCCTTATCGCGCCGCCCGGTAATTACTTTTGCCGATTTGAGATACGACCCGTTCGCTCTCTACATACGGCCGCCGTAAATACGTAAGTTTTATTTATATTATTATCTGCTCGACTGACACACGGACCACATTATTGCGCCGCCCGGTAATTACTTCTGCCGATTTGAGATACGACCCGTTCACTCTCATCGTATACACTGTGTGCGCAGAAACTTCACTTATACAGTGTGTCGTAGTACACGCCATTTGTCCCTCAACATATACTTCGTTCTTTTCTACTTCTACTTGTCTACTTCAAACTATGTCCAGGCCTTCACCACCTTCTACCCGTTCTGGTTCTACAGCTTCCACTACTTCTAAGAAATCCACTTCGAACGATGACATCTTAAAAGCTATTGACCATCTCCAATCATCTCAAGATAAATTGTTGGCTGGCCACAAATCCTTAGGTTCAGACCTTAAAACGAGTATCAATACTCTTACTTCACGATTTGATTCGCTCTCACTTGAAATTTCTGAGCTCCGTACCAAAGTTGACCTCCTTGAATCTAAGGTTCAAACACTAGAGTCAAAGACTTCAAATCCATCAACTGTCCCATCCACCCAAATTTCGGATGTCTTACAAGAATTTACCGAGCGTGATCGATGCAAACTCAATGTCATTATGTATGGTCTACCTGAATCCACATCGAGCGATCTCCCTACTAAAATCAACGACGACAAGGTCTCGGTACGCGACATATTTTCTAAACTCTCTACTGATTTAAACTCTGAATTCAAATCGTTTCGACTTGGTAAACCAACCCCATCTTCAACTCGACCTCTAAAAGTTATTTTTGGCTCCTGTGAAGCTGCTTCTGCTGTTCTAACGTCCTATCGTCAAGCTAAAAACCAAAATGTGTCTCTTCTACCACTTACTAGCATTGTACGTGACAAAACTTCACTTGAACGTCAACAACTTCGTACCTGTCTCCTTGAGTTAGACCGTCGAGTTGCTGCAGGTGAAAACAACCTAACCATCACGTTCAAAAACGGTTCTCCGTGCGTAATTTCCCTTTCAAAAAACGACATCCGAGTCCAACATCATCCTCAAAAATAAACATCGCCAACACCCCCATTACTTACAACATCAATGGATTCTACCAGAATTGTCGCGGCCTTCGTACTAAACTTGTACATTTTAATTGTAATACTTCATGTTTTAACTATTTCTTTATTGTTCTTACGGAAACTTGGCTCACTAACAGTTTTTACTCTTCTGAGCTTGGTCTCGCTAATTACAATATATATAGATGCGACAGGTCTCCACAAAACAGCTCCTTTAATCGCGGTGGTGGTGTGTTGGTAGCTGTTCGTAAAGACATTGATTCTTCCCCCCTTATTGTACCTTATAATAATGTTGAGCAAATATTTGTCCGCTTCTCTCTTAACTCCTTGAATATTATAATTAGCAGTGTATATATACCACCCTCGTCACCCATTGAGCTTTATACTACTCATCTAAACACAATTGATTTTATTGTTCAAAACTACCCAAACCATAGTTTTATCCTCACTGGTGATTATAATCTTCCATTCATTTCATGGTCAAATGATGTACATGGCCTATGTTTCCTATCGCAAACAATCTCTGAATATACTGCCATTCCTGAAAGACTCGCCATTCATGGATTCTTCCAACATAACTACATACTTAATTCTCACCAATCTCTTCTCGATCTCATTTTCTCTAACCTTAACTCCATAACAGTTAAACATGCTCTTGACCCTGTAGTACCTGCTGACACGTATCATCCACCTCTCTTACTCTCTATAAATCTCCCCATTCATGCTCCTCTACCTGCTTCCCTCAAATCATTTTATAACTTTAGTAAGGCCGATTACATGCAAATCACCAATTTCTTTAACTATTTCAATTGGAAAGGTACATTTCTGTCATACTCCCCTGATGATTCCATGTCTGTCTTCCTTGATGCTCTCCATTATTCAATTTTAACTTTTGTTCCGAAAATCTCTTTTCGTCCCTCAACTTTCCCCTCTTGGTACACTAAGGAGCTCAAAGAACTTGTGTTTGCTAAGTCTTGCGCTCATGCCAAGTTTAAGTCATCCCAGCTATTATCAGATTACAAGCATTTTTCACTTCTTCGCGCTAAATTTAAATTCATCTCCAAACAATGCTACCGCAATTTTGTCTCTCGTACTGAATCCTCCCTATTACACAACCCTCAATATTTTTGGAGTTTTATCAGAAAAAACCGCTCTTCTCAATCTATACCTTCATGTGTTTCACTACATGGTAAGCAAAGTACATCTCTTCCCGACACTGCTAACCTTTTTGCTACTTACTTCTCCTCTGTGTTCACCCAGCCTTCACCGACTCCATCCCAAACACCACATTCTATCTGCCCCTTTCCGCTCCCGTCAAATTCCTATTTTTCGATCAGTGACGTCTACAAATGCTTATGTTCCCTTCGCAATGTTAAATCTGTTGGTCCTGATGGTATCCAGGGTGATTTCTTGTACAAACTTCGATCTGTTCTTGCAGAACCATTATGGTTATTGTTTAGGCGTTCTATCGACTCGGGTATTTTTCCGTCTGCACTTAAACTTGGCTCTATTAGACCCATACTTAAGTCTGGTGATTCAACTGATGTTTCAAACTATCGTCCCATAACTATCCTCCCACATTTATCCAAAATATTTGAAACGCTTGTTCTTAATTCGATTCGTTCTCCCTTGAATCATATCCTAATTGATGAGCAACATGGCTTCCGTCCTGGTAGGTCAACTCTTACTTGTAACCTTAGTCTACATTCATATATATATGATTCTTTTCGCGATAATTGCCAAGTAGATGTAATCTACACAGATTTCTCCAAGGCCTTCGACCGTGTTGATCACAATCATCTTATGTCGACTCTAGACTCCATAGGAATTGGTGAACCATTACTTTCCTGGTTTCGCTCATACATTACAAATAGGATCCAATGGGTAACTGTTGATTCCACCTCTTCGGACCGTTTTACCCCCTCCTCAGGTGTACCACAAGGTGCTGTTCTTTCTCCTCTCCTGTTTGCCCTATTCGTAAACTCAGCGGTCTCCACCCTCCAGCATGCCAAACTCCTTATCTTTGCTGATGATATGAAAATCTTTTTCCGTATAAAATCCATCTCTGACTGTCACCTTCTTCAAAACGACCTTCAACGATTAGTTGCGTGGGGTGAATCTTTGGGGCTAGCTCTTAATATAGCTAAATGTTCAGTAATGACATTTAGTCGTATTAATGCTGTAATCGAGCATATTTACACCGTAAACAATACCGCCTTAACCACCTGCAATAATTATGTAAAGGATTTAGGATTTACTCTCACACGGAACTTGTGCCCTAATATGCATATTCAGATAATATGTTGTAAGGCTCTTAAACTGCTTGGTTTCATAAACCGTGTCTCTTCTGATTTCCACTTGCTCTCCCCCCCTAAAAACTCTTTTCTGCTCCCTAGTCCGTCCCATCCTTGAGTATGGTTCCGTCCTCTGGGACCCGTCCGCCGCTTCCGCACGTAGCATGATAGAAAGGGTTCAACGAAAATTCCTCCGTCAAGCTGCCTACAAACTAAAGATAGTCTGCCCACCCCACGATTACACACCAATCCAACACCTCTTTTCCTTAGAAAGCCTCACCGATCGTCGTCATTCAGCTAACCTGACATTTCTATCCAATCTTCTTTCATCTAAAATTGACAGTCCTGATTTACTATCTCAAGTCTCATTTAATGTCCCCTCTCGCCGTACACGATCATCTGTTCCATTTCATATACCTTTCTCTTCCTCAAACTACTATCTTAACTCACCAATCATCCGTCTTATGCGCATTGCCAACACTGACCCTTCATTCTCTCTCTGATATTGAGCCACGTTTCAATAAACTATTAAAACTATTATATTATACTTTTATGTTCATGTATTAAAGGGTTCGTCCCGTATTGTAAAAATAAAATAAAATAAAATAAAAATAAAATTACTAAAAGCAGTCTAGTCATTTTTGTCCAGATCGATCTACAAACATAATCCTTAAACTCAACAAAAACAATGAATCTATTATGTGAACTGTATATAAATGTTTGTCTGATATACTTCATAATATATGCATAGAGGAGATTTGTCACACTGTTGGTTTGTACAAATTGTATACATAGGAGATGATCAGCTCATGGCAAATATGATGAAAAATTATACATTTATATTTTTTTATTATCTTTCATATTATCATTATTCATAATGACATAATAAATATTTCATTTGGGTAACTGCGCGTCTGCAAAAGTCAAGATCTTTTATGACAATCTTCAACAATATCATAATGATTATTAATTCAACTAAAAATTTAGGTCATCATATTATTTTATATTATATTATAAATTATTGAAATTTAATAATGTTGATGGTGGTTAATGTTCATTCAAGTTAGGAACATTATTTTAAACCTAAATTCCACTCTCCATCACATGACATTGTCAGAATGCAAATGGCCAATGAATGGTCAATGAATCGAATGTACCTTAAATGGTAGATGTGGCTCAATAATAATGTTCAGCCGTGTACCAGAAATGGTACACTTGGCAACATGTTATAAACATTAAAAAAAGGCCATGGCAGTTAACCTGTTATTTTCTTTTGCATTGCGTAAAATTGTTGTACCTTTATCACGTCTCCTTTGGACTACACAGAGTCCATCATATTTATAAACAATTATCAATTCAAAACTATATATTACGCATTCAAAGTTTTTATAAATGGTAATCTTTAGTTTAAACTTTTTAAAACGATATTTTTTCATACCACATAGATAGCATACGAGTATATATGATATAAAATTTAAAAAAAGTTGATATTTTTTTATTTTATTTTAAAAACCGTTTACTATATATTAACATTAATAACGACAAATTGGTATAGATTTAGAACTCATCATAATCGATATTCACCAACTCATATGCCAGAAGGAGTAACCATAAGTACCCTAGACCAAAAAATAGCCTGATTAAAAGTCACATAATATCGATTAGTCGAGATACACTATTATAACTGTAATCGTACAGAAATAAACAATTTCATTTAATGTTAAAAAGTAAAATAATTTTCATTGAATAACGATAATACTCGTATAATATATTATAATGAAATTATTATATATGCATATATGTTTAAAAGTTAAAGATAAATTCTGGATCTAAATAGTTCACAGAATGGTTCTGCTTTATTCAGATTCCAAACTAACTAACTATATTAAATGAAAATGTAAAAAAAGACCATCGCATGTTTGGATTGTATTCAAACAATACAAAAATAACTTAATTGTAAATTATTTGAATTTGATAATTATGATGTATAATTTGATTTTTTATTTGGATTAATAAAAAAAATTTCATAAATATTGGATGATATTTTACTAACTGCTATACAAAAGATTAAAATGGTACAACCTTAGCACAAATAAATTGTAAAGATTCATAATTTTTTGTTCAAAATAATACAAATTGAGAAAATAAAACAAAACACATAGTGAAGTTATTTTTTTAAAATTATTTTATGCTTGTAATGTTTTTATAAATTGTTCTCTTTAATTTATAATCATCAAAACTTTTTATTTACACAACATAAAAAAAGCATGTATGCTTATATAATATTTGAAGAATAAATTTTTTTTTTTTTTTTTTATTCAATATTTTTCTGGCAGTGTAATTTATATTTATTGATGGCTATTTACATATTTACCACATCACAAATTAATAGCAATAATAACTTAAGTGACATAAAACTTGTTTGATCAGAAAATTATTTTAAAACCCAAAATAAAAATAAAATTAACTATATACACTATATAACAACTACTTTTTAAATATCCTTTACTACACATCGCATTATAAACTTGTTAACTGTTAATAACGTGTTTCGTATAACTCTGTTGTATGTAGACATATAATATACCTGTTGTGGAATAACAAACATGTACCCACTACATATGCAAATTAGCCAATATGTACACCCAAACATTTATGTTTGAGATTTTGGTTTGTAATTTAACATGTTCATTAAAATATACGTATAAGAGCTTGCGGATTGTTAGAACACGCCAGGGGCTCAATACATATACATTTATTGAATAATACATAAAATCCTAGCTAACCAGACCGTAAATAAGTTAACACGTATTAAACATTTTTTTTTTATTTAAAACAAAATATGTATATCAATGTCAATGCACATGTGGTAGATAAGAAAAAATAGCTATTATAAAAGTATATACAATTAATAGTTTAGTTATAATGTCATAATAAAATGAAGATTCAAACATTTTGTTTTATTCAAAAATATTTTAATATTGTAGATAGTTTATGTAAAAAAACCAGATAAAAACTTTAATTCAGACCAAATTATATCAAACATTCATTGTTTTCAAATAACTAATATATTGTATAGAAGTTACTATTAAACTGTAAACATATTTATAAATTAATAATCATCTACAAGCACAAAATTATTTTTACTTGAATAAAATGGAAATTTTCATAACTTAAAAGATACAAATTTGTAATAAAGAAATTAAATTATCACACCAATTGAAGAAGTGTGAAGGTGACCAGTCATTACAACAACAAGTAACCATTTTAGTACATTACAACAACAAAATATTATCTTATGAAACATATGAAAAGGTGCTAGGTTGACCATCAGTAAAAATAATAAAGATGAATGTGGGGCGAAGGTTATTTGTGGACATTCCAGAAGAAGAGAGTGGATATCTAAGTGCCTGAAATGTGAGTGATGTGCGGTTAGGTAAATGTGATAACTCAATTCTCTGCTAATTATGTTATTTTTCATGTTTGTAAAAGGTAAACCGTCTAGGATAACTGAGTAGGATAAAAAAGAAATGCAAGATGGTGAAGTTATAATTCAATAAAAACTCAGATTTTTATGTGCATTTCTATAATTTCCATTAGATACTGGTATAGAGGAGTTTACCTATTATTGTTCACAGCGGAATTTATTAGTTAGAAGGTGGTTTATAGTAGTTGACTTAATAGGGACTAGGGAATCATCATAAAAAGCAATACTTTAAATATGCATCATGTATGATAAATATTGATGAAGTGGATGAAGAAAAATTTGAGAAAAACTTTTAAAAATAACAAAGGTTGTAATGAATTAACAGTGGTTAAGAATGATACTAAATAGTTGTATCTGTTCTTTCTGTTTTGGAATGAAGTACCAAGAACAGGAATGTTATGTGTAACAATTCACACGGTAAGCAAAAAATAATTATATGCTGAATGGTATAATATAAATAGGTTTCTTATACAGTACTAATAGATATAATACTCCATACTTGTGATATAGAATTAAACCAATGAAAAAAAGTTCCGATATTGATCCAGATTATTTACCAAACCAACAGCATGATGAAGAACAAAATGTAGGGAATTGTGACAATGATTTTGAAAATGATATCGACAAATGTGCTCAACTCACAGCCGATGAGTTCGAAGATGATGTTGATGTTTTTATACCAAGCAATGAAATTACATGGGGACCAGTAACTAGTAATTTAAATACAATAGTTTGCAACCCACTAAATTTAGATGTTGGTATTAATCCAGATATCATTGATTCAATGGAAGATTGCGCTCCAATAGTCTTTTATACATTATTTATTGATGAAAATGTACTAGATTTTCTAGTTTCTAAGACCAATCGTTATGCACACCAAATAATAAATTCGCGTAGATTATCAAAATGTTCTCGTTTAAAAAAATGGACGTTTGAAACTTTTTTGGACTTATTATATGGATGGGATTAGTGAATATGCCAAATTTAAGAGTTAATGGAGAACAGATTTCCTTTATAAAACTAGAGTATCAGAAGTAATGATTCGTAACAGTTTTGAGTTGATTCTAGGAATGTTTCATTGTGGAAATAATGAAATTATTGAGCATGGTAGACTAAACAAAGTGCTAGTGTAGCGTGCGATCTACCGCTTACATGTGCTCAACCTGTGGTCTACCCATTATACTATCCAGTTCTTTATCGTTAATAGTGTACATGTTTTTCATCGAAATACCTCTCGTTCAGGCTGCCGAACTTACTGGAAGATCCAACAAAACGATCACCGACTTGTATAACTTGTGTCGTGAAATGTGCACTGCTGTAATTAAAAAAAACAAAGATGCTTGGCACACACACCAACCCCATTCAATAGACGAAGCCCGCTTCGCTGGTCGTCGAAAATATGACCGTGGTGGCATGTTATGTGGTGATAGGCCACCTAAAAACAGGGATGAGGGGGTACAGGTCCAAAATAATCGAAACCATGGTGCTAGGGTTGATGGACCGTGAGTTTTCGGTCTTAAGCAAGGAAACGAAAGTTGGTATTTTTACGTAGAATGCCATGACAAGGATACTCTTTTACCTATTATTAAAAGAGAATGTGAAGGTAGTTCCGCCAGTTATAATAATCTTACTGATTTATATTGTGATAATATTGAAATTACAGAATTAAAATTAAAAGATTAACTTGAAGAGTTAGTTTGTTCTAATAATCAAATTACAGAATTAAATTTAAACCATAATCTTGAAGAATTATATTGCAATAACAATCAAATTACAAAATTAAAATTAAATGATGATCTTCTATATTTTTTTTTGTTTTAGATCTGAACACTTTTTAAGGGAATATAGTGTTAAGATAAGTGTTATTTTTTGAAACACAACCTGATAGTGCTATATTGGAAATACCTTGCTAAAAAAAGGACAATGTCTAGATATAGCAAAAGCGGATACCGGGCAGTGGTTATAAAGAAGCTGGGTTTTAATTCAAAATAGGGTATATCAATGGATGAATTACCACATACTGTTTCTTCGCCCCGAATAGAGAATTGTCAGCTGACAAATATTATGCTGAGGCAAAAGAGCTAGTAGGCCATTTTTTGAAAATATCTCCTTTCTTTGATGACAATGAAGAAACTTTGTTGTACTCAATAGTATCAGTTTATGTTCCAATTATCAACGTAGCTACTCAACACAACCTGGAGGATGAGAACAGAAAGGCTTTTATATTGAAGTATATTAGGTCTTTTTAAACAGAGGTAGTAATACTGATACAAACGAGAGCAAACATACTATAAAAAGGTGGATTTTATGCTGTAGATTAGACCTCCTCTCCCTGCCCCCTACTACCTTCTCTTAAAATCATACCTCGAAAATCGCATCTTCTGTGTTCGCGTTAACAACAGCTACTCGTCAAACTTCCAAATACTAGCTAGAGTCCCTCAAGGAAGTGACATAGCTCCCTTCTTATACTCTATATTCACCCACGACACTCCGACCTCTCCTCATACATCACTGGGTACATATGCTGACGACACGATAATCCTGGCTTCAAACCATGACCCCCAGGTAGTATCTCTCCGGCTACAAAATCATCTCAACTCGATTCAACTATGGTCAAACCGCTGGAAGATCAAAATTAATGAAGCTAAATCATCCATTATCACTTTCTCTCTTAGACCAGGTGACTGCCCCTCTGTATCGTTTAATAATAACCAAATCCCAATCACCCCGACAATAAGATACCTAGGTTTGATCTTTGACAGGCGCCTCACATGGGCCCAACACCTTAAATTAAAAAGAAAAACAGTCAACTCCAGACTCCATTTACTCCGCCCGCTTCTTAGATCCAAGACATCATTAAAAAATAAACTATTAATATACAAAACCATCATCAGACCTGTTTGGTCCTATGGCATCCAGATTTGGGGCTCTGCCAAACCCTCCAACATGAGAACAATCCAGGCATTCCAGTCTATCTGTCTGAGGCTAATTGACTCTGCTCCTCATGGTTTATCACAAATAATAATCTCCACAAAGATCTAAATATTCCATCGCTCTCACAATTAACAAAGTCTCACTATGTCTCCTTTCATTCCAAGTTAATCCAACACTACAATCCATTAATAAAACGCATATCTTCTCTAACAATCCCTGATAACCCCCAGAGACGTTTAAAACGCTCCTGGCCTAGAGACCTTCTAATTTAATCTGTTGGGTGGCACTACTGAGTGCCCTCCCCCATCTGTTATTCTCGATATGTAAATACTATATCTAAATTACTTATTGTACTAACTTGTTGTATAGATTGTAATTATATTTTAAATAAAAAAAAAAAAGGTTAGACCTCCAAAAGGTATTAAATACATCTCAGGGTGATAATATGTTATTATTTTACTCTAGAAAGTTGGAATATTACAACTCCCATGTTAAAATAATATTCCAATGCAGGATACTGCTACTTATGGTCAGAATTTGATGATCACAGAGGATCAAATGAAATAACTGTCTGATAACATTTTAAAAAAAATAGAAGTATTTGGTTGACACAAGATAAACCAGATGAAATACTAATTACTTATTTAATTTTTTTATAAGAAAGTGGTTAAGTTAATTATAGAACTACCAATTTAAAACCCTATACTAAATTAAGATATCACCATTAATTAAATTTACCTCAGGAGTTGAGCTTCCAGAAACCAATGAAGATGAGTAATTCAATAATATTGTGTATATTTTTTTTTAATATATTCATTAAATGTATGAGAATTTTATTTATCATCTCTATTTTATATATATTGTAATAAAGCTTTAAAAATATTTTAGTTACTTTTTACAAGTATTTTTTTATTTTTCATTTTAATTTGATATTATTATAAATTCCATAACACCTTGTTATTTTTGTTTTTGTTGATTTATTATTACTTGTGTATGTATCCCATTATGTTTATTTTGTGATTTTTTATTATCATTTTTTAAAGGAATATATTATTATAAAATTAATAAACATTTTGTATAGATTTTAACTGATCTTAAATAATATTTACAGATACCTAAGCAGATGAAGTAAAATAGATTATTTATTATGTTTGGAATATAGGTATAGTGTATACTATAGTTATATTATACCTTAATAAAATAGGTACAATAAAGATCTCTTTAAATAATGTTTATAATTTTAACAGTTCATTTTACTAGTTTTAATAATAATATTATTATTACCTACAGGTTTTTATTACAATGATTGTTGTATATTTCCTAATAGGTATAAAGAAATAAGCACTTATTATCATAATATTATAATATTATGTTTAACATTTATTTATAATAAGGTTTATATATTTTGTAAATATTATTATCAAACATTATTCATAACAGAAAATTCAACATTATTAATTCCTACTATTTTTGTTGAATTTAACTTCAAGGCCATTATTATTCACATTAAAAAATATATTATAAAATAGTTTTTTTTATTTAAGTTGATAAAAGGGAGTAATCCACGTAGATCCATTTTTAAATGATAATTAAAAATACTTAAACATAAATAATAATTTTAAAATGATTGGTTTTCTCTAAGTTATGAAAAATTGCCTTGCATCACCAAAATATACTTTTAACAATTTTATAAATGATTTGTTGTTGCCTCTGTACTAAATATTGATAACATTATTTTATAGTTAATATTATTTTGTGACAAGTAAATTTTACAAAACTTTACACATGAAAAAAGTAGCATAAAGTAATACATAAATGATTTGTAGTAAGAAATAAAAAAGCAATGAAAAAGAAAAGAAATCCTATGATAATAATTAATTGCACCAAAGATTATATCTTATGTTTGTTATAAAATTATATATTGATTTATGATAAGAATAAACCATTTTTCATCAGGACTGAATATTTTTTTAATGTGGATTTATTTGATTGTTGTTATAAGTTTTTTGATTTATTTATGTTAAGTACAAAAAATACAGATGAAATAACACATTTAAAAAAAAAACTGTTAAAAACCATTCATTCAAAGGACCTCTGTAATATTCTACTAAGCTAAACGTACATTTCTACTACAGTAATTGTGGCATACATTTTAGTTAGTTAGGATTTACTAAGTTAGTAACCTTAGGAAATGTTGACAACACAATCTACATAACTTAAAAAAAAATATTGTTATATCTAATATAAAACACTAAGTGGTAGTGGGGGTCTCCTTAACTCAACAAGCGCACTGCTGATTCCATTGATAATATAAGAATGGATAGGACACGCCTATACCAGTTTCATATGGGGCCGCGTGCATTTTTGGGGAAGAGAGAACGTAAAGAGAAAAAGACTATATGGTGCCTTTTTTAAGGTTATGTACAAAAACGGTTTTATTAAATAATAACAATAACATGATAACATGATGTCATGATAGTTGATACTATATTACAATATTTGCATATTAATTTGTATTATGTAACGTATTAATTTGTAATTTGTTTTTTTAATATTGTCATTAATTAATTAACTATACGAAATCATGGTCCATCGCTGTATTATGTGTTATAGTGCATCAAATATACACAAAGACGTCAGTTTCCATCAGTGAGTCATACATTTAAATTTTGTTTTATATAACAGTATAACATTATGTTTATACTTTTTAAATACATCGTTATAGGTTTCTCCAAACCTAAGGATGAAACTAGACGAGCAATTTGGATGGACGCTTTAAGCATTAATGGAGTTGTTAAGGACTGGCATCGAATTTGTAGTTTGCACTTTTCTCGAGATCATTTTACTTTTAGTAATGAACGGAAGATTTTAAAACTAGACGCCATTCCAATTTTGTAAATATATTTGTTTTCATAAAATGTATACTATACTCTATTCGCCGAGTTTTCACCATACTACGCGTGGTCGGGAAAAATAAAGTGGGTCAACTCTTGGCGAATAGAGTATAGTAATTTAAGATATTTAAATAAACCTTATAGAAAAGAAGTAAAAGACGAAGTAGGAAGTTGTGAAAATTCCTTGGAACATGACATGAGTAACAGGTATGCAATTACTTTTTACAACTATTTATAGATACTAGAAATTATTAGGTACTTAATATAAATATTAAACTAACTAGATTATTTAAATCTTGTTTTTAGTTTAATTGATGTTGATTGGTGTACTGAGGATAACGGCATTGAAGTACAGATAGTAACTCATGAAGACAGTACAAATGAATCTCCACCAAGTACAAGTAAAAGGTATAATCAATTACTGTATTTGAACCCGTACAAACCCCTTACCTATTTAATTATTTATACGAAATCATCAATATTTCAGGTCTCTTGATTTTGGTCATAAAAAAAAAAAATATATGAGTTCAAGCAGAATTGGCGACTTAGATGAAGACGATTTTTTAACACCAAAACGAAGAAAAAGAAACTTAACAACTATTAAAAATGCTGTTAATAATTTAAGGAACAAAAATAAACTTTTAACCCAGAAAAATGTCCGATTAAAACAAAGAGTAGACTCTTTAAATAATATTGTTAAAGAACTCAAAAACAAACGTTTGATATCTGAAAATGCAGCAATTAATTTAGAGGTTAGATACAAATATAGAAATATAGGTATCATTACTTAGTCAACGTATGAGCGCCTGTGTTATTTTTATGTTGTTAGCTTTAATATTAGAGTGAATTTATGTCTAAATAAACTTAAACGTAAAAGCATTGTTTGTGTTTTGTAGTGTTTGTACGTTGGTTTATCATGGTATTTTAATTTATATGAGCGTGTTGTATATATGTATTATAATTTAATATTAATAATAAATTGTCATTACCTACTTAGTTAATGTATGAGCGCCTGTGTTATTTTTGAAAATAGAAAATAAAATGTAACTTTAATCATAATGGATTCTGATGAACCAATTTTATGTTAGCTTTAACATTAGAGTGAATTTATGTCTAAATAAACTTAAACGTAAAAACATTGTGTTTGTACGTTGGTTTATCATGGTATTTTAATTTTTGTTGACAGGCTATGGGCTCAGATACTTTGGAATCAATTGTAAAAAGTTTGTTCAGGAAAACAATGTTCTTTTCCCAAAGAAATCCGTGAATTTGCCTTAACTTTACAATATTATTCACCTCGGTCATACTTATATGTAAGAAAATCTTTCTCAAATATTTTACCACATCCCAGAACATTAAGGCGATGGTACACATTAGTAGATGGTAAACCAGGTTTTACATTAGAGGCATTAGAAGCAATAAAACAGAAAGTAGCTGCTGGTCATGTTTATTGCAATTTAACTGTAGATGAGATGTGTATAAAACGCCATATAGAAATTGACACTCATGAAAATGTTTATGGTCGCCTTAATTTAGGTACAAATGTAGTATATGACTGTGATGAAATACCAGTAGTGAAAAATGCGTTAGTTTTTTTAGTTGTTGGTATGAACGGATATTGGAAAATGCCTGTTGGATATTTTTTAATTGATGGCTTGACTGGAATAGAAAGAGGAAATCTACTTGCTAAAGCTATTGAGCTAATAACTGAAACCGGAACAAATCTTCATTCAGTAACCTTTGATGGAGCTTCAGTAAATCTGAGTATGTGTACTTCATTAGGTGCTGATCTTAATACAAAAACCCCTTATATTCAAAATCCAAATACTTTAGAAAAAATTCTTGTTTTTCATGATCAAGCACACATGATTAAGTTAATTCGTAATACTTTTGGTGATAAAAAGGTATTGTAAAATGGTGATGGAAAACTTATACAATGGAAGTTTATAGAAAAGTTGTTTGAAAAGGAACAAGAAGAAGGCTTGAAATTAGCGACAAAGTTAACTTCAAAACATATTAAGTACCAAAACGAGAAAATGAATGTTTGTTTAGCTAGCCAGGTCTTGAGTCAAAGTGTAAGTGATGCTTTACTTTACTTGAAGAATGAAGATCCAAATTTTGAAGGATGTGAAGCAACTGCTGAATTTTGTAGTATGGTTAATAATGCATTTGACATAATGAACAGTAGGAAATTATATTCTAAAAATCCTTACAACAGTGCTATTTCTGCTAAAACACTTGACCAGTATACAGCATTTACAAATGAATTTACAAATTATATAGAAAATTTAGAATTTTTGGACGGTTTAAAAATTGTGGAATCAAAAAGGAAGACTGGTTTTAGAGGAATGGTCATGGGCTTGCACAGTGCATTTGAGTTGTTTGAAATATTATAATTGAAATCTCACATAACATTTCTCATTACATACAAACTCAGTCAGGATCATTTAGAGACATTTTTTAGTGCTGTGCGTAGCCGAGGAGGCTATAATGATAACCCGACATGCCGCCAGTTTCAAGCGGCTTATAAACGATTATTAGTACATAATACTATAGTTGGTTCTATGCATGGGAATTGTACTATTCTTGACAGCACAAAAACACTAACAGTGACTAGCATGTTAACAAATGATAAATCGGAAGAAGAACAAATTAATATTATTGAAAGTCATGACCATGATTATTTTGGCTCAGTTGTAGATATAGGTATAAGTTCTTACGTTAAAGATATCTCAATATATATTGCCGGGTTTGTTGCCATGAAGTTAGAAAAAAAAATTGTTTGTGATACTTGTAAAGATTCTTTAACTTCAACATCACATGAAAGTATGCTGGCACAGATAAAAGATAGAGGTGGTTTGAAGAAACCAAGTAAATGCCTACAAACAGTTTGCATAGAGTCTGAAAAAATATTTAGATAGTATTCCACTGAGTTTGTCAATAAAAAAAAATCCATAGTTTTTCATAGTTAAAGTTAAGTTAGTATTGTATAACAAATATTCAATTTTTAATAACATGTTTTGTGTAAACAATGATATACATATGTTATTTGATCAAACTCAACAGTTTGATACGCATAGAGATCATCTCATCAAAAATATCTGTGTTATGTATTATAATATTCGTTTATTTCACGAAGTGAGGAAAGCAAACGATCAACTAAAACTAAGAAGTAAATTGACTAAACTAGTTCATTTTAGACATGAATGATGAATGGAAATTGACAATTGTACATTAAATATTTATTATTTACATTATTACATTACAAATTATTACAATATTGAATATAGATCGTAATTGACAATTGTTATTTGTTATTACATTATTATTGTTATTATTATTTATCATTTATCATATCAATATTTGCCCCATATAACCTTAAAAATGTATCACTTAATTTTCTTGTGATAAGTTCTTATGTCCTATCCATTCTTATATTATCTATGGCCGATTCACGTCAGTACCAAAACTTGCCTGGTAGTGTTCGTTTTTGTGAAAAATGTCGATAAGAAATCCCACCAAGTGCAAAATGCGCGCTGTCATAAGGTACCTTCTCGCGGAAGGAAAAACTCCAACTGAAATTTTTACACGGATCAAAACTGTGTATGGCGAATGTGCTATGAACCGAATGAATGTATTCAAGTGGTGTCGTGAGTTTAATGAAGGAAGAACAAATATTCATGACGAGCAAAGAAATGGAAGACCATCAATTGTGACTGATGAGTTGGTGCAAGAAATCAATGAAACTGTTTGTGAAGACTACCTATTGACAGTGGATGAAATGTCTGCAATGTTTCCACAAATTACCAGATCTCTGTTACATGAAACAATTACAGAAACTCTGGGATATCGAAAATTGTGTTCAAGATGGGTTCCAAAACAACTGACAGAGAAGCACAAACTGAATCGGATCGCTAGCGAGTTCCTTGAGCGATTTGAATTAGATGGTGAGGATTTTCTGAGTTACATTGTGACTGGTGATGAAACATGGGTGGCTCATTACACCTCTGAGACAAAAGGACAGTCATCACGGTGGCGGCACACTGGTTCCCCTTCTGCCAAAAAGTTCAAAACTTCAATTTCGTACAAAAAAATTATGGCATCAGTGTTTTGGGACAGAAAAGGGATAATTTTGATTGATTTTTTGCGTCAGGGGGAGACAATTAATGCAGCACGATACTGTGATATCCTACAAAAATTAAAGAGAGCAATTCAAAACAAACGAAGGAGGATGTTAACGAAGGGAGTGTGTTTGTTGCACGACAACGCCCGCCTGCAAACGGCCAACACCAAGGACCTTTTAGACTCATTTTGTTGAGACATTTTGAACCACCCTGCATATTCCCCAGACTTAGCGCCTTCAGATTTTCATCTTTTCACCTTCCTGAAGACTTATATGGGCGGAAAAAATTTCAAACCAATGAGGAGGTAAAACAAGGTCTTGAAGTGGACGAAGGAGATGGCGGGAGAGTTCTATGAGGAAGGCATCAAAAAGCTTGTGCCACGAGTTACAATATGTATAGAATGGGAAGGTGACTATGTGGAAAAATAAGTAATATGTATACCTACAATGTCCTGTATTTTTTTTTAAAAAATACAAAGATTGAGTACTCTTACTTTCTGGATATGCCTCGTATTTGCATTGAAATATTTTATAGAATATATCAGTTAACCCTTTGACGAGTATGGACGTATATATACGTTTTGTTCAAACGCTCCTCAGGGAGTATGGACGTATATTTACGTTTTACGCAAAAACCTTATTTTATCTATATGTTATGTCCATATTAAATTAATGATAATTTATGAATCATGTGCTGCTATCTACTGGCTATACATTTAACTAAATTATTATTTTGCTATAGGTTTTTATAATTATTTTATAAGAGGTTGTAAATTGAGTGTTCAAACTATGTGTTTTGGTGTTGCCTATATCTGACATAAATACATTGATTAAATATACATAGATAGCCCAAGTAACAGTAAAATTCGTTAACGCTTGATAAAGTGAAATGGGAGCCAGAAATCTAGTAGTGTGGGAGCCATGCCAATAGGTTGCGCTGATCATAATTTATTCTGCCATGAAAATGTTGTTTTACCAAGCTAATTTAAAAAAAACGATATACAGGACGTATGAATGGCTATCAGTTATTAATGTTATCATTAATAATATTTAAAAATTTAAATCATTGTTATTGTTGTCACGACTCACGAATAGCATTATTAGCAATATAAATATTTGAATTTATTCAATTGCTATTTTCAATATATAATTCTTTTAAAATGTCACGTCCTTGTGGATTAAAATGTGCTTATGTCAACTGTGGTAAAAGTGCGCGATCTGAGTTAGGTCTAAAACTCTTTCGTTTCCCCAAAGATGTAAATACATCAAGACAGTGGATATCGAACTGCGGTAAGAATATTTAAAGTAGCTATTAAGTATTTATTTATTTTATTTAGCTATTGATCTAAGGATATTTGATAATATTATGTTACTGTCGAGGGGTAAACACCTTAGGGGTAATCAGTGTACAAGGTGATGGTAATCATGGGTAATCATAGGTTTTTCATGCTAGGTACTTAAACTATTGATTAAATATACAATTTTAATTAATGCTTAAACATGTTAAGTTCATAAATTCTAGACATTTTTTTTTACTTAAACTTTACATTTTGTTTTTAGGAAATCATTTAATCAAAAAAGATTTTATATTTGAAGACAAACAAGTGTCATTTAAAGATATTAAAAAAACGTATGAGCTTGATAAAAATAGCTCTACAAGTCGGACGCTACTTCATATTACTGACGCTCACATTAGCCCTGGTCCGTTCCAATTAATGTCATGCAAGTTAGCCTTGCAATTATTTAGTAACAGAGTTGTCACTGCAATGAAAACTTGCATCATGACTGGTCAGTTGGATTCTCAAACAGCACCTCAAACCGTTCAAATGATTAAAAATCTAAATGATCTACTGGACTGCTTGAATAGTAGTTCACTATATAATTCGAATCCATCAAAATGTGCCTTATCAGATAAATGCCCACAACAATTATTATTATTAGAAAAGGCCAAAGGTTGGTTTAAAACATTAAAGACAGTATCACCAAATCAAAAAAACACTAGGCCAGTTTGTTTTGACGGTATGGAGTGGACTATCAATGCAATGATACTGTTGTATGAAGAACAAAAAAAAAACGGTTACCATTATTTACTAACAAGACGAATCAACTCAGATGTCATTGAGAACATGTTTTCTGTTTTTCGTCAAAGAGGTGGATATAACAGTTAGTTAATGTACAATGCTATAAAATATTAAAGTACCTAAGTACAAATTAATTTAATCTATGATACTAATTAAAAATGTGTATGATTTTCCTTAGGAACCCTACTGCAAGAACATTCAGAACTACATTTCGAATGAATGTCAAGTCTAGTTTGATGGAACCTTCCAGCTTATCTAATTGTGAACCTGATGATGATATTCATTTGTTTAATACAGATACTAATGACTTATCAGGTAATCAAGTTGAGGGTGAAGAATCAAGTTCGTCTTGTTGTTCAACATTGTCTTTATCAAGTATTGATCAAGAGCCGACAGAAGAACTTCATGGTCAAATAACTCTTGAACACTGTTCTAATAGTTATTTTGCAGGATATTTAAGCAAAAAATGTTTTGATAAGTTTAAATGTGTTAATTGTGCTAATATTACCATGCAACCTGATGATAATAGTTTTAAAAAAGAAGAATTTTTAATTTTTTGTAGGAATTATGATTCTTCAACTAATGAACTATTTTTAAAAAGACCTACTAGTTGTTTTACAGAATTTGTTTCTATGGCACAACAAATTATAAAAAAAACTGTTGAGAAAATGCCAGAAAAAAAAAAGATCAGAAAATTTCTTTGTGATAAAATTAAAAATGAAAATAATATTTGTAGGTTTATTGAGCCTTGTCAAGATCATTACACATACATAATTGAACATCTTATCAATTGTAAACTATTAAGGGATTTCAACTGGAAATCCAAAAACTTTACAACAAAAAGAGCTGAAAAAGCTAAAAGTAAATTAAATATACCTATTAAGGAATAATTAATTATATTTATCAGTATTATGAATATTATGTATGTTATTAATTTATGTATACTAATATTAAAGTATTAAAACTAATTTTATAATGTTATATTTATTGTGTAATCAGACACTATTTTTGAGACAATACTTAGACCAATCGATGTTGTACCCTCAATTATATTATGCTGTATTGTTTTTGTAATGGGTAATTTTTCTCTAAGATTAGGTACTCAAAAACATTAAAAAAAAAGCTGGTAAGTGGATGTCGCTCTGCTATAGGTTACAGTAGGTTACAAGTGGGTTAGTAAGCTAACTGCATTAATGGATGGTATTAAATTTGAATTCAATGATAATATAATATCATTGTATAAGAAAAACCATTTTGAGCAGAGCTGAAAAAGTTGAACGTTTTATACATTTTTAACAACTAAATAATTTGTGAATATTCAGTTTAATTAATTTTGTCAAAATTTGAACTTTAAACGATTATAAAAAAAAACATGCCTATGTATTTTTAATATTTTTCAACTGCTATTATATTCACTTATGAGGAACCTTGTATAACATTTTCAAACTTTTTGACCCAACGAATAAAATTTTATTGACATTTATAGAATAAAATAACTAAACAAATTGAAAATTGAAAATGTGCATAAATAACTTAAAAAGAATCATATTAATTGTAAGAAATATCAAACAAGAAAAAATAATGATAAAATAACATAATAACGTTTAGAGATTATAATATCTTATCGTAAATTATTTTTACTCGAACCGGGATTTCTACGAATCAACAGTGGACTTTGGACTGTCGTTTTTACTTTATTTGTGCGATAATAATTAAATTGACACTACACGCTCTCTATTGACACATTGCGCTATTAATTTACTAGTTTCTATTATGCCCATTGACTTGGGCTATCTATGTATATTTAATCAATGATAAATAATACAAAATTACATTGCTTGATAACAATATCAAGAGTGTTTATGCAAAATAAAAATTATTATTTATGTTATCGTTATGAAATTGTACAAACATTCACGAAATTACATTCGTATTTCGTAGTACATGATTTCACGATTTAAAAATTATTTGTATTTATTCAGCGTTGATAAATTATTATAATGAGTCTAAACGAAAAACAAATTATCGAGTTGATTACAAACGACGAGTCAGCCGATGAATATGAATCAAGTGATTTTTCGGATGGTTCAGATTCTGAAAGTAATTTCACTAACTCTCTTAGAGAAAATCTGTTGAGTCGTATTTCGAATAACACAGTAGTTTCAGATAATAATCGTAGTTTAGACATAGAAATATTACCGATTATATGTGAAGATAATGTTATTATACCTCCAGTAGTTAGTTTACCACAAACCTTATCTCCGAGTACTACAAATACTATACCACGAAACAAAAAAGGTCCAGACGTGTTTTCAGAAAAATGGTTTTATAATGATACTGATATCAATAGCTTTGAGCACAAAAAATTTGATTTTGATGATTCGAATGCTGGAATTAAAATTGATGATTTACCTTCCCCTTTGACAGAATATGATATTTTCAAAAGGGTATTCGACGAAGATTTGGTACAACATATTGTAGACGAGACTAATAAATTTTATCATTTTGTTATATCTAATAAAAAAATAACCGTAAACTCAAAATTAAACCGTTGGACTGATACAAACGTAGATAAAATGTATAGTTTTTTTGCCGTATGTCTTCTTATGTCCCATGTAAAAAAAAATAAAATTAAAGAGTATTGGACAACTTCTTTTTTGCTGTCTACTCCAGCTTTTGGAAGTATTATGTCCCAAGACCGATTTCTTTTGTTGCTTAGATTACTACATTTTAATGACAATAAAAATCAAATAAAAGGGGATGGATTATATAAAATAACACCTATTATAGAAACATTGCGAAAAAAATTCAAAAAAATTTTTAAACCTAGTCAAAAACTCTGTATTGATGAGAGTATAGTGGAATGGAAAGGACGATTAAGTTTCAAGCAATTTATTCCATCAAAACGCCACCGTTTTGGTATAAAACTATTTGTATTATGTGATTGTGAAACTGGATATCTACTAGATTTTATTGTGTATTGTGGTCAGCAAAGTCACATCGATACATTGGACAATCTAGGCGTATCGGGATCGGTAATTACAACCCTCATGAAACAATATTATAAAAAAGGGCATATTGTTTACATGGATAACTGGTATACCTCACCAACCCTTTTAAAACATTTATCCTCTAAAAAAGTTGGTGCTTGTGGAACAGTTAAGGCAAATAGAAAAGATATGCCAAATTTAAGCAAAAAATTAAAAAGAGGAGAATGCAAACTGGCAATTACCAAAAAATCTAAAATTCTAGCTTGCAAGTGGAAAGATAAAAGAGACGTACTGATGTTGTCTACTATACATAAGCACCAAATGAAAAAAATAAATAAAAACGACAAATTACAAATAAAACCGAACTGTATACTTGATTATAATACTAATATGGGATTAGTTGACAAAACTGATATGATGATGAGTTTTAACGGCACAATCAGAAAATCTGTCAAGTGGTACAAAAAATTTTTTTTTCATCTATTGGATATAGCAATTCTTAACTCTGGAATAATATATAACAAACTTATCGATAAGAAATTGAGTCTGCCAAGTTATCGACTTCAGCTGATAACCCAAATTTTAGAAAAACATTCTACAGCACGATTAAACTCACCAGGCAGAAAGTCAACAAATGACAATCCTACTAGGCTTGCAGCACGCCACTTCCCATCAATTATAACATCAACAGGCACAACAAAAAACGTTCAAAAAAAATGTCACGTCCATTCTCATACACTGCTTACTCAAAAAACACGAAAAGACACCAGATATGAGTGTAAAGAATGCAACAAACCATTATGTCTTACGCCATGTTTTGAAGCGTATCATACCAAAAAGAAATATTGAAAAAATTACACTTAGGTACCTACCTATTATATATTTTACATTTGTTTATAAAAAATGTTATTGTTATTTACCGTAATTAGGATAAATTATTAAATTTTATATTTACTTATTTCTAAATCGAGATTGAGGTAGGTACCTACAGAAAAATTATGTTTACACATAAAGTTTTATGTTTAGATTTTTATTTTATTATTAATTTTAATTTTAATTTTGCAACATGTTATATTTTAATCAAGAATGATGTTAAAAACGTAATAATATTATTATGTATTTTTTATGTTTGATTTATTTTTATTTTATGTAGTAAGTTATAAATTGTTACTCTATCAACAAATAACGATTATCATTTATCTTGTTAGTTGTCATTTTATATTGAATTGTTTTTTTTATTAAAATTTAACCTCGTTTTTTTCCTATTCAGAAAATAAAGAAATAAAAATTTAAATACAATATTATTTTTTTTTGGGTAAGTATATTTACATAGGTACACACACGTTTTTACTAAAAAGGTAAACAGAAATCTCATGTTAAAAAATGATAGGACGTATATTTACGTCTTTACTAAAATACCGGTATTATATTATAATTAAAAAAATGATAGGACGTATATTTACGTCTTTACTAAAATACAGGTATCGTATTTAAGACGTAAATATACGTCTTTACTTTAAATAATTTATCCAAGTTGGTCATTCCTAATTCACTCCCTGGGCGTAAACTAATAAATCCCAATTCACTCTCCAAAGGGTTAATCGATACTATCAGTTTTTCGATACTATTGGTTTTTTGATACTATCGGTTATTCGATACCACAGACAAATATATTAGTCCGTATTCGATACTATGACGGTACATCTAAAACAATCAATTAATCGATACTATTGGTAGTTATAACACAATTGACTATCGATCGCTAGAAGTGACTATCGCACAGCCCTACCTAAGTATTTAAAAATTAAATTTGCTGATGAAAATTGTATTGCATATAGCTTATCTTGTAATATTTTTAAATGTTTATATAGTATTAAAATAAATTATACTAACATTTTATAAAAAAAATGTTTAAAAAAACGGCGATTTAAAATACCAGGATACCAACGTCCTATCTTAATAATTGACAGGACTGAGACGTCCACAACTCAACTCAAATTGTTTTATACATACTCGGGGTTCCAAAGTAATACACGGGTTTGACGTGCTTGCAGCCGAAGTAAAAATAAGCAGCAACCAGTAAGAAAGTAACAGATCCGGATACTCTGCACGACGAACAGCCTTTGTCCTTGACCTGGATGTGGTCAGGATCCACCGATCCGAGTCTCATGGCGATACTGAATTACTGCATTCGCCAGTACTAAATCAATAAGTTCCCGCCGTCTAAATGATATCTAACCTAAGATGCACAAACAACGGATAAAGCAAACAAAACGCAAGCAAACAAGTGTTTTCCGGATAAGCAAAATCGACACGGGCGCCGACGGACGATGAGAGCGGTAAACGTAGTACAAATAATATAGCGCGTTGTATCAATCGTAATGTTATTACCTGTCGATGTCATGCCAGCCGAATGGTAACGTAACGAACGGAATACAATCACGTTTGGAGGCGACGAAACGTGCGCGTATGCAGTATGTACAACCGGCGAGGAAGAGGTGAAGTTTAGAATTGAATGGCCCACCAGACACCGGTCCGCAGTGCACCGATGCCGTACGCGGCGCAGTACGTCGTCAGCCGGCGTTCCGAGCCAGGTGTTGCTTGGAGGGGAGACGGCGGCGGCGGCGTTGCCGATTGTTGTCGCGTACGTGACTACGTGTCACATTTACTGATTCACGAGGTCCAATTTTCAGTGGTTCTCATCCTGCCGACTACCTACGCGAAACGAACTACATAGAATTACATACTAGCCTGCTACCGCGTCGTCAACGTCGCTCGCCGATAATATTCGAGACGCGAGTGTGGAGGAACGCAGCCGCGGAGTCGTCGCCATGTCAACGCGACACTACCAGCGTGTTTTGATGAAAAACGAGACGCGGAGAACCGAAAAGAAAAACTAACCGACGTGCGCCCCGCGCAGGACGCGGCGACCGACTAAGGACGACTAAGACGAGCGGCGTCTGGCGGCGACGGTCGACACCAATAATAAATTGTCGTCGTTGCCGTACCTATAGTACCTACTTGCCGCAGACTAATGGACAGCGCTTCCCAAACCGCTTTGCTATTGGTTTATCCGGACGTCATGGCCGAGAGAGAAAACACAACATAATATTATGAGCGCACGAGACAGAGAAAAAAACACGTTTGAGCAGCTGCACACCGTGACGGCCCGTAACCACTCACTTCTCTCTCCACAATTCCGGCTGGTGATTTCTCCACAGAATATAGTATTGAAAAATGGATAGACCCGTTTGGGATTATCACACGAGAACGGACACTGAAATGTTTTGAGAGGTTATCTACGTCCGGCGACGATGGGTTATCATGAAATATAATTTATGATAAGACCGCTGCTAGAACGAGAGGAATAAAATAAATAACTAATAAAATCAGTCTCTCTCTCACTCTCTCTCTCTCCCCGGCGACACAGCTATAGCCTATCCGTTCTAATATCTATGGATTTCTCTCTCCGTGCGCTCTGTCCATTAGTTTATAAGGTATAATAATATTATGCTACTTACCGACTACGGATTACTAGAAATGACGTGCTGATGGCCCGCCACGCGAAAATAATAACTATAATTCAATAAAAGACGAAAGTACGATGTAGGTAGATGAATAAAATATGAATAAACGGTTCACCTGGGGCGCACTAAAACAATACCATGAATTATTTATCTCGGTTCGACTTGACAAAAAATTATATTGTTCGTGCGATGTGTATACGGTACGTGCCGCGTCGGCAGCTGATGTTTTGCTGGCGGTCGGCGGCGGCGACGGCGAAAACCACGGACGACAAAGAAACTGAAAAAAACTACCTCCAACTACTGTCGATCGACGACTGAATTAATAATAATAATAATAATCTATTTATTGCTAGTCGTAGAAAAATGTGTACAAGTGTATAGTTACATATGGATTAACTAGCATTGCTCTACACTGAGCCACTGAGGTAATACCTCTTATCGTAGAGCAAGAATACTAATCTAGATGAAATAATAAATAAAAAATTTAATTTAGAATAATGATAAAAAAAATTCACAATTTGTTATGATATATAAGAAATACAATCTAACTTATGAGTATATAAAAATTAATAACAAACATGATTTATAAAAATAATTTAACATTGAAAATAAATAAATTGCAATAACTAAGTTGTGTAGATAAAATAGGTTTTTACTTTTTAAGTATAATATTTCTCATAAAATATAATATAAAAGATAATTAATAGATTTGAATTATAAAAATACTTTTACAGATTATAATAAAACCAATTTTTTAGTTTGTATTTAAAATTCGGATAATTTAAACACTTTTTCAATTCCTCCGGGATGATATCTAATGCCCTCAGACCAACTTGCATGAATGTATTAGAAGCTTTCTTGGTGTTAGTAAATGGAATTTCGAAATATTGTTTTCTAAGATTATGAGGATTGTTTTTAATTTTGAATGCTTTAGTTTTATAAATAAAACAACGCTTGCTTTTTATATAGATTTTCAATTTCTAGTACTCGTAATAGTTTGAATAATTCTTTTGAAGGGAAAGTTTTCGGTTTACCTAAGATAATTTTTATTATATTTTTTTGTGCTATTGATAACTTATGTATTAATGTAGTGTTACAACCTCCCCAAGCGACTATACCTTTCTAACTCCTTTCTGAAACCATATTGCGAGTTGGGTAGTAAATTGTTTTCTTCTAAATAATTTATGAGCCTAGTTTTGATTGCTTTTTCAAATATTTTGGAAAATACGTTTAATAAACTTATTGGCCTAAAATTAATAAGGTCGGTTTTAGACCCTTTGCCTTTATAAATGGGCGATATTAATGCATTTTTGAAGGCATCTGGGATAATCCCTTCTTTTAAAATTTGGTTGAAAATTTTTTCTAGAATGTCAGATATAAAGTCTTTAAGATTTTTAATAACAGTAATTGAGATTGTGTCTGGACCAGGAGCTGAATCGTTTTTCATATCAGTTATAATTTTGTATAATTTGGTTCTAGTGATCTTTCTTAGATATAATGAACATGAAGGGTTATTGGTATTATATTAATTTTCCTTATTAGAAATATTATCGTTGAGATCACCCATAGTTAAAAAGTAATCGTTCAATTTATTCGTAATTATGGATGCATTTGTTCTGGAGTCGTAGATTGTATTATTTATTTCTGGTGACTTCGCCACATTTTGGTTTGTTGCTTGTTTAATGATAGACCAATTTTTTTTTGGATTAGAACTATTATTTTTTACTTTTTCTCCGAAATAAGAGTATTTTGATTTAGCGATAATTTCAGTTAATTTATTTCTATATTGTTTGTATTCATTCTTTAGATGAATATTAAATGGTTCTTGTTTACTTAGTTTATGCAATTTATCCCTTTTTTTAATTGCGTTAATTATACCTAGTTGAATCCATGGATTGTTTCTTTTTATTGATTTGTTTGCTCTTTTAGTAGTAGACTGTTTTATTAAATTTTGTAGGGAAGCCGTTAATAAATTAATATTTAAATTAGAACTGTTACTATCTGTTATATTATGGTTCCAGTTTATATCGTTAATTAATGTATTCAATTTATTATAATTAACAGTGTTATAAGAATTTGATTCTTTATTTATGTTGTTACTGTGTATGTGTGAATTAATTTCTATAATTTGTATAATTACTGGATAATGGTCGGTTATAAGTGAATCGATAAGCGTTACCTGTATAGTGACAAGCGAATTATTAATAATATTTGAGAAGACGTGGTCTAGGCAGGCATTTGAATCGGGACGTGTAATGATATTTATGTGAGATGTAAAGTTTAATGTGTTTAATATGTCTATATAATGTGTTGTGTTTTGTGTGGTATCTAATAAATGAATGCTTAAGTCCCCTATAATAACAATTTTAGTATTTTTGTGTTTATTGGTTATATCAGTGATTACAATATTAAATTGTGCCAAGAATGTGTTAATATCTCCATTCGGAGATCTACAAATTTATTGCTGTAAATAGGCAATTAGTGTCTTGAATTATTAACTCAGTCGTATTATGAATAATATCATTTTTAATAAAAATCACTAATCCATCTGATCGACGTAAGTTATTTTTTGTATATTCATGTTGAATACTTTACAAAATGAAAAGTATTTAGGGTTGAAGTCTTTACCAATCCATGCTTCTGAAGCTATAATAATATGACATTTATAATTTAGTGATGCATTTAAATATTCTAAATCATTTATGTGTTTGTTTAAACTTCTGATATTTGTGTGTAATATATTGAGACTATTGTAGTGATTTGATAATCTTTCGTTCATTTCATTAATACAATGCAAATTGGTTTTATTAGAGTCCAAAAGTTCATAAATATTATTAATTGAAGCCATATATTTGCTTGAATGATGTTTACTAAGATGTAATGTACAATTGTGTATAGTTATGATGTGAAAATTATTGTTAGTTAAAATTAAGATTTCTAAATAGTATATATTGTTTGGTTTAATTAATAACATTACTATTTGTATTAAGATAAACATAAATTTTATTGTAATAACAGAATGAGTTGAGAAGTGTAACTTACGCTTTATCGAGGTCTTGTTGATTTTTTATGCGTTGTATTTTTGAACTTTCGTCTTTCCTCATGACTCATGAGTATGTCCCCGTTGTTCACCCATACGAATTTGAAATTTTTTTCTTTACCATATGCTCTTGCTTTTCCAAATAGTGACCGTCTTTCCTTTGTTAATCGTTCATTGATAAATATTTTGTTTTTGTCCGGCCAGGCACTACATATGTTGTTTGCTGATATTTTAGTAATTTTACTGTTTTTGATTAAAGTTTTTTTCATATCTATTGTTTCTAGTTTAGCTATGATTATACTATTTGAGTTGTTGTTAAAAAATTGTCTATTTGCCTCTACAACGTTGATAACTGTGTTAGTTTTTAACCCAATTTCTTTCACGATTTCTGTACAGTTTTCGTTGGGAGTATGAGGTATACCGGCTACTTCAATGCTTTTAATGAGGTTTGAACTTTGATTGTTCTATGATATCAATTTTAAAATTTATAATCGAAATTTCTTAATTGATAAGAAAACCCACTGCTGATTTTATAAAACGCTTGTGTGCGAAAGACAAACGGTTGACGTCGCATAAAAAATAATAATACGTAGGTGGTAATAGGTAATATTATTATAATATTATGCGGCATTGTGTTATGAGTAATGTCGGAGACGTATTTATCATTAATCATAATAATGTTAAATTGTACCTATAGTGATCGCCGATCGAGAAATCGACGTTTATAAATATTAAATTCCAAATAAGGGATAAAGTAATAATTATAACTATATATTATATCTGCTACGTAAAAAAAACGGTCAGGTCACGACAGCCGGCAATTGATGCTATCCCCTCCACTGTACGGCAAGAAACACCTACTCGCACCACAGATTATATGAAAATTTCAATATTAAGTAGTTACATATTATTAAAAAGAATAATTTTTGTTAGTTTTTGTCTGACAGATGTCTTATTTTTAAAAACTTCTTTCATATTATATTGCTTTTCGTAGTGTGGCTGTGGCATTCTAATATTTATAAATTTTTGTGATACTAATGTAAAGAGGTTATATTCGTGTGTAGGTGATCCAAAATCTACATTAGTAGAATGAGAATTAGGGAAATAAAAATGTTTACTTTTACATAAAATACTTTTTCTAGCGCTTTCGATAATAAGTAATTTTGATCTATTATGGAGTTTTTGTTCTTTTACAATTATAACCTGGAATGACTTTTCTAGTTGCTGTATAATTAATGAAACAGCATAAGAAATGTTTATTAATTTACCCCTACTTACAAATGTTGTAAAATTTGAATGACCATATTCATAATCAAAATTGTTTTTAATTAGTAAATTAATGCATTCCGGACAAACAATTTTATTAAGTATACCTCTTACAATATATCCACCAATGTAATCTAAAATATCCTTGACAAAATGTCCTAAATTAGTACTGTCCAACTGACACAAATACATTTCCAGTTCACTCTCATTCACAGTGTTGGCTGGTTCAATTAAGCTACGCTTTTCTGAGCGGAATTCTATAATATCTCCTTCTGGAAAATATAAGTTGGAACAATTGCCACTTTCAACAGTGATATTTTTTGTGAACAATAACTGTCTCAGAGTATTCTTAAACTGAACTGAGTTAGGATTGTTGTTAGAGCCCCAAAAAAAAGCTCGAAGTGGTCTTGAGACATTTTGTAGGTAAGGACAAATTTCAATGGACTTTGTGACTTATTAAGTAACTGGTACGATACACACAAGGTACTTTTCATAGTTATTATAAAGCCAATAGCAAACATTTTTCTACCACTAGATACTATAGGTATTTCATTGATTTTTAGTTTTTTTAAATATTCAATTGTTTGACCAAATACTGCTTTAATTGTATTTATGTTACCAGAGTTGATTGGGCTCTTAAAACCCTTGGAAAAAGGAATTCTAGAATTTAATATATCAAAAATTCGATCAATCTGTCTTATGAAGTAAACGGCTGCTTCACTATTTTGAAATTGTTCCTCGCCTTTATTCTGTCAGTACTCAATTGCATCTGCAACTCCACTGCTCAATACTTGTGCCGCCAGTTTCACTTTCATGATACTATTTCTGTAATTGACATGCTGAGATGTTAATTTATTGGCAAACTTGAACCCAATAGAATTTTGAATATCATTCAAAGCAGTTATGTACATCCAATTTATATTACATTCTTCAGATTTGAAAATTTTTTTATCTGCCAAAGCATTTCTAGCTAATTTTATCATGTGACAAGCATCAAACATAACATTAACTTCTAAATTATTTTCTACTGTAAATTTGCAACTAAAATTATCAATATTATTTACATCAAAATCACATCCCAACTTTTTAAAGCATTGTACATTAGCGGAAGCTCCATCGCATGTCACACTCCATACTCGTATTCCTATTTCATGCAATTGTTTTATAGCAGAAGTTAAAAGCGTACTTAAAAGACTACTATTAATTTTATTTATATAAAAAAAAGCTATAGGACATTTAAAACGCTTGGTTAGAGAAACAACCATGAAAACTAACACCTCGCTAGCTAAAACAGGACTTTCTTCATCACCAAAATCAACATTCCCAGAATATTTCCCTTTAGAAGGTTCCCATATTATAAGTTGTTTTCTTATTGACATTGAGTCAAATATTAAGCAGCAATCTTCTAACCACGTTTTATCTTTAATCTCTAATTTTAAGAATGAAAATACTTCAGTTAAGAAGCCAGGTTCACATTCGAAAGAACTGATCCAACTTCTAATTGTTGATGGGTGAGGGAGTGTAAAATGTTTTCTAACATAAGCATAAGCTTTAGGGGAGTAAAAATATAGAGTTTTAGAAAAGTCCTTCATAGTATTTGAAAACCGCACACCTTGCTTTTCAAGTGTTTTACATTTGCGTTCATGCAAAAGTAAATCTAATTTGAACCCATCAAAATTGTTTTCTAATATGGATATTATTTCGTCAGAAGCTGGAACATTTCTTTTTATGCCGTCAAGAAGAGTTTTAAAATTTTTAATTATTAAATCCCTTCGATTCAGTTTCTTTTGAAGGACATGAATTTTGCGTCTCAATTCTTCTTTAGTTGGTGAAACCATAACACACTGAATACATTTGTCATCACTTTTAACCTGTTCACATAAAATAAAGTTTCATATAAATTATAATTAATGTATGAATGTACATGTACATACTATTTGCTTAGACGAGCTAGTTGTTTTCTCTCCATTATCAGTATCATCACATAAAGTATCAGTATTTTGACATATAATTTCAGTTTGGTTAGATAAAGGTGAGACAGTTGTATTCTAGGTTATTTATTTACAAAATATATTCTTTCAAATTGAGGCTGGGTATTAACAAATGATAGATAATAAACTTACAAGATTTGGAATATTTCGTTGTAATAAACGTCGTTTAACAGGCAATTATTTTTGTAAGTGAACTGGAAAAGCTTTAAAAATTGACGGAATAGCATTTTCATTTAATAATTTTGTAGTTGCACCAGGTCGAATTTGATAATCTGAAGCAACAAAATGTTCACTGCAAAGAAAACATAGTCTGTGTCTGAACTCTATTAAATTCAAAATTTCAAACTAATAACTATTGCTCAATATATTATATTTTGTTACATACCTAACTTATGTAATATCAAATTACTTTATTGATTTATAGCAGAGTGTGAAGAATTAATATGGATATTATTGTTTGAATTAGTTAGGTACCTACCAATTTGGTTTCACCACCGCCAGAAACAAATTTAACATAAGTATGTAGGTACACTTTTTTGTCAACTTTTTGTTTTATAACTTATATCAGCTATTCTTTCCACATGTGTGTGTAGACTATAATATGCCTAAAGAATAATATTGTTTATTATGTTTTATTTGTCTCAAAGTGAAAACAAATAGTATTTGTAATATTAATATATTTATTTATGTAGGTACAAAAGTTTAATTTATACTTTTAACAATATACAATATTTGTATAAACTTACAACTTGCAAGTGAACAATTTTATGAAAACAAAACAAATTAAAAACTTTAAATATAACAAACAAAAGGTTTACTGGTGATAAAATAAAATAGCTTTAATCAGTGTGTGGCGCTTATTCACAGGGTTAAGAATATTAGTAGAAAACATTTTTCCAAATGTATGTAAACGTACGCTCAAATATTTTTTTATAATCATTTGTATCAAAACCATTTTATGAGGACGGTCTAATAATGATATGTTCTCACATATTAAATCATTAAAAATATTATTATTTAATGCTAATAAGTTATTGCAACTCAAAATTATTTTTCCTTCTAAGTTAGAAATATTTAAATCTTTTAAATTATCTGTATAGAACAGTAACATTTTTTCAGCCTCAACAATAACTTTAAAAACACTATCAGAGGGCAAGATAAGACCCCCACGGTTTTTGAAGTTAACAAATCGCAAATGAACATCTGAGGAACAATAATCATGGTCAATGGATTTCCTTAAAAGAGCAGTAATACATGAATTACATTCTATTTTTAGTATAATTTTTCTAACAATAAATCCAGAAATGTAAAATAAAACATTGTCTTTAGCATCATTCATATGAGAGTTTCTACAATTTAACAATTTATCAATCTATCAATTAATGTTAATTTCCTATTCCATTTAAAATCTAGTATAGATCCAAACGGATCGTCATCAAATGTGTTGCAGTTTCCATTTGTCTGACACTTTATTGCATTTTTCATAAGAATCTGCTTCATAGCAGTTTTGAACTGTTGAACATTGGGATTGTTATTGGATCCATACCTCTGTCTTACACGAGCAAAAAAGATCTCTAGATGGTCTTGAGAAAACTTATAAGAGAGAATATACTTAAATTCTGGACACTCAGTAAATAATGCTTTTGCAATAGCAAACATCGACTTGACTGCAGTTGCAAAACCAAAAATAAAAGTTTTTTTATTTGTCTTATACAAAAGCTTATCACCAATACTCAAAGAAAACAGATAACCAATTAAAGGTAATATCGTATTTTCCATAAACTGAATATTAGCTTTAAAAATAGCGGATTTAAATCCTTTGGCAAAATGGTTTCGTGCGTTTAAAAAATCAAAAAGCCTATCAATATTGCGACAATATTCTACAGTAGCCTCAGTATTAGAAAAATTAGGATAGTTAATCAATCTAAGGTATTCTAAAGCATCCGCTGTAGATGTGCTAAGAGTTTGGGCAGCAAATTTGACTTTCATCTTATTATTTTTCCAAAATATATGAGATGCACTTAATTTATTAGAAAATTTGAAACTTAACTCTTGTTGTATAAAATGCAAATTTTCAATATAACTCCACATGATTGTCCCTTTATTTGAATTTATTTCTTTTATGTTCCCCAATGTGTTTCTAGCCAATTTCAACATATGACATGCGTCGGGTATAAAATAAACATTGTCATTTGTAATTGGGTGTTTAAAGCTACATTGAATATCATCATAGTTATTGACATCTAAATTACAACCTAATTTTTTCATAGTTGAAAAATTCGTAGCACAACCATCACATGTTATAGACCAAACTTTTAAACCAGCTGTATGGGTTAAAGAAAGAGCACATTTAATGAGTTCAGCCTGAGCTGTTGCTCCTATTTTGTTTTGTAAAACATATCCTATAGGTATCTTCCATTTGCCATTACAACTTGTTAGCATGAAAACAAGAGCTTAGGTGGCAGTATTATTTGTACATTCGATATCTAAATTATTACCAAAATCACAATAACCTATAAACTGTTTGCTTTTTGGATCCCAAATAATTTGTTGTTTTATAGCCATTGCATCAATAACTAGGTTACAATGTTTGTCGAATGGTTCCAATTTTTCAAGTGGACTTAAAACGTCTTTAAAAACCCGGGTTCTCCATTTATGGATGAAGTCCAATTCCTTATTGCTGATACATGTGGAAGAGCTAATATTGATCTAAAAATTATACTTATAGTTAGTAATATTAATACAATTCCAAGGGTGCCCATCAATCAGAACCTAGGAGAATGACAATGTTATAAAAAAATAACTAAGAACCAACTAAATAGATTTTATTAAAGAACAGAAAATAAATACACAACATAGATAAATAATGTACCTATGTAATATGGGCAAGCCCCCCTCCCAATTTGCACCTATGGGTTACATGTCACCTCCTTGCACCCCTTAATAGGCGCCCTTGTACAATTCTATTATATTTTGTAAAATGTTTCTAAAATTGTATTTAAATCTTAAATGCATTCAAATACATATAAATAAAGCTGATTAAAATATTTATATTAATAAAATAGCTAATTAAAATATTAATATTAATATAAAAGCTAATTAAAATATTAATATTAATATAGCATCCAGTATTACAAAGCGTAAGCAGTTGGCTTGTTTTTTTAGAAATGATTGCATCTTACAATTTAAGTACAATTAAAAATATGTCAACCCATGTAGACACATTTTTGTGTACTTTTGTGAGAAATTTGTATATGAAAATTGCAATTTTACTAACCGGCAATATTGATAAGCTTTAGCGAATAATAGTGCAATGTCAAAGCAAATTTTTTTATTTCAGCGCTGTAACGCTGACCTTTAGCATGCCTTTTACAATTTTTCAGCTGATTCATAAAAATTTCTTGAAAAAGCCCTTCAAATTTACTACTTATAACTTCACCATCATCACTATTAAACAAACCTTTTTGTTTTAAAGATTTCAATAGTTGTTGTAAACTATTTATCTTCAATCGCTGACGCCTAACTCTCTGTTGTAACAGTTTCAGTTTTTTCTTCAGCTTGGTTTTGGTTGGTGTAGTATGAGTTATAGGCGATTTTGTAAAGTTCAATCTCCTAGCAGGTGTTACTAATGTAGAAGAGTGCTGAATACATTTTGAAGGTGTCTTTAATAAAGGAGATATAGAGTGTGGTGTTTTGATGGGGGTTAAACTAACATTTGGTGGTGTAGTAGTGACAGATAAATCAATTGCAACTGTTTCAATAGATTCCTGCGATTTCAAAATTGTAGGATTTAAATTAGGTGTAATTGTCATACTGGTACTTTGTAGTGGTGTTTCATGAATAGTTTTAATATCACAAATTTTTTTAGGAGGTTCCAAACTTCCAGACATAAGAAGTGAAGGAACTGATTCACCTTTTAACATTAATTTATAACTTCCTCCAGGTCTTGGCACAAAATCAGAGGGTAAAAAATGGTCACTACATACTCTACTAGAATTATTCGGATTAAATCCTTTACGCTTAACTGCATCAATCCATAATTGTAGTTTATTGGGATCTTTTAAAGGAAACCTACAATTCATCAAATATACAAATAATAATCAGATTCAGGTCTATTTTTTTCAGATAGAATACTAAAAGTTCTCACTTAAAAAAATGTTTGGAACAACCACGTTTCTGTCTGTTTGTACATCCGTGCACTGAACATGAGACGGGCATAATGGCAAATAATGTTTTTTTACATTATTTGCCATTTAAAAAAAATGTACGCAACTTTATTCAACCAGTCAAGTCGGTAACACACTATCAAAAGTTGCAAAGTAATACTTTATGGCCTACCGTGACGTCGCAAATCTCTGTATTGAGTATTCGAAATTCATAATATGGTGAATGATAATAAGTATAGCATTATCAGTATCCTCATGATAAGAATATATGTAAACATAGCTTGCTTTGTAAATGGCGGCCGACTTCAATATCGGTCACTACTGTAGTACGAAGACAGCTATCTAGTTGTTGTATATATCTATGGTCTCACCATTTAGATTATAATAATAAAAATCCAATACATTTCATATTATGCTGTACATAAAAAAACGACATCACTACGGTCCGACGCGCATTCTGACGGAATAATTCACTTCGCCCGGCCGTATTCGGCGTCCTTTCGCTAATGTTCATGATTTTGATAAGACCACGGTCGTATATAAGACCGTGGTTAAGACGTTATGGAGATAATAACCCGGGTTGCAGCGGCCAGAGGTAAGCAATAGATAACCAATCGGAATTATCACCGAGTACGAATTACTGTTATCACTTATCAATCAAACAACAACGTAACATTATTTTGTTGTTTGCCGACTCGCAGTTTGAATTCTGAATTTAATTCATTCGATTGTTTTTGAAATTTGAACAGATGTACAGACTACAGTCGTACAAAATTACCATGCATAAGTGTTGTGGTAAGACACACAATCCATCTTCACACCTCGATTTTCATTTGTAAGTATCATTTTATATTATACTCGCTTACGAAAGAAATGTACCGCGTCTTGAAGAAAACCAGTCAATCATTCGCTTATTCAGCCCCACTCAAGATACCAATAACGACGATGATCATCGACGCTGGTCGTCGTCAATAGTAGTGGTACTAAGAAAACACGTTGGCTGCATCGGCTACATCAACGTGAACAGGTCAGCCACTGCCGTAATATGTCGGTAATGATAGAGTGTGCGCAATAGAGTTTGTCGGCTGATAGGTAGTCCATGGCCACAGTCTTCATGCGCGAAACGGTAACTTTCTTTCGTGGGACAGAGTATAGTTGTTGTACTGATTATATTTCTTAATGATATGAGGTCGGTCTAATTTGCTAATTTGTTGGTAAACATAGATTTTTAAAAAATGAAGAAAAGAATAGCTTAAAAGGTTCAAATTGGATGGTTACCCAATTTCCAACTGGCATAGAATCTGGAGTAGTCATTTCACAATTAGTGGTTGTAAACAAAGCTCAGCAAATAAGCAAATATTATGGCCAGAAGCTGTCCCAAACATAATACCAACAACTTGTTTGACAAAGAGGTAAAATAAACAATATAATATAATATAAATATAATATTCTACATAAATAAAATAAATATTTATTTGTATTTATATATTTTTTACAATTTGAAATTTTCAGTAAATTATGTTTCTTTGACGATGAGTTTGAAGAAAATAAACAGACAAATAAAGAATTTGGAGACCTTACACTTGATGATTTTAATTTACCTAGAAAAGACTTAAAAAACTTTGATTTTGTTCAAAAAACATATAGAAACACTTAACTAATTTGGACTTCCGGTGTTATGATAATTGGATCCAAATTTTGGGATATTGCGGGTAACTTGATTCAAAATACTATATTGAATTCTATTAAACTGTGCAAATATGTGAACATTGTAAACCTAAAATTGTACATAGGTGCAAATGAATTAGTTGTACTTCTCATCTTAATTGGCATTGTTATACTGAATTGTTTATTTTGTATATAATGTTATAATTATTTATAATTCATATCATTGTTTCAGGTCCATGTGTTGTTGATTAGACGTGATTTACACTTTATGGAATATATCTATTATTATAAGTTCAAACCAATACAATTTAAGATCATGGAAGATTTACTAAAGTTGTAAGAAATGTTATATAAATATAAATAGTAATAACTGTTTATTCAATTTATATTAAAAAAGTCAATGAGTTGTATTAATTTTGACCAACTTTGTCAGTTTCAGATAGATAAAACTTAATTTAATCATTTAAATTACTTGCTAATTTTTTAAAGTTGTTGACAATTACGAGGAATTAACATAAAATTATTGTTAAAATTGTGAGAAACAAACTTAATAATAAACATACCAATTTTCTACACCATATACATAAAATATATTTCTTCATAAAGTAAGATAATAATAAATAATACAAGTAAAGACTATAGACACCTACCCAATGCAAACAATAACACAACTAGTCAAGAATGTTGACTATGTTAGTATGTCATATTGATAATAATTACGGAACAGATTTTAATTTAGTATAAAATTAAAAATAATAAATATATTTTTTTATTACTTATATATTATATTACTTATACTACTATTTAAATTAAAAATAGGATAACATTGAATGTAAAAAATATAATATACATGGTACAAATTAATTTTTTTTTAATAGGTGCATATTTCATAGGCATTAATTCTTAATCATTATATCTTAATTACCTAACCTTGACCAGCATGGTCAATAGATATCGCTTTTTCACAAGATTGATAGTACAAAACTTGTTCACCCCTTCTAAAAGTTTCATTTAGAAATTCTTGCAAATAAAGACCAACTTTTAATCTTTTTGTGCAAGTAACTTATGCATATTTAAATAATTGAAAATATTATAATATGAATTAAACAAACGGATACCAACTACATAAATGGACACGACACAAAAATAAAGAGATCTCAAATATTATATTAGTGAGTAGGTACTGAAAATTTGTACCTACTACTTATATAAGGTATTGAATCATTATTGTTTTATGTAAAAATTTGTACATACTACAAACATATTGTGTCTAGTCGCACATCGTAAAATACTAAAACAAAATTTAAATTCTACACTAATTAAGATATATATTTAAAAATATATAAAATAAAATTAGCACCAACTTGTTCAAAATACAATGAAACGTACACATATGTCAAAAACTTAACAATCCTATAACTACATAAAAATGTATTAATTTTTGTATTATTTTATTAAATGTATATTATAAATTGAATTCCGTTCCCTAAATATAATTTATAATATTTTAATTTCATAACATGTATTTTATAATTTGTTGTTATTTTGTTCAGTTGTTTTGATATGTGGTACACGTGTTGATGAAGCACTTCTTATCTATCTTAAGGCATTTCGACTACTTGGAGAATCATCTCTAATATCATTTGTATTAGAAGAATACAGAATATTTACATGTTAGTTATTTTTAATATTTATCATTAAATAGTATTTTCAAATTTATTTTTTTTGTATGAATTCTAGAAACGTAATGTGGAATCTTTTGAAAATGCTGAATGTGCATTTTTATTAGCATATGCAATTATTATGCTGAATTTTAACCAACACAATCAAAATATTAGACGAATAGATCAACCAATGACGACAGATTCATATAAACATAGTTAAAAAAAATTTAATGGCGGTGAAGATTTTGATCACCGAATGTTAGAAGAAATATTTAAAGAAATCAAGTAAACTAATTAGTAATTTATTTGGTTCATAATACCTACTATACTTGTTTGTTATCGCCCCACTTCTACGCCATATAAAATTTATTATCGAATTAACATGAGTAATACCAAACGTCTAAAACAGTGTTTTTTTATTTTACTACGTTTGCTGTACTCAGATATTTTTTGAATAAATTACAAAATTTTCGATAAATTCACATAGCAATTATTTATTGTTTACAATGAATAGTAGTACAGTAAATAGTTAATAATTAATATTTCATAATTACCCGTAAATAAACATATAAAAATAAAATGGTTTCCTAAAGATTCTTATTTATAATTTTCTCTTGTCACAGTTTTTATTTTTTTTAACAATGTGCTTTTTAATTTATATTGTAATCAACATTGATTGCCAGTAGTAAATATTACAGTGAATAGCAATATTTTTAAATAATTGTGTACAATTTGTAAGGTAGGTTAGGTATGCATTTAAAACTTGTAACTTCACATATATTAGAATCATCAAATAGTTTATACTAAAACAATATTAGTGTTAGGTAATTTTTTGCTCATAAAAATAACTATTTATAAACTTTTTCACTCATTTAAATAGACGTGTCATAATTTTCATAACTACTGTAACTTATTTTCATAACCTATCTTTCAAAAAATGTGCACTTATTTGTTCCCATTTTACTGAATTTGATAACATAATATTGTGCAAATTTACTAATTTAACAACCCAGTGTCCAGAAAATGTTACTATACTGTTTGGAAGTAATCCTAAATTTCGATTGGTTACTCAAATTCTTTTTTATTCCAACCCATATATATTTTAATATTATTTGTGAAAGCGGGTCTAGTATACTTGACATATTCTTATAACTGTATAAATGCAAACTATTACTTACTATATTAGTAATTTTCCTAAACTCTATAAATGCAATTATAATATAGTGAATAAAATGTAGTGTATTTTTTTAGTCTGAAGATTTTCTTGAGCTCCTTGGTAAAGTTTCATTAATACCTGAAACAGTGTACAAATATTTAAACAAATATTTTTTTTAAACTTACAATTCTTACTAATTTAAAGATAATTAATTATAAAATACACATATCAAATGAACAGAGACTGTATACCTGAAAGTAGCTTTTAAAGTCTAATTACAGAATCTAAGTTTCTCACTATAGAACCTTTGGAAGCTTTAGTAAAAGTATGTATATTATAATATGTCTTAATGTCTAAATTACATTTATATTCTTCAGGCATTAGTTGGAACATTTTATAAACCAGGGAGTGTATTAGCAATTTAGTCACAGGAAAGTGTTCAGATTGTTCAACGGCCTTCACTGTGTAACGTTGCATAATTTATACTATTCAACTTTATCAAATGTGTCTCAGTCATAAAAAATTTCGAGTGGGCCAGTTAACAATCATGTATGATGAATTTTTACCTCTTTTTTTTTAAATCTATGCTCAAGTTAGGTAAGATAAAAATGTACGCCAAAAAGTAGGCAACAAACCAAAAACCAATTTGAAATCAAATAAAAATAAAATGTCTAATCCATATAATGCAGACGATAGTGTCCCTGAAGACATTTCAAGTAGTTACACTCAGGTAATTCCTTCATTCTCTTTTTAATATATTTTATAATTAATCTTAAATTATTTAAATGTTTTCAGGTTCTTGACCTTAAGCACCCATTGCACACGAGCATTGCAGATATATATCGTTTGTGGGCAGAAGAAAATCCAGACACAGACCCTATATCTTTGTGGAGTTATGGATAGTGTCCTCTATTCCAAGGTATAGCCAGTATAAGGTGTTGCGATTGACGATGTGATGTGAGTAATTCAAACTCCTAATTTCAGAATATAAAATAATATTTGTAATTGTACATTCTACATAGGTGAGGATGAGTGCTGTGACATACTTACAACGTGTCATAATTGTAATGCACGACTTAGAAACTATCAAGGGTCATCAATAGGGAGCATGTTTCCATTGATAACAAACTGTTAGAGTGTGGAACCTACATTGATTCAAGTGGTTTAGATGAAAAGAAAATGCTGTTTGCCACTTTGCTATCAAAGGTTATTATTAATTAATAATTTGAACAATAATTAATGTAATTACAAAATAATATATAATGTTATTATTTTTTTTTAAATTAATAATTTAATAATTATTATTATTAGGGTGCGGATTTGTATGCAATAAAATCCAAACAAATATGCACTAAAAAGTCTTAAATATGCATAAATATATGCACTAAAATGTTCAAATATGCGTGAAAAAAATAAACTTAAACTCAAAAAAGACATTTATTTTCTGAATGTTTGTTTTAAATTATTTGACGCAACAATAATTAATATTATTTAAATTATCTGTTTTATAAGTAGGTTTAATCTATAAAAATAAAATAAAAGTAAATTAATATCAAAAATATATTCTAAACGGAAGTTACTTAGGTACCTAAATTATTTGTTTTTGTTGGTAGTATTAATCTATTAGAAAAAAATTAACTTTCAAGTATACCTGGGTAAAAAAATAAATATATCGCCTTGCTCACAACTTCATTTCCAAAGTTGTATCTAAATACCATAACCCATAAAAGTTCTAGGAGTTTTTTACTTTATAAAGAAATATAAAGTTTTTATATTATTACCAAGAGTTGAACATAGAATAGAAATAATATAAATGGTTTTTTTTCTTTAATAAATCTAACATTTTTTTCTGTACACTAATTGAATATAAATTATAGTTATTTTCATAGGTTTTCTCACACCATTTGATTCAGCTTCAATAACTACCAATATTTGTCAAATTGTGGATCACTATTCTAGAACTGATGCACAAGTTTATGATATGTGACAATAGTGACAGTCTGGTATAAAATTAATTAATTATTATGCTTTTTAAATTTTGTGATTTACATTAAACTGTTTTTAATTTTAAATCAGAGTGAAGTAATTCCAGAAACCTTGAAAATTATGTTTTTAGTAATGTTCAATGGAAAGACAAATTGCATAGTAAACGAACTTACCGGGATGTTACTCGTACTAAAGTAAATAAGTTTTTTTCTCAAATTTTCGATGTTTTGCTTCAACATCATGGTAGTAGACAAATTTTTTTCCCGTAGAAACTGGGAATTCATTCATCCCAAAAAGATGACATACAGCATGCGTAACGCCAAGGTTGGCAAAGAAGGCCTCTTTTCCAAAGAAGTTTTGTACACATTGTTCCTAACCAATATTTTATCCATACTGCTGGGAGCTGGCATTGGGTATATGACTTTATAATAATATTATAATTATTGTGATATCACTAAATGTAAAAAAAAAAATTTATATTTAGTGCGTGGCTATGTAAACGAGGTGGTACTATGATGTCCAGAGTGATTTTGGAATAATCAATCTGTAAAACTTAACATTATATGTACATGCACGAAGAACCTAACGCGGTGGCTGTGGGACCAGCGCAATGATAGTAACAAACCACTACACCTTAGTGGGAGAAAGGATCCCTAAGGTTCAAGCCAACTAGACTTAGAAAGGTACAGGCTCTCAGTCACGGTGCTGGGGGTCCCTATGACGACCCAGGTATGCTTCCAGGCTCTGCCTGAACTTCTGTGGCTCATAAATAGCTCCCCAGAGCTAATACACGGTCCATAGTTGCAAGGCTCAGACCAGAAACAAAGGGATACTCATGCACAAAGAAAAAAAATAGAATAAATGGTGTCATTCCATTGTCTTTTTAAGTCTGAAATTCAAAAATGCATGTTTAATTATTTTCAAAAACAACACTAAAAATATTCCTTGTAATATTATATTTATATTGTTTTTATAAAACTGAAGATTATTATTAGTTTGAAACATTAGATTAGAAATTGTCTAATATTTACTATTATACTATTTAATTTAATCAACATAAAGTTCTCAGATACATTTTGTTAAGTACTCTTGATTATATTGATTCTTTTAAATTTATAAACTTTTCTTATTATCAATATAGATACTTCATGTGTTTGGATCACTTCATTGTTGGTAATGTGTCACCTTGTAATGAGGTAACCTCATGTTAAGTGAAGACCTGGCTCATCCTTTTGTGTTACTTAAATTACAAGCTCATTTTATGGTTATTAAATACTTTTTTTTATTATTAATCAGTAGCTTAATGTAATATTAAGTTAATATAGATTGACAGCATAAAAAATTTTTTTAATTAACCTTGTGTAATGTATTTACCTATCATATATTTTTAAGAATATATATTTACATGTTAAGAGGATGTCAGCGCACTATTTGTTTTCTCTCTCTAGCCCACGCGCAACGTAGACAAAACGGATTTACACAAAATAATTTTTTCTATGTTTTTAAGTAATCTTAGAGTAAAATCACCCATTACAAAAAAGATAGAGAATAATATTTTTGAGGGAATGACATATCGATTTGTCTAAATATTGTCTCAAAACAATTTAAACATCACTTAAATTTACAACATTTTTTTGTTTATTTTGAAAGTCGAATACAAAGTTAAATAACTATAAAATATATAATCGATATGTCATTCCCTCAAAGATATTATTCTCTATCTTTTTTGTAATGGGTAATTTTACTCTAAGATTACTTACAAACATAGAAAAAATGATTCTGCGTAAACGCGGTTTATCCGTGTCACGCGTGGGCCAGAGAGAGAAAACAAATGGTGCGCTGACATCCTCTTAAGTTTAAATTATATTACATGAACCTGTTGCTTTTTTTTCTAAAGTTATATTTTTATGTTATTTTAAATGCATTTTTTATTGAATACTTTACATTTATTTTATATTTTAATTTTAACTATTTTTAATCTATTCAATTTTTAATTATTATTTTATATAATATTATAATATTATATTTTTAATATTATTACGTTTTTATGTTCTTTGTTACAAACAAATTTTAAGTTCTCATTATTGTTGTAAACTCGAATATTTATCAAAAGCTACATGTGGGGGGTTATGGAACCATCTTCCCCTGTTGATGTTTGCTTCCCTTCAATTAATTCAATATGAATATTACCATAGTTATGGGTCATTAAGTTTAACTAAACAAAAATGCTATAGATAAAACTATACGTTACCACGTACCAGCCAGACTACTGTAAGTCGAGAGCGTACCTATTTTTTTTATTTAGGCATTCATATTTAGTAAAACACTATAGGTAAGTATTATTTAGAAGTAGTTTTTCATAAAATCATATCGAGAATTATGTGGCAATGATATGATATATTATAATTTTGAAAAATTCTTAAGAAAAACTATTGTCTCTACAGCTATAAAAGTTACGTTCCTAGACAATGGTTAGGCCCCTCCAAAAATTCCCCCGTAGTTGGGGTTAGGTTAGGTCGGGTGAATATTGAATAAACAAAATTATTCTTATCCACGGTTAAAGATAAATATATATATAATATAAATATTTAACCGTGTTCTTATCACACCTGGGTATCTATGATATTATCACTGAAAAAAACAAAATATAATTTTACTATTTGTTCCACAAAATACTTGTTCCAAACGTGGAACATATAGTTTGTGGAACAAATAGTAATTGGGACAAATATTTTGCGGAACAAATAGTCATCGGAATAATGTTTTGCGGAATAAATAGTAATCGGAACAAGTGTATTGTGGAACAAATAGTAAAACTACGATGAAATAGTAGTTGGAACAAATATAGTGTGGAACAAATATTTTGTGGAACAATTTGTAGTGATCCTATAAGACGGGCATGATATCACAATTATAATAAAAACACGTCCTCGCAGTCCTGGCCTGACGGCGACTCACGCACCCGCCATATATCCACGGCCGACGCATCGCTTATTCATAACCAAAAATCTACAAGCCAACGGTCGTGGCGATCGTGAGAGAGAAAAAAAACATAAAGTAGTGAAGAATCGCGAGGAACCGTATAAACTGCACCGCTTTGTATCTTTTCTCGCTCGCTCCGAATATCGTACCACTGAATTCTCCGTCCGGGGCGCCGTCGATCGGTTTAATAGGTCCTTGGCAACGACTCGTGGACCAACAGCGTTCTCGGCGGCAGGCGTCTACGCAACGGCGACTCACGTACGCACGCACAACATGGCGTCGAACGCGAACAACGGCCGACGCGCCGCTTTGTTATAATTTATTATTACTGTTGTCGTGTGCTTACCGTCGTTGTGGTTTACGTTATTTAACACATTTCTAGTGTGTAATATTCATAGTCGTTTGTTGTCTGGACTACGGTTTCGGGACTCTTGAACCGTAGTCCGTTTTACCACAGAACAGATGAAATTTCATCTATTCTGTGGTTTTACGACGTGTCTGTGACAATGCCTACTACCAGTCACTGCGTGAACTTTTTTCCCTAAGAAGCAATTACTTTAAATAAGTATTCACACACCGTATCTTTCACATTTTCCGCTTGTCTTTTCACATATTTTTAACACAAGTCGTATGCGACTATGCGAGTATAAATAATAAACTATTCTATCCGTCTAGGTCTTAGAAACTGGAGTCATTGCGGGCTACCAACACCACTTTTGCATGAGGCAGCATAATATAGCTATTCACGCCGTCACTGCCTATCACCTTCAAACCAGTCTGTGTGGAGTGATTTAAATTTCAATACAATCCGTGGACCACCGCCTCCCGTAGTAAGTATAAGTAGTGGGTACTAAAAAACGTTGCCAAATTCAGTGGTAAAATCTAGACTTGGACAATATAATATATTATACAGCCCCCGCATGCATGTTTTTATTATTAGTTACCTGTTGGTTTGTTACCACATATTTTGTGTTCAGTTATGACGTAAGCCCGTCTGCGTTACCTATGTGTTGGATGATACCAACGAGCAGACAGCGTGACGAATGCGCTTAACCGAGTTGAGAACGTACCGGTGTGTTTAGCCGCACTAGAGAAGCTCATTTATTATTAGCTATACTTTATATCATTGTGTTTTTAACACGGCAGGAGACAGCTATTACCATGCTTCCAAATAGATGTATCTTTAATAACCACGAATATCTGACTTTCAGTCGTAAGTTTTTTTATTTTATTTAATTCCTGTTTAGAGACAAACGACCAACCTAAAACGCTCCTAACGCTGTTCTGATTGCACTGTTCACTATTCACTATACTGGTGTTCATCATCATATTATTTTGTTTGTATTTTCTAAATACTCCCCCTAAAATCGAAAACTGAATTTTTAAAAACACAATAATACAACGCACAAATTATATTTTCAACTAAATATTTAAAAATATTTATATTTTATTCCTTCTCATTTACTTACTACAGTAAATATTTTGTTTTTGCAGTTGATTGTCAACAATCTGTTCATAAGTTTATGTCAATAAATGCTATAACAATTATATGTTGCCTTTTTTTGAAAAATCATATGTGCATAATATTTTAAACTATGAATTCGTTATCATTTGTAATATATTAATAATTCAACTATATATATGTATAATATGTATAGGGTGTTTATAGGAACATTTGTTTTAACTATAATTTCATGTTGAGTAAAATCTTATTTTGAAATTTGGTACACATATACATACAGACTCTAACTACTGAATTGATCAGTTCTAATGCATTTTAATGACAAATAGTAACTCCATCTTATATATTTTTATCATTCAAAACTTCTATTTTAATATATTATAACAATAGTTTTTTTATTGCAAGGATTTATTATTGCTTTAAAATTGATTATTATAATATAAATGGTATGTCTTCTAACTCAATTTATGTTTATTTTTTTAAAGATTTGAAAACATCTTAAACGAATTTGGCAAATTAGGGCTTACAAAAGTGAAGGATTTGGCTGTAGCAACCTTTGGAAAAGCCAGCTAGGTTTAATTGTCAGGAGATTCTCTAACACTGCTTTATGAAGCTATTGAGGTAGACACCAATAACATTCAATATTTTTTAGATTATATTTTTATACATTTTGAACTACAAAATAATTTGAAAATATTTGTGATTCTGGTTACTTACTCTCCCTCTTTTTTTATGTAAGTTGTCATAAAGTTTTTTTTTTTTATTTTAATGTTTGTCTAGCAGTCATCTAACTTATTGTTACAGTATTTTTTTTAACCAATAATTGGTTGACTTTGTTCATCTACTACTATAAAATCTATATATTCAACCATACCATTCTCAAAATGACATTTTAGTTTACACTTTCCTAACACTTTTATGTAACTTCCGTTGTAATTGCTCAAATTTATTTTAAATTTTCCTATCATTTGTTTATTATCAAACTTCATATAAACATGATTTGGTAATACATTCACCTGAGCACCACTATCTATTTTAAAATGTATCTCTTGATTATCAATCATACAGTTTATAAACCAACCTCTATCTACCATGGAATCTACATTTATGTTGCCTAAAAACAATACTTCATCTTCCTTCATTTCATACACTTTTTTACTGTTCTTTACACTATTACTTTTATTATTCCTCACGTATCTGTTTTTTACATAAGCTGGATTACCGTTATTTATTTTTTTAAAACACATGTTACTAAAATGATTATTACCTTTACATGTGTGACACTGCTTTCAATATGCCGGACATTCTTTAAAATTATGTATTTTTCCACACTTTCCACATATTATAGTCTGCTTTTGTTCTTTTTTGTTCGTTTTCTGGTGTTGAAAAACTGCTTGAACCTCAATTGGTTGTCCGTTGTTGATTGTTGCTGCTTGCTCCGTTTTTTTTTTTTTGTTAATATAACTATTAATAATAAAGTTGTCATTGTATAAGATACAAAATAATAATAACACTGCATGATTGACAAACCACTTAGCCAAGAATCATTAAACAAAGAGAATATTCCTCGTGATTACGAAAATAGGTCAGCTCTGTGCATCCCCCATCAAATTCTCAATATATTCCGAGTATTCCAAGCGATGCTGCTTGACGTCAATGACCGCCGATTACATATTTTGTCTTGTACAATATGGTTGGTTATCATTAGTGACATAGTGGGTTATAGTGACGTACCTTATTCTGCATGCACAGAATCAGTATGATCTCTCATGGAATAGACTATTCAATAGAGTATAGTAGTTTTGAAATTTTAGGTTAATAAGGAAAATTTTTGACATTATTTCAATTATTTTTGTAACAAAACTTCAGCAGTTCACAATACTATTTATTTGTATAAAATCTACTATATTGCAATTAAAAAGATAATAAGTGTCTTATAATTATAATATGATATCTTACAAATTACAACCAAAAAAACAAATGTTCGATATTTGTTAATAATTTATTATTTTAAAACTAATTTCCTCGTTTTTCGCTGTACTTGTCCAACAATGATTCTATTTTTATGTTATTTGCAACATTCCTCTCAATGTTTAAAATATACAAGTTAGTAAACCTTTGCTTTAACATTGTTGTCAATCAATTTATAATTTGTTGTATACAATAAGTTGCAGACTTTAGTCTGTTAGAATTGTAACAGAAATTTGAAATAACTGGTTCGAATAAAAAGTCTTTTAATGATATTTTTTTTAGTAAAAATGCCAAATGTAAATAAAATTTCATTAAACAAAATGAAACTGCCTAATACATTATTTATGATGTTTTTTAAAAGTTACCAGGAGTTCTGAAAAAAAAACATGGGGTTCTTCTATTCTATCGCCTTTTGTCATTGAATAATACTCGAATCCAATTGTTATTATACCAATTTATTTATAGAAACAACTGTATTAATTAATATTCTAAATTGTATATAATATAATAATATATGTTTTTTTTTAGGTCATCTTCTAAAATCATCAAAATTGAATTTTCTTGACGACATTAAATACCAGCTACATTTCACAAAACAAGACAATTTTCTGGTTCTAATTCTAAAACTTTGTTAAATTCAAAAAAGTTGTTTTCATTTATAACAAAGTTTTAGAATTGAAACATTTTGGTTGCTTGCCAGTTGTCTGATGACTATCTAAATATACGCCTGGTACTTGCGTGTCATTGTATGATTTTTAACCGGAAAATTACTATCAAGAAACTGCAAGAAACTACTTCAACTTGTCAATAATTTATCACCTTGAGAATCCAATCGGCCATTGGAAAATGGGCATGGCGTTATATAAACTGAATCAATTGGGCTTATTTAATACGGTTTTCATTAAATAAGGCTTATTTAATTAAAACTGTATTAAATAAGCCAAATCTAATTGATTTAGTTTATATAACGTCATGCTCATTTTCCAATGGCCAATTGGATTGTCAAGGTTCAAAATTATTGACAAGTTGAAGAAGTTTCTTGTAGTTTCTTGGATAGTCATTTTCCGGTTAAAAATCATACAATGACATGCAAGTATCAGGCGTATTTAGATAGTCATCATATTTGCAATTGGCCATTGGAAAATGGGCCTGACTTTGTACAAACTGAATCAATTAGATTTGGCTTTAATCAGGTAATAATTAATACAGTTTCCATTAAATATTTGTCTTGTAATATACTGATTATTTTTAGTCTCTTGGTAATCTAAAATTAAAAAAAAATTAATCTTCAGTATAATCTCCTAATTTATAAATACATATCTTATCTACTTTTTATACTATTCTCAACTTGTCCTATAGTTCATATTTATTTGGTGTACATCATTAATAAATGCTTTTAAGTTTCTATGTTTTGTGTTGAATTCCTTATAATATACTTATTGTCTGTTATTCAATCAAAACTTTAGAAGTCATGGTTATATAATGTAAACAAAAATCGTTCATATCTGTAATCAGTGGTGTAACCAGGAATAATTTTCAGAGGGGAGTTCTGAATTTCAAAATAAAAAATAGAAATGTCATGTAAAATTTGTAAATTCGATTGCTTATATTCACTTTATTTTTTTAATGTTATACCTAACTAAATCTCACACTAATGATTTGTATATTTTAAATTATATTGACAATGTACTGATTCATAAGATAATGTTATTACTAATGAGTGGATTTTTAGGTTTTTAAAAGTTTAAAATATGATTGTAAAATGCTCTAAAAAGACATTTACTTTAAACTTAATAAATTTAAAATATTTACATTTACCATCCATTAACCGCACATAGTATAATAATGTGATTAAATTTGAAAATAAGTTATAATAAGTTTACTTCTCTTTTATTTCAGTTTAGGATACTGTACTATTGTTATTTTCTCACCTTTGTTATTAATTTCTGTTTCACATGATAGACACATAGTGCTTGGTATTTGATTTAATTAATAGAATATTATCCTTGTAAAATGTATCTATTCAGCATAACCAGTAATTATATCTTAATTCATTTTTCAACAGGTATAAAGAAGCTGTTTTTATAGTACCATACTTTCCAATAACATTAGAATAATCAATGAAGCCAATGGTCTTTTCGTAATGGCTACAGTGTATTATAATATAATGGCTATCACACTTCAACCAGATCATTTGGATGCTATAATTAATTTATCACTTCTTAAAAAAAAATTGGGTCCGCTTGATAATGAACAAATCCGTGAATTAACATGTAGGAATGTGTTTATTAAAGAAATGTATAATTTAATTTTTTAAATGTTTTCAATATTTTTTTTTTGTTAGTTTTATTATAAATAAATAACATTTAAAGTTTTGTCTTAAATAGTTAATTTAAATAATTTATACTTATTTATTTTGTCGATGGGTTTTTTTCCTTATGTTAAAATTGTCTATTCATTTGTCGTCTAAATTATTTTACTATGTAACACACTATTTACAGTCTATTTTTTATTCAACTTTTTACCATTAATTGGTGCTTATTAATTCTTAGTTCAAGCTCAGATCATATTAGAATATTATATTATATTATATTATATAGACATAAGTAGGTATACTTTTAATATGTTAAAATACCTTAGAATTATAAATTCAAAAAATAACAATTTACCTTAATGTAAAGATAAATAATTTATAAAACTAACATGATAGTATAAATTGAAATTGTTTAATTTTAACTTAGTGTATAAGTTCTATACATGGATTAATCAATGTTAGTCGTAGGTACCTACATAATTGATAATATTATTTGAAAAATGCATTCTTCATGTACAGTGGAACCTCTATAAGTGGAATTTTTGATAACTCAAATTTTTTTTTGCCTTCAACCGATTCAAGTTATCAAGGTTCCACTGTATTTTATAATAGTATAAATAACATTTTATAAAAATATATTTTAAACTATACTCAAGAATAAGATAAGTACTGGGTGACTGACTTGTGCCAATTGGCGTGGCTTCGCTCTAAATGCCTATCCTGGTGGTTGACTTGGTAGGAGAAGCATTTAACCGCTGCTGGACTAAAACCCGGTTGCTGCCCAGTACCATTCTTGTTCTAAATAGATTATACACCACTATAAGAAAAATCATTATGCTTTTAGGCCCTATTCTGTTCATACTTTAAACAATTTAAGTATTTGACTTAAAAATAGATGCTAAAATAGTGACCTATGCTGATGACACTTGTTTGTTATTCCCAAATTCTTTGTGGAATGGGGTATATCATAAAGCAATAAAAGAATTAAACTCGACATATTTATGTATAAATGAATCTAATAATTGAATTTCAATATTTATTAAGTTCTGGATTAATAAATGTATGATTATTGATTCTTCTTTGTTGATTTATAACTAATTATATTTTAATGTGTACGAATATAAACTGTAAACAAATCAATCAAATTTAAAAAAAGTCTGTTCTTTAGGTGCTACCTATATTTGATGAAAATTTGACATGGAACCTGCATACTTGCAATTTAGTTGGAAAGCTACGTTCCACAATATATATCAATTTATAAAACTTAAGAGTTCTGTTACTGGTTGAAACAAAATGTTTAATTTATTTTGCTTTTTATTAATCCATTTTTCTATATGGGTTTTTATTGGTATGGAGAGTTGTAAAAGAAAATTTTTTTGAAATCATTACAAGTCAATCAGAAAAGCGTAGTACAGTGGCGTTTAACCGTGATTTTGAAGAGCCATTGCCCGATCATTTTAAAGGGTGGATAAATTGTAGTATAAGACTAACCTCATCTGAATATGATATTTTATAAGAATAGTAACTTCAAGTATTATATTATGTAATCGAGGGGTGGTAGGTCATTCAAAACAAAATTGCCATATGAAATATTTCACTTTCACTGGCGTAGTAAGAATAATTTTTGGTAAAAATCTTAAGAAGGTTCAATGAATTAAATTATAAGTTTTAAGGTGTTCTTCCGGTTAAGCAGTTGCCTGTATTAAAAAAAAACACTTTACTGTTCATAATTAAAGTATATGTAAGAAACAAAACCAATATACAGTAAAACTTCCGTTAACGGTCACCTATGTAACGGTCAATTTTTTTGGTCCCGTCGTGTGTCATCCTAGTGTTATCCTACCTCTGTAGAACGGTTACCACTAAAAAGCGGTCATTATTTACAGTCCTTTCGGTGACCGTTATATGGAAGTTCTACTGTAATTGATTTTTCTATGTCTAGAACTAGTCTATAACTAACCTATACAAATATATATAAATTAAAAAAAACCTCATTATCGATATATTTACGGGTGGAGGTGATATAGGCGATCACCCATACTTTTGTCTTAAATAAATTGGTTGTATACTAACAGACAAGACTGAGCAATTTAACTACTTAATTCTTTTAAATAATAAAAAGTATAGAAATATATAGAAAAACGTAATGTAATATTAATGTTAAAAGTATTTTTTTTTCTGGTGGCCTTTAAAGCAGAAGTCCAAGTCACGACTTATCAAACCCTGATTTGACACTACCATCGCGCTGTTTTAACAAATATTATCCACTCGAACGTTTTACCTATATAATAAAATATTTTGTGTTCTCTGGATGCCCCAATATAAATACAAATTGATATTAATCATTTTTTGTAGTTTATATTTTTTTCCATACATTTCCTAAACCTAGGGTCAAAAAGTTTTGCATCTTTTTTTTTAGTATCCCGGCATATCCAGAAACCATTCAAACATCTGCTGCCCGGGGCAAGTGCCACAGGTTCACATATCTTGTACGCAGTTCATACGTACTTTAAAGTGTGCTGGACGCCTGCAGCTTGGGCGTACTCATGGAGGGGGGGTGATGTCATGGAGTTTACCCCCCCCCCCCATTGAACGCATTTTTACTCATCCGTTTTTTTATGCTCCGATAGCCCCCAATATCTTCCTAGAAATTATCCACAACCCCCTCTCCCCCCAATTTAAAGTTCCTGGGAACGCCACTACCCTGCATGTGTGTAGTACTGTAGAGCCTAAAAGATAAGGCGGAAAAGATAGTGCAAGAACAATATTGCCGTGGTAACTGACTCGGTGGTACCAAGGCCGCACAGTCTAGTAGCTACTTCGGTTTCGGAGTTGTCGGTGGTATCGGTGCAAGCGACGGTGCCAATATAGTTTACTCGTTCGACGTCAATCGCAGCATATTGATAAATTCTTATATTCAGATATTTTCTTTTTTTTTATTTCTGTATAAAGATAACCCTCTGCAGCAAGGCCATTACGAGATATATATTACAACATGTTATGAGAGAATTATTAGATTTTTTTATTATACACACTTAGACAGTGCAAGCTTGAAAACTATCATATGACAATATTTATTTATTTGAAATTTTCAGCAACATTGAACATTTTTAACGACCGAAATTTTTAATTTTTATACTGGGGTTAGGTACACGAATACCTGTAAAGGTAGGCGTGGGCCGTAGTCATGTTCCCATATTCATATGTGATAGATAGGTACCTAATAATATTGAAAATTCGTAACAATACCTATATATTATTAAGTAATAATTATTATAAAAACTGTTATAATATTAATACACCGATTATATGTGTATAGCAGTGGTTCCCAACCTTTCTCAGCCTTGGAGCTATTTTTAAGTAGAAGTTTCTCATGGAGCGCCCAATAAATATTTAACGTTAATTTTTATCTCCCTGTGACCTGTGTTCTATCTTCTATGAAGTATAATAAACACAAATTGTATACATAGGGAGTCAATTCTAAAATTAGATAATTGTATACAATATTATTATCGGGATTTTACACACTATAATAGTACTATACATATCGGTGAATTTTATTTAATTATATTCATTTTCAAAAATGAACAATTTTTGTGGTGTTACGAATGGAGCCCTTGGTAAGCCATTACGGAGCACCAAGGGCTGGAGGAGCACAGTTTGGGAACCACTGGTGTAGTGTACTGTATAAGTACACCAAAATAATATATTATAATATAAGGAGTGGGTACCTATTATGTGCTAACAGAATCCACTAGTTACCACAATGATCATAATATAATACGGCGTTTTGCCCTATCTCTTCGGCCCCCTGCGTTGTTGGCAAATGTTGATTTATTTCACATTTACACAAGATTTACGCGTTAAACGACGTGAGCACATATGGCACGTATGGAAACTGAAAAAAAAGAGAGTGCACACACAAAATGGTTTTGAACAAAACATCCTAAATTCCTGAACAACATCAGGTCCCTTTTGTTAGGTTGCTGAAGCGTCAGTGTCAATGCGGGACTGAGACCCCCCCCCCCCCATCCATTAACAACGGGAACCTCGAACAATAAGAGCTTAAGAAGAAAACCGTGCCCCTGAAGCCTGTTCGCCCCGTCGACTTACTAACAACAGTAACAACGAGGGTGGTCTACCCTTATTGTATATAATATTTTACAATACGTATGAACACAATATAACTGTTCGTGTATAATATGTTAAGGTAAATCGAAGTATGGAATGTTGACAGTTACCAGCCTTTGTCGACGTACACTAAAATTCGTGTGTGAATTGCACGGAGTTAGAATTTTTTCCAAGTGGTCCGGAGTGGAGCAGTTACTTTTTGTATATAGGGTTGTTTCAAAAACTCCAATAGTTAAACAAAGAAATGGTTTCATTTAATTTGAGATAATATCGCTATAGTATACATACCACACATTTAACATATGTTGTTTAAAATACTTTAAGTCTATTTTATATTTTCTAAGTTACAAATACATAATATGTATAAACTTTTGAATAATTAACAATGTTTTAAAAATGCTGCCTACCTATATAATAGTACATCACTCTATCATACGCTGATGTCTGATACACCGTGTCAGTGTGTCACAGTGTATGTTGTACTGAGTAAGTTTAAAGAGTAACACAACATTTGACGCCTCAATTGCTATAAAAGGGAAACTCATAGATTAATACTCATAGAAATACAAATATACAATATCAATTCATGCACGCACTTGTTTACAATATAGTAGAATACTAATATTAGGTCATTGTATATTTCAATACGTTCACTAATATGATAATTTGCTATTATAATTTATAGTAACTATGATGCAATACTAAATAGTATTGCGTCTCAAAAAATAATGTCGTTATATTGATTATGACCTTGATATCCTTGTCGATATTTTGGACAGACGCCTGGTGGCTGGTAGATACGGACAAACGCATTATATTATTACAATATAAACTGTTCGGTAAGGAGGGAGTATCGATCGGTGAAAGCCTGTGATGTTAATTATATATGTATAGAGATGGTTGAATGGACGACCGCCAAGTATCGCAGCGTCTTACAATAGAGCTCTCAGAAGGTGTCCACCACCACTGTGTGATCCGTATATCGACTATCGATTTTTTGCAGTTGACCAGTGCACACGTCTTCCCGTCACGTTTCTCTCGTTCGCATTTAAATATTGTTCCGACCGTTTGTTTGACATACGTTTTGTTCATATTCTCGATTGTCTCCGGCATTTACAAAAGGCAACACCATAATGACTTCGATAGTAGTGATCTTATCGGCTATCGCTATTACTGTTATTGCCAGTCCTGCTGGCAACATGCAACTCGATGAGGGTTTTATCGGAAGTAAGTACCAAAATTAATTTTCCTATTTCTTTATTTTGTTAAATTGAATTGAAATATTATATTTTATGAACAATTTTGAAATAGTGTTTGGATTTTGGATAGATATAATAATAATAATTTATTATTATTATTATTTATATTGTTTCGCTGTTTTTATTTAATATTTATAACAACTATGAACCTGACATATTATTTTGTAAATTTTTACACATATTTCCAGTGCTGGATCTAGGTGTGAAGAGGGGGAGCAAGTGGGTATACTTACCTCTGTGCTGTTGGTGTAAGGGCACTCAGGCTCTCTTAAGTGTATGAAAAATAAAATATAGTCATAAAACACAAAATATAGGGGCGCTTCAAACAAAGGAAATTATACCATAATATAGTAATGTGAAAAGTAAGACAATAAAATAAAGGAATACATTTTGATCAGTGTTCGGAACGTTCACTAAAAAATTGAATTCGTTCACGTTCACGTTCTTTAAAAATATGAATACGTTCATTTGGTGGTTAATTTAATTTATAGGTATTTTTTTGAAAACTAATACGTCTTAAAAATCGTTCAAAATCATTAAACATATAAACATCGTTCACGTTCTATTTGAAAAAAACGAGTGACGTTCGCGTATCGTTCACTAAATATGAACTCAAACGTGTGAACGTGAATTCATGAACGACGTTCTTTCCAAACACTGATTTTGATAAGGAAGATAATATTTATGAAAAATGTTGAATAGGAATATACAAATCAGGAGAAAAGAAATTACACAGGAAAAAGATTGTTGGGAAAATATTGTATAGGAAAATAAAAATCGGGATAATAAATACCAGGAAAATAAAAATCATAATAGTAAATACCGTGAAAATAATAAACCATAATTTAAAAATAGGGGAAGTAAAGATATTATGTTATGTAAGTATAACGCAGTGTGATCACAGTTTCAAGTAATACCAGTGATACAATACCTACTAAAAAAATCGTAGTCCATAATTAATAATAATTAATGACTGGACAAACAATAGTATTATTCAAACAAATTATTTACGACTCTTACAAGTAAACAAATTCGCTTATCTCTTTTCTCTCATTGGTTATCAAAATTTAAACGAAATTGAATAAATTGCATTTACTGGGTAACGTTAATACGTCATGTTTATGGCCGTGTATCTGCGTATACCAAGATTAAGTCTTAAGAGTACCTACACCCATAAATAAAAAATTAGGAGGTGGGTCTACACAGTGTACCGTCCACTAAATTACTCATTTTTTTGACCGGTTGGACTGTACTTAAGTTTTTTTTTTGGGGGGGGGGATGCTGAAATACACATTTGGTAAAATTCTTAAATTTGAACACTTTCGGCACTCATGCGCAATGCAACTTGTATTTTATTCGACGGTAACACATATGATTTAAGAACATAATTTAGATTGACCAATTTATTTTAGTTGATTGCATGAGAACCTATACTGAATTCGAAATATTATACCAATATTTTGTGCTTTATTCACAATACGTGTAAAAATACATTCATCACTCAGTTCAGAATCTAAAAAATTATATAATCAAACATTATTTATAATTTTGAAATTAAATAACTATTAAAGGGGTGAGTGGTGACACTGCAGTAACGAGGCGAGCTAATATTTAACAAGGATCAAAGATTTTAGTCTACCACTCACCCAATATTTTACTATGAAAAAAAATAAAAATATCACTTATAAACATTAGATTACATTATGTTTATTATTTACTTAACATTTATTTAAATAACGATTCATTTTTTCAAACGTTTGAAGTTAATAACGCATTATATTAATCATATTTATTCATTGATAGCTTGTTCTAGATTATTTTAATCTTAAAATTATAAACTTAAAAAATACAAATTTATTAAAATAATTTCTAAACTTTATAATTAATAATCATACAATTATAGTTGATGAATAATTTATGTATATTTGAAACATTTCATCTAATTTACCACGTTTACACCAAAATATGCTTATTCCTAATTTACAGTAGTGGTTATTAACAACCAATCAAAGGTTATTCACTTTCAAAGTTTTCTGAATGGAATTCACATAAAGCTCATACACGATCATTCGAGTTTGTTAATTTTTCGGTGGTCAAAGTCTTATACATTGATGTATTAATGAATAATAATTTAAATTACATAATGAAAAAAAATTGTATTACTTAATTAGGTAGTCGTTGACCAAGGAAGTATATAGGTACCAGGACCGAATTATAAGAGTTTACCTGGCCTGGAGCCTAGTAGTCCAAATAAGGGCCCTTAGTCCTTACAATATTTATTTTTACCTATAACTGAATTTTATTTCTTTAAAAAAATGAAACAAAGTAATTGATTGTAAAGAAATATTTTTAAAAATGTTTAATATTTGTTAATTTTCGTATTATACAAAGTTATTCTTTAAATGTCAAAATATAAATATAATATTTTAAAACTAACTTTATTATCTTATTCTCTTTCTTTTTTTGGAATTCATTTGGAAAAAATTATCTTTTAAATAGCCAATAGCCTTATACCTTATTTAGCAATATTTTCATATTTTCTTCCTATTCTCTTTTTTAAGCTTTCGCTTAGCGGCTCCACTAACACATTTTCGATACATCGTATGTTTCTAGCAAAAACAATCTAGATATAACTATAAATAAATCAAAATCAAATCTACATAAAATTGTCGGAAATAAGATAAGTAATGTAATCACAGAATATATTTTTTTTTTTTTTTTTTAAATGCCCTGGGGCTTTATTATTTAAACGACCCAAAGGTCTTTATAAATATGTTTGACAATTATACATATTTTACATACTAGATACAAAATATATATATTACACGTTGATGGAGACACTTCCAATGAAGTGGCCCCTGCCTTAATTTAAAATCTTAAACTAAGTCGTATGGTTTCAGACGCTTAAGACGTCTGATATCCTTGGAGTTATCTAATAATTGAATGGCTAGTGGATTGACATGGTGATCTAGCCTCGTCTCGTGCTTGCGAGCAAACCTTTGGATTTCGTCTGCTACTGTAGGCAGCATCATATCACGATGAATTGCGTTGTTTCTTTCGAACCGGTAGGCTGCAGTGATGGTCCGAAGGGCGATGTTTTGACAGCGTTGTATTACATCGATGTTAGACTTACTGGCACAACCCCACAGTTGAATGCCATAAATCCAGATCGGTTTTATAATTGCTACGTACAGTAGACGTTTGTTTTCGATGGTTAACTCGGAGCGGGGTCCGACTAACCAATAAAGTTTTCGCATTTTTTCTTTAATTTGAATTTTTTTCTGATAGACGTGGTGTTTCCAGTTTAGACGAGAGTCGAGGTGCATTCCAAGATATTTTGCTGAATCTTTTTGTGGGATTGGTGATTGATTCAGTACTATTTGGATATTTTCGGTTTTACGTAACGTATAGTTAACATGCACCGATTTATCGCCATTGATCTTAATTTTCCAACGTCTTGTCCAGGCAAAGATACTGTTAATTGACTTCTGTAAGTTATCAGTTGCAGTGAGCTGATTATTACGTGTTGATAAAATTGCCGTATCGTCGGCAAACAGAGCTAATGTTGTGTTGTCATCGTTTGGTATATCAGCCGTATAGAGTAAGTACAATATAGGTCCTAGAACACTACCTTGCGGTACTCCAGCTGATATGTCTTTCCATTCGGTTATTGCTTCTTCGTGTATGACTCGAAATTGACGGTCGGTCAAGTATGATTCAAGAAGTGCACACCAAGTATGTGGTAGCTGATCACGCAGTTTGATGAGGAATCCTTTGTGCCAGACTTTGTCAAAAGCCTGGGCTACGTCAAGGAATACTCCACAGCAGTACTTTTTTTCTTCAAGAGCTTTACTAATCACATTAGTTACTCGATGTACTTGATCGATTGTTGAATGTTTGTTGCGAAATCCAAACTGATGTTCTGGTATAAGATTTTTTCTCTCTATAATCGGTTTTAGGCGTTTAAGCAGAAGTTTCTCTAAAAGTTTAGATAAACTTGGAAGGAGTGATATCGGTCGGTATGATGTGACATTTTCAGGCGGTTTTCCTGGTTTGAGCAACATGATCACTTGTGCTCGTTTCCATTGTTCTGGAATGTATTCCATGCGCAAAATAGCGTTGTATATGTGTGTAAGATGAATTATAGCCTTCCTTGGAAGTTCTTTCAGCATTTTTGGACTAATTTCATCATAGCCTGGTGATTTTTTTGGGTTTAAGTTGTTATCTATTTCTTTAGCAACTTCCAACGGCGAGAAATGTTTGATTTTTTCACGTGTTGCATTAAGTGGTTGGCAATGCAAAATGTCGAGCTCAGAGTCAATTGTGTTTGGCATAAATACATGTTCAAGATGCCGAGCGTATATTTCGGCTTTTTCTTGTTCGCTGCGTGCCCAGGTGCCGTCTTCCTTACGGAGAGGTGGTATCTGAACACGAGGCCTCTTCATGTGTCTTGTTGCTTTCCATAACGAATATTCAGTATTATCCGTCGCAGTGAGACTACTCAAGTATGTTTTAAACGTTTCATTTTTCATTTCTTTGATTTTGTCATGAAGAATTTTGCTAACACGGTTCCATTCTGTTTTATCCGTTGGGTTCCGTGTACTATGCCATGTTCGTCTCGCTCGACGTTTTTGTTGAACTAGTTTTCTTATTTCTAGTGGGTAGGTCAACTCGAAATTACCATTAATAGCTACCGGAGTTGCTATTTCCGCAGCACTAACAATCTCGTCGGTTATTTTTTTAACTGCAATATTAATGTCTGCTATTGTTTTTAGTCGAGTTGAAAGTATTATGTTTTCTTCGAGCGTATTTCTGAATAAGTCCCAATTTGTTTCTTTGTTTGTTTTAGACATTTTTTTTGTTTCATTATCACTTCTGAGCTTAGTGAGAGAAGCACAGGAATGTGATCCGATGTCAGTTCTATTAGTCCTTCAACTTCCGTATAGTTTGATGAAATACCTTTCATTACGTAGAAATCAATAAGATCAGGTAGTTTATTTGGGTCAGTAGGCCAATATGTCGGTTTTCTAGTTGAAATAAATTGTGCTTTAATTGTATTTGCTGATTTGAACAATTCCCGCCCTTTGGTGGTAATCAATCTCGATCCCCAAAAGGTGTGTTTGGCATTATAATCTCCTCCAGCAATGAATCTGCTACCGAGTGTCTTGAAAAATTCAATAAATTTGTTGTCATCTACTTTATGTCTTGGTGGACAATATATAGCAGAGATGGTTAAATCGTTGTTGCCGTCATTAATATGGACACTAGTTGCCTGTAAATGTTCTTGAGGATGTTTATCAAGTTCATAATGTTTGATTGATTCTTTTATTATTACTGCAGTTCCTCCATGAGCGCGATTGCTTGGATGTTCTGTTGTATATATTCGATAGCCATGTAATTTTAGAGTGGTCCAGGTTGTGAAGTGGGTTTCTGAAATTAAAGCTATGTCAATTTTTTCGTTGTTCATAAGATGTTCAAGTTCTTGTTTACGTTGTACAAGGCCGTTAGCGTTCCATGTTATGATTCGAAGCGTTCTACTCATTTCTTCTTCTTTTGTGCTTTGGTTTTGGGCTGGCTATTTTCAAGCCTGTCCAACCTCTCATTTAATTTTGTTAATGCTGTCATAACGTCAGATAGTGACGGTACATTTTTTTTTTGTTGTGTATGGGTTTGAGTCAGCGGACCCTTTCGGTTTTCATTCGAAGAACTAGCTATCTGCGCAAAAGAAACTTCATGAGTGACTGGCTTCGCAGGATTTTGTTGGATTCTTTGTACTGCTGTAGTTTTTTTAGGATGAGCTTTTTCTATTGCATTTTTATAAATGATGCATCCTTTCCAATTTGCGGTATGTCCTTCACCACAGTTAGCGCATTTCGCCTTTGATTTCTTAGACTTGGGGCAATTTAGTGAAGTGTGTCCTTCACCGCATTTTACACACTTTGGTGTTTTGAAACAGTAGTTTTGAGTGTGACCAAACACTTGGCAATTTTTGCATTGTGGTAGTTCTTTTTTTTTTCTTGGAGGTTCCACTTTTATTATATGATAGCACAAATTTTTAATATCATAAATGTCTTTGTTGTTTGCTTGTGGCTCCAAATCCACGAAGAATAATGGAAGCCTTAAAATAGTTCGATCACTAAACTTGTTGTTAGGGTCGACTTTTTTTTTAATTTGAATGTTTGTGACATTATTTACAAGATGTCCTAGCTCGGATAATTCGCTCTTAATGTCATAGGGGTCAGTTTCAGGGTGTAATCCACGAATTACCGCCCGAAACTTTTTTTCTGTTTTAAGTTGGTATCTGTGATACTCAACTTTTTGCTCTTCTAATACTTTTATAGTTCGTCGAAACTGGTGTTCGTCGCCTGTTAGTATCTTAATTTCACCATTAGCCAAAGTTTTCATTTGTTGCTCATGACCCTCAGCTTCTTCGAGTTTTAAATTACTCATTAATTTTTTAAAATCATTTACACCACATACTGTTATTGGAGGTGGTTTATGGATTTTTACAGAAGTTTTCGCTACTTCTTTCGTCACTTTGATTGATTTTTTAGGCGAGCTCAAAATTTCATTGGAGCTCCCAGCGTTCATTTCAGAAATCTGAAGTTGTAATTTCTCATTGTTTAATCGCAATTCCGTTACCATATTTTTCAAGGTCGCGTTGTCATTTTGTATTTGTGTCCAAATACTAGCATCAACTGTTATATTATGCGGCAGATTTGAACCGTCGTCTATATTGTCATACATTGTGCAATTCGGTCAGTTTGAGTGTGACCCACTTAAAATAAATTTATTTAAAAAAACTTACCATCCGTCCGACAGGCAGTGGCTTGCATTGTAAACATTAACAAAAAAAATTGTAATAACTTAGTCAGCACTATTTCGCGACTGCGAAAGCGAAACATACGTGTTGCTTGTTCGGTGTGCAAATCGCAACAGAATATATGATAATATATTATATTTTAATTTTATATGTGCTATGACGTAATGTTCTAGCTGGTGCGGCGAATGCAAACAATTATTCCATAAAATATTTTGAACTTGATTTGAGATAAAAGGCCTGCAGGAGCCCGGGCTCCTAGGCTCCGTGCTTAATCCGGCCCTGATAGGTACTCTTTTAAAAATGTCTGTTTATTATTATACCTTACGGTCTTAGACATTAGATTACATTGCAGAGGGCGTACCTACGTCATGACTTCTTCGGCACGATGTTTGTGTAAATATATTATTATAATCTACTATACAAACCAAATTGTACTTTTATATTTTAATGTAATAAAAATGGTGAATATCTATGGCTGGAATTATTTCAAGACGATAAATTAAATATTGCAGTTGATGTTTACTGTGACGTCCGTCAAACACTGCAACCTACCAAATGTTGCGATAATTATTATAAATTATATAAATGAGAGTGGCTTTTCACGTTGTTTTTCTTATCCTCCAAAAAAACCGCTGCATTCGAATGGTTTACATTTTTGGATGGCTCGGGCCTCGGCTATTTTCTAATGATGTTCTAAGCACACTGCACAGCTCGATCCACCCAACTCTAATATGCAATATACCTAGTTAACCCTCGGCGATATCTGCTTAGTTCTTACAGAAGTATTGCATTCATATTTTCCAGATGGATACTTATGCCAATTTGCAGCATAATGCATAATATTATCCAAGGCTTGGCATTAACGAGTTAAAAAGTTAAAGTTAAGTTACTTTTAATTTAGTTAAATAACGAGTTCTAACTTAACGAGTCACATTATTTTTCATGTTATTCGGTAACTTATGAGTTCTTTAATTTTATTGTCATGTTAAGTTAATTTTAGTCCTAAACCACAGATTAAAAATATATAAAATTCTGTAAATATTAATTTTATAAAAACGAATAATAATAATCTGAATAATTCGAATAAATTATAAAAATGGTGCACAATATTGCATAATCGCAGAATATTTTGTTATATACCTATATTATTTACAGCCATTTTATAGGGGTAACCGTATCATTAATAAATTGAAAAAATAACTATTTACTCAGTACCTATTGTATGGGACAAGTTTGTATACTCATTGTGCATTGACAGTGAGCATTGTCACTACCTACCTAATCATTGTTAATATTATTATATTATTATTAATCCATGGAATTACATCGATAACTTGGTCCGCCGGTAATGCAAGCCCGTATAGTTGCGTAGTTCAACTTAATATTTACTATTTACCTAATTAAATAAATGAACAAGCTATTTAACAACACCACACGACGCGGGTTAGTTTTATTTTTAAAAAAGCTACCCAATATGTCCGGGCCGTAGTAAGAAAAAAACAATGTTAGGAATTCTCTTGAAAGGACTATGTAGGTACTACGTGTTTAGATTAGTATACGTAAAGTCATAAATAAATCGTCTGTCGATTGTGTCACATGACATCAAAACTATTTTTCACAATTTTGTTTTTAAATTGCTTTATGTGGAGCTGTCAGCTGTGAGATGTTTAACCAATTAATTATATTCTAATAATGAATCTGATTACCATAATAATATTTAAGTATAGTAGTGCATTTTTTACCATTACGTATTACGTACCTAAATAAATACATGAAAATACATATATTATTTTATTGAATTACTATATTATTTGCTAACTTTAAAAAAAGGCAGGTATAATTATAAATTTTATATGAAAAAAGTAACCTATTTTTAACGAAGTTAAGTTACTTATATTTTCTTACCAACTTGTAACTTTTTCGAGTTGAAAACAATAAAGGTAACTTTAAACTTATCCCACATTATTCTTTATTAATTCAACTCAACGAAAAATAGTCAAGTTGCCCAGTTTCGCAAAAATCGTTATTAAACTGAACTACACAGAGCGATTTACATTTATTATTTTTTCCCCGGGTTGAATCAGATAATACGGCATGGATTGTAAAATATATATATTAAAACAATATTTATAAAAAAATAAAAAAAAAAAGTAGATATACTATACATTTTTCAAATGCCTTGTATCCAGTTTTGTGTTTTTCCTGACACCCCTAACCATTATAAACACCAGATCTTACTATTTGCCTCAATGTTTTAATGTGTTACAACTTACAGGCACTCCAGTTATATATGCCAAATGCCCTCCGATCGGATTTACAGATTTTATGGTGACCGTGAGGGGTGGGCAATATCCGATGGATATAGGTTGTGCCGCCCTCGATTTCAGAGCTGACGACTCTCCAGTGATAAAATCATTCAGCGTGTGGCTTGGCCGTTTGGATTCCGGTAACTCGAGTTGTCGTGATCCAAGTACGTGTAAAAAATTATAATTATTACAATATTTACAGGACTGTAAAAAATCTATTCCTGTTTGATAACTATATAAGACTGTATTATAACTATACTGTTTAACTACAGTTTTATACTGCATGTAGCGCATGGACATCAAATTATTGTCAATTATTTGATTCGCAGTTCATATCATTATTCCCATAGGACAGGCGGGACCATTTGTTCCAATATACCACATTTTTTGCAAAGTATATAATATTTATATTGGTATATCAATATGTAACCTCAAACATTTACTATTATGGTTGATGGTGCCATTTTTATAAATCTTTTACTTAACAAAATAATAATAATAATCACAATAATACAAATGTATTCATTTATAGCAATATTTGTTAAAAACTGAAGTAACTATATAATGTTAAATTAGAAGAAATACATGCTTAGGATCTAAATATTTGATGATAAATTGTCCTATACTCCTATGATTGTTCACTGAGAGATAGGACGTAAGGCTCATCAGTCATCATCATACGTTTTATAAACTATAATTTACCTATTTAAAATAATGTATTATAATGTAATTATAATGAACAATAACTATTATTTAAGAACACTTTATACTACACTTATGAATATTACTTTCACCGAGCTCGTCTTTTATTGTTCTGTAGTCCAGATTTGGAACGTATCCGTTTTTCCTGCCTGACAGAAACAACCATACCGGAAGAACTCACAAAAGAAAGTATGTACGGAAGGATGTACGGCCGTATCATCCAACAACAGTCCAAATCAAGTATTATATGTGGCGTAAGTATATTATGTCTAAAATTGGGTTCGCCGACTGTTGTGATATTTGAATTTATTATTAAATTAACTTAAAATCGATTGTTCAATTTTTTCAATTACATATTATTATAATCAATTTAAATATTTTTTCAGGTTTCATTATTATACTCTGTCTCCAATAAGAGTAACCTTAGTCAGTACTCTGTGGTGTTTATCGGCATTATTTAATATAGCCTTTATTATATGTGTCACCTAAACATTGGTGTCATGTAACATAAAAGTGGTGTGACCAAACCTGACGAAATCAGTCATCGCCCGTAGTTACTCTTATTTGAGACAGAGTATAGTTTCAACTAGATTTAATGAAAATTTAATATTTTAATACATAGTTTAATAAACAATATACTTATAGTCTATAGATATTATTTTTGTTGAAAAATAATATACATTTACAAAAATACAAACTACCTTTTTGTAGGTGTTCCGCCTGGCGTTGCCGTGCCAAAGATTTGTTTTTTTTTATAAATATAGGTATTTGTAAAAAAAAAAACATTTATTCCATATTTTTATTAATTATCATAGTATCTAATATAATATGTATGATGTATATAAGATATAACCAATGACAATTGACAACCATTTAAATAAATAAAAAAGTATTCTTTTATATTATAAGTAGTTTAATTATTATGTATTTTTATCATCATCTAGATAACTATTCTACCAATTATCTTTATCTAGGTATTTATAAAACCATCTTTATACAACACTGCTTATACTGTGGGGCCCAAACAAGAATATTTATTTCTATTGTTATTGTAATATTTACAAATTGACTCCTTAATAAATGTATTGGCCGATATCTGTAGTTATATGAGCACTGGGTATTGCATTATATGTACTTCTTTCATTTATTTATAATATTTTTTTTAGACACGCTTAAAACAATTTGAATGGGAATATATTATAAACATTACTATCAATTTGTGTACTGAGAAACGTACAAATGGCCACTTGATATAGTTTTGAGTCCCTATAATTTGAGCTTCCCATCATAATATGTTTAAGTTGACTAATTGTATTTCTATTTCTATTTTTCTCGCATACTGAAGTTGTTCAAGGTGATCAAAGACATCTACATGGAGTACAATATGGTGATTAGCAAGAACAGTTCATGCGACGGCTTGCCAGAGATGCTGTCCGATCCGTTCCCACCTGGACCCGAAGGGTCCATGTTCCTGAAGTTGACGAGACCCCTATCAGATTACTGATTACATTCGTGGTGCTACTCGACTTCAGATTCCAAATACACCATTGCAAATTACATACTCAGGTCTTACATTTTTCTGGCGGACTGGTTGATAAGTTTTATATTATTAAATAAATAATTAATACCTACACTGAATCTAATTTTACATTAATAACTTTCAAAAACAAACTTATTGTGTAGGTATTTTATTTATCTTGTAGCAATGTAGAAAAATATAGTTAAAATAACGAAAACTTTTTAATTTTATATAAAATAAGTGATCATGGGTTTTTTTTTCATTATGATTATTATTTTAAAACAATGTATTTAATCAAATGGTAAAACATAATAAAAAAATATTTATGATAAATATTAGAAGTTGTTAAATTATTATCAAATAAAATTATATAGAATCATATTTAACATTAATTGTACTTATGTGAAATTCCATTATGTGGAACTTATAGGTGTACCATAAAAATGAAAACATTGTATATGCCTAACACTGTTTGAGATGGAAATGTATTATAGCTTGGTCGGGGCGATGACCAGTTAAATATAAAATATTCAGGGAAGAAGTTAGGTTCTTTTGAATTTATTTTAACCTTAGCTCGGGAGCACGAATTGTATTTAGAAAAATAATTATCAATATAAAAAAGTTTATTATTACTTACGAGTTACCAACAAAGTTTACATAAATGTGAGACGGTCTCGGAGTTCATCGAGTGCGCATGATGGTAATTTTGATTGCGGATGACTGGCTTCCCTTACATATAGATATTTGGCCGTAGCCTTACAATATAAATGTGGCACCAAAACAGGAGGGGCTTAATATATAGTCAGCATATTATTGTAAATAATAGGTACTTATATAACATAAATTACATAATATGTAGGTATATATAATATGTGCCCACTGTACATATTATTATGTTTATAAAATATATTAACGTTGTAACAATCGTTACAGTATGATAATAATTTGCGAAAATGGTTACCTAATGCTTCGTGCGCTATCGTGTGGGTGTGACACTGAGACTCGCCACCACAAACCCACCTAAATGTGTTTACGCGTGTGTAGTGGTGTTATAGCTCAGATATAATTGGTTAGGTTTGCCGTGAAAAAACTAGTGAGTTATGTGGTGTAATTATTAATTATGTGTGTATGTGTGTGTGTGTGTGTGTAGACTTATAACTCATTACGAAAAGGTAACTAAAATGGTAAATGCGGCAACTGAAAATATATAGGTAATAAAATAATAATAAATTACGCCCCCCACCAGGCAACAATTAAAAATATACATATGTTATGACCAGGACTCGGGAGTTATAGCACTTAAAACCATTCAAATAAGCGCTTGAAAATATTATAACACATCATTATAAGCACTCAAATAAGCATTTAAAAAACTTAAAATTAAGCCTATAGGTAAACCATGTCTTTCAAATAATCTTACTAACCAAGAAATTAGTGATAAACAGTGTTGGGAAATATCTAGATAAATTTATCTAGATGAAAATGATTTATCTTCTATTTATTTTAAAAATAAAATAGTTTATTTTTTAAATGTTAAAAATATTGTATATTTTTACTAAATACCTGTATCATCTGTATCACTGAATATTCACAAAATTAAACATAAAATGATCTGATATTTATCTAGATAACATTTAGAATAACTATCTTTATCTTTATCTATATAGAATATAGTACAATCATCTTTATCTTTATCTACATATTTTTAATTTTAATTCTTTTAAAAACCAACTTTGTCGGAGAAAATCATATAAAAGTAAAAAAACTGATAAAAAAACAAAAATAATAAGAAAAACTTGATATAAGCATTTTTTTAAAAAATCGCTGAAAAAAGCAATAAAAAGCACTTTAAAATTTGACGATTAATCGTGTTGTAACATGACATACACATCCATAGCACACTGCTACATTTTAAGTCAATCTATAAAAATGAGCAAATGTTTTAAGTCCCGAGCCCAGCTGGTTATGAGCAACGGCCTTACGGATTTATATTATATTATATTATATCATAATGCTTCAAATAGCGGAATTTACCTTTCACAATGTATAAGCTGTAATCCAAACTATAAATCATTAGATTTATGGTGATACCATGGTTTATCACCACTCATCGACCATCGTCGTCATATTTATATTGTATTTCGTATAATTATTATTATATTGTAATCAGGAAAGTTACAAACTTTCTACAAAATGTCAAAATCCCTCGTTTCACTTGCAAATTTATTTACAACTTATTACTCAATTCCAGTCCCTCGATCAAAATTGTATACACAATTTAATATTATCATTAATATGAAGTAAGTAAATTGTTATATACAAATTAAAATAATTAGTTAATACTGTAATTTATTACATTGATATAATAAATATTAATACATATTAATCAACAAAATTAAATTAAACTTAAACGTCTACCATGTACAGTTGCTGCTGCGTTGAACTCATCGATTACAATTTCGGAATCTATAACTCGATTCCTTTCAATTTGTAATATTGCTAAATCAGACAGTCTGTCTTGTCCCATAGTTGATCTGAGGTAAGTTTTAAGTCTTCTCAAGCAGGAAAAACTTCGTTCACATGACGCAGTATTTGTAGGTATTGTCATTAATAGTTTTAAAATTTTGGATAATAAAGGAAACCCATCTTTAATTTCCCCTTGTTTCATATAATCTAATTTATTTTGAAATAAACTATTATTTGAATTGATTTGTTTAGATTTGAACATTCTATTAAAGATTTTTAGTTCTGCTTGAAGTTCATGATTATCAAACTTATAGGTCTTACAAACAATGTCCAATAACTTTTCATCAGGATTTTCATTAGTAAATACATTCATCAGCCCATCCAATATTTCTAGTTCATTTTCCTGAAACCGATCTATAATTTCTTTCACAATAATATCCAATACTGCAAAATAAATATTTATTCGGTAATAATCTTTAATCTGTATTTCTTGGGGTTGATGTCCACCCCCTCCAAATCTCATTGGTATTTTTTTTTTCTAGGTAATTGGGCAGGTTCGATATTATTTTCTATTGCCATTTCAATTACTTTATCCCACATTTCATCAAACTTTTTATCTGATCGCATTTCTTTAAAAATATTTATAGTTTGAGTTGACATACTAATAACAGCAGCATAATTCATGTTTATAGACTGTAGATATTTAGATAATATATTTGTATGAGTCATAACATCTTTCAAAAATACCAAACAAAACACAAATTCAAAGTCGCAAATATTTTTTAATAATGAAGTAGCTTCAGGACCACATGAAATATCAGTTTCGGATATTTCTTCAAGTGTTTTGATTATCACTTCATAATTTAATAAAATTGAATTTAATGCTTCAGCTCTACAACTCCACCTGGTATCACTTAAACTCTTCAATGTTGACGGACCACTTTTTTTCGAGAATTCCAGCAATGTTGATTCAAACACAGCATGTCGTTTTGAAGATGCACGGATAAAATTATGTAAGCTTTGCATAGCGCCAAACATATTTCTGACAAACGAAACTTGTTTAGTCAAGTCAACTAAACATAAGTTCAAAATATGTGCGTAACAATGTACATATAAGGCAGTTTGATTTTCTTGTCGTATCCTAGCCTGGACTCCCGTATATGATCCTCTCATAGCAGCAGCACCATCATAGCACTGGCCACGAATGTTTTCTATTTTCAAATCATTTTTTGAAAGTACTTCTTTAATTAAATTGGTGAGCGTTTCACTGTCAGTTTTATTGGTTTTGTAGAAACCTAAGAAAACTTCATGTGGTTGAAACATATCATCTACATACCACACAATAAACGATACTTGCTCATGTCTAGATAAGTCTTGAGTCTCATCAATTAAAATGCTGAATAATTTAGCTTTTTTGATGTCATTTACAATATTTCTTTGAACTTGTTTTGCCATAATAGATAAAAGTTCATTAGAATGAGTACCACTTACATATCGATAACCTATTTGGTTACCAGCAATAGAATCTTCCAGTAATTTGTTATCTTTGGCTCGAAGATGAAGAAGTTCATGAAAATTTCCTTTGTTTTTAGATTCATCTGATTCGTCGTGACCACGAATGGATATTATCGTCGTTATCATTATTTTATAAATATTAAATATTTAAAATATTGGAAAAATTATACATTATAAATAAAGAAAATTTAGGGGGTGCAAAATGATAGTTTTGCACCCCCTCAAAAATTCCAGGGGGTGCAAGTGCACCCCTTTGCACCCCCGAGATTACGCCTATGTATGTTCCTGCTTGGCAGGCCAGGCGTTCTCGCCCGCTCCACGCGTGCCGTCGACGGGGGCGAATGTAAGTTCTCACACGAGATATAGCCGATATAGGCTATATATGCCTATATGGCTATATCATATAGCAGGTAAAAATCACACCCGGGTATGTATACGTAAGTTCCCACACGAAAAAAATTACACCCGTACGTAAGTTCCCACGCGAAAAAAATTACACCGAACACAAACTTCCTTCCCACTTTATTCAGACTTAGGACTGACAACTTAAACATAGTTGGTGTGGTTAAAATTTATATACATATTTAATACATATATAAAGATCAGAACATCAGATTTCAATAGACCTCAAAAAAAAAAGTAAAATAAAAGAAGGAAAACAAAACTATATCAATAATAAAATATCAGATTATAACAGCATGTTGATTACACGGTATGAATTTGTGAAGTGTTTTGAACTTTCGCAATAAGCCAAAAAAATTTGATTTTTTTCTATCATTATTATTATTATTTTATACCTATACAAATATAATATATGTGGACCATACCTACACATTATATTATTATTTTTTATTATATATTATATGGAATACATGGGTGCCAGTTACAATCGCAAAAGTCAAAATCGCGAAAAAAAAACAGCGAAAATAAAAATTGCGAAAGGTTTTAACAGCGAAAACAATAATAGCAAAAATTAAAATATTCTTTTCGGTATATTTTTCGTAAACAAATTAAAATCAAAGTACTATAGAAAAATGCAATTTAAATATAAAAATTAAATTTCATCTTATAAAAAATTTAAAAAAAATTAATAAAAAATTAAATTTGATACGACAAATTATAGGCAACACCCCTTAGGTATTCTAGTCTGTCCCTATTTTCGTAGTTATTAACTAATATTGTTTAAGTGTATCCCTTTTGCGTTTTCTGGATGGTTCGACCGTACCCGCTATGTACTGATTTATTTTCTTTTCGTTTAAACTCTGTTCCTTTTGAATTACTTCAATAAATTTCCATATATTGTTGGATGAAATGAACTCAATAAGTTATTAAAGCCTCTATACCATCCTTCTACATAATTATTTGTTCTAGGTAAACTATAGATATATTAGACCTAATTATAAAGCAGTTCCACAGTGAAATAGGGTATCTGGGATTTCTTCTTCTACGTCTATTCGGACGACCAATCCATGTATCCTCAAAATATGAAATAAGTGATTCTAACACGTCTTCATTATTAGTGTAATACGTACTTTCACACAATGTCTCAAATGCGTCAATTACGTCACTTTCCGGAACAAAGGCCAAGGCAGACAAGTAACGGACTTGCAATGAAAACGCTGAGTCGGCTTTATACTTATTTCTACCATTCCGGAAATAGTTTGGATTTTTCGACAAACACATTGTGTTTGATGAAAAAAACAGCCACTTTGTTTGTATTTTAAATGCGTTTAATTATAGCTTTGTTCAAAATCGGTCATTATTGTTTTTGGATTTAAATTAATATTATGTATTTTGATTGCCGAAAATAACCTTTCATACGAACTTTGCGTTTTATCTGACATTAAAGCGAAAACTACTGGTATATTACCAAATTATGCTTTATAACATGTATCATGTATGCTTGTGTAAATAATGGAGGACATGACTTAAAAGTTCCATCTGCAAACAAATGATTTCTTACTTTTCGCTGTTTTCACTGTAAAAACCTTTCGCGATTTTTATTTTCGCTGTTTTTTTTTTTCGCGATTTACACATGGACTCGGAATACATTCAATTAAACATTGAATTGGACTTTTCATGCAATACAAAAACAAACAAATCTTAACCACACCAACTAGGTATATACGTTAAAGTTGTCAGTCCTTAGTCTGAATAAAGTGGGAAGGAAGTTCGGTATAATTTTTTTTCGTGTGGGGACTTACGTACGGGTGTATTTTTTTCCGTGAGGGAACTTACATATGTACCCGCTTGCCTGCTATGTTTCGTGTGGGAACTTACTGAACCCCGTCGACGATACGGCCAACGCCGGATACGAGGACGATTTTTTCAGTCTCTTACCTCGCGACGTTAGTCCGAAACTTACTACGCGCCGTTTGGAATCTCGCGCGCCTTGTTTGGTAAATATTGCATCGTTTCGTACGTACCGCTACACGTCCGCCGCGCGACCGTTATTGACCCGACCACGCGTGCTCTCAATCATACCATTTTATTTGCTTGTTTGAATAGTTTTGTGTGTGAGCAATAAAATCGCCGAATTTCGACGTAACCACGTTGCTTTTTGGTTCCGTATTACAAGAAAAGTTTGTCTTTTTTTCTTTAAACGCTTGCCTTTTTTCTTCTGCCCTAAACCGTAACCATCAATTATAGTTTAAAATAATTACAACAAGATAACTGAAATTGTTAATTTTCGATTAAATATCAAACTATGTCCATATATGAAATAAAAAAAAACAGTGTTAATATGTTTTATAATTTTAATTTTTAGCTATAGAAATAGAACATTTTATGATTTTTTAACAACAAAATAATTTGAAAATTATAATGATTTTAATACATCTTACAAATTTTGAACTTTAAATATGCTTATAAAAAATGGTGCATATTATGTATTTTTAATATTTGTGAACTGTCGAACTAATATTATAACAACTTATCAGGAAATTTGAATTACATTACAAGTTTTTAACATAGCGAAAATGTATTTTTTGAGAAAAATTTAAAAAAATCTAATTAAAATCGACTACTTTTTATGCCCATAAATTGCAAAAAAAAAATTTACATGTTTGGAAAATGGTAAATAATATATCATTTTATACAAATTTAATGTATTATTTTTTAGTTATTCCAAAGTAAATCAAATATCTTATAGTTATATATATCGTTACTTTTCGATAAATCTTTTTTTATTAAAAGTAAAACAACTCATGAGGAATCATCTTTTACATTTTCAAATTTTGAAGAATTTTGTCATAATTTATAACTTTAAATGCATATCAAAAAAAAAAAACGCTCCTAAATATATTTAATTTTTTTGAACTACTATCAAAACAATTTATAAGGAATCTACCATTCATTTTTCAAGCTTTTATACTCTGCAGAAATTATTTTAATGACACTAATTAAAAAAAAAAATGTATATCCTAAAATGCCCTAAGGCTATATAAATTGAAAATATCAAAGTATCTACGATAACTTATTATTGAATTATAACAAAATATCAAAAATCGATAAATGGAAATTCATTAATTTACCGTACATTTGGTATCATAATAATTCGTAGAAATGTTTAAATTAAAATACTCATAAAAAATTAATCCTTCTTTCCGGTACAATTTGTGTTGTTATTGTTGTTAAAGATATAGTTAAAAGATATTTATTATTACATTTTCAAATGTTGGCTATGAAAAGAAAAGATTTTATGAATTTATAATTTAAAAATAGTTTGCAAATTTTCACGATTTTGAATGAAATTTCATCACAATTCTAACTTCAGATAATTATTATAAAAATTACTAAAATATTACACTCAAATTTTTATTTTTATTACTATATTAACAACTATTGTTTAGAACTTTGTTTTACATTTTCATGTTTTTTGAACGAGTGAAAAATTATTTATCAAAAATAATTATTGAAAAAAACTTTTAAATAAAATTATAAATACCTATAAATAGCTCAAAAATAGTCAAATTATTTTGAAAATGTTATCGATCATTGATTCATTTTTGAGATACACCAAAAATATAATATAGATTTATCGAATTTTGGTTTTGTATAAAATTTACTATTTTTCTTTAATTTTTCGTATCATAACTAATTTTTAGTGAATATAATTATTCCGATCTTAATAATTGATAAAATATTGACTGTTGGAACCTATACGCTGTAACCACGATTATAAAAAACCTTTAGGTAAAATCATTTCTGTAACAGACGCGCTGGCCCATTGATTAATATTATACTCTATATGCGCAGGCCTACCGTGCTATTTTACGATGTTCAAATGTTCTTATAATTTCTAGTTCTAATATGTGGTCATGATTAGATATTTACCTAATAGTTATGTAAGACACAAACAGCAGCATTCATACCGTTTGAACCGTACACCTTGATAGTAACAATTTATGGCAAATATATTATGATATATAACCTAACCAAATATTCAATCATAGTTACAAATACAATTATAACACTCGTACTTTTAGATAATGTATAAAAAACCTATAAAACCTATATAGGTTTATAATATATAATTTATAGGTTTATAACCTAAACCTATAAATTATAGGTACAATAATTGAATAATATTATGTATCTTATGTAAGCCGTAAGACTATTATTATAATACTCATCAGTCCTCTTTAGTTACTAGTTAGTACAGAAGATATAAAATATAAATGGCACGGGCCCACTATGCACCTCCCCATAAATACGCCACTGCTAATAACATTCTGGGAACAAGACAACATATTGTCTCTTCAACCGTCAATTGTATACGAGAAACGATTCTGAGAGGGGAAGTAGTGTCAGCCTGGCTGCAAGCTTGTGTCAATACTCCAATTTAAAAGTTAAAAAAATATTAATAAAAATCGAACATAATAATATGTAGGTAATGGCATAAATTTCTAGTGAACTTTTCATTTAAAATAGGTAGACAACTTGTTAGGTACCTTCTGTTAAAATGTCCAATGTTAGCTATAAAAAGAAAAAAAAATTTTGATTTTCTAACTGTAAAATAGTTTGAACATTATCAAAACTTTAAATGCATATAAAAATAATTGAGTAAATAATTATTATCTTTGTTATTAGAAAAGGCCCTGCTTAAAATTGTCCAGCCCACCCACTGAAAAATATATTAGAACGTCATATGTTATACTTTCGTAAAAACTAAATTATTATAATTTTATTGATTATATTCTTTAAATTTGATTTTAATATCTAAATATTTTAATTAATTATTTGAGTAAATTGATCATTTTAAAGTTTTTACCAAGTTAAATACCGAGATGGTAATTGATAATACACTATAATTATACATCGTATCAGTGCACCAACATGCAGTGTATTTTAAATAGATTTCAATTTTATTCATAGGTTATGAGTTATTACATTTAGGTATTCCATTATATGGTTATATAATATTTTTATAATAAGTAATTATTAAATAAATTTTATCAAAGAGTTTCCTTTTATATTATTTGAGACAATGAGACGTCACATTTTGTGTTAGGTAGGTATATAAATTGTGACGAACCAAAATATCGTAATTTTCACCTGAACATTTCGGTCTTAGGGTTGATGATAATTTTCAACAGTGTCTTAGAAAACCATTCCAAACAAGTAAAAAAAATCAGGTCGATAAGTTCAATATTAAAGAAACTAGGTTTTCATAGAATTTTGTAAAAAGTCCGTGCCGCGCCCGCGGCATAGCTGTGGAAACGTTATTTCATTACTTTGGAGACCAAATGTAGTAGAAAACCTATATTTCTTAACCAAACTCTACGAATTTACATTTTCCTGATAGATAATGTCACGCTGAATCGTTATATATACAAAACTTAGCCTAACTTAAAATATTTTTCCAGAAATCACATTTTGAACATAAAAATTTGTCATATTATAATAATTTTAGCTGGTTATTTGGTTTTTGAACATAAGCGTATTGAAAGTTTCTTTCTCTCATAAACTTTATGAAGTTGTATTTTTTCTAATAGACCAATATGTACTGAATAGTTACTTATAACTTTTGTCACAGTACTATGCTTTTTTTTTTAATTACTACGATAAAATATATGTAAGTACTCTATAAACTTACTCAATACTATATATAGGGTGACACACTAACACAGTGTATCAGACTCCTGTGTATACGAGTGATGTACAGTTTACTATTATCTAGGTAATATTATTAAAACACTGTTAACTACCTATTTAAAAGTGTAGGTAGGTATACGTATTATTATGTATTTTGATTTTTGAACTTAGAAAATATAAAGCTACTTAGTGTATTTTAAACAAATGTTATATGTGTGCTACTATAGCAATATTATGAAATCAAATTATTTTTCTGAGTAATCATTAGAGTTTTGAAAAACCCAAAAATATTTTTTTCATTATAATTATTTGTGTGAAGAAGTCATGAAAATAGCTCCCGTGCATATACGCCTTGTCAATCCTAATAAGACAGGTAACCGCACTATCGAATAGTCTATTGCCTATGCATATCTTACAAGGGGTTTTAATAAAAATACTTATTTTTCAGTTATAATTCAAGATTCAAAATTAATGTATAAATAATAATTAATACTATTGAGATTATATTAATACATATTAATACAAATGAAACAATAAGTATTAATTTTGCTAATAATGTACTTACATAATTTAAAAAATAGTTATTATCTTTAGAAAATATAACACAATGAAACATTTTTAAGTATTTTACTATTCTAAATTGTAGTATGAATATGGTTCTAAAACTTTGATTATAATATAAATATAAGTTTAAAAAATCACCAATCATACAGAGTACCTGCCTACAGACATGATCGCATTTTTTTATGTTATAACATAACATTAACGATTAAGAGATGGCATTTGAGGTTCAAAATACTTTTATACTAGATTTGATCATAATTATTTTTACAGTTTTGAGGTTTGTGAGGATTATGACTAGGGCTGGGGCCTGGGATTTCGATGCACTTTGCATTTTTGTTTGAAGCTTTCTGTACGATGCTCGTTTTGTTACAAATATGTTTTATGTATTTTTAAATTAGAATAAGAAATTAAATTTTGCATTTTTTGACAATTTTTGATTATGTGGTAATTTTTATAATTTTTTAGGGCATTTTAATGGTTTTTAAGTAATTTTTGGTGTTTTAAAATTCAAATTCAAATTTTTAGTATAGATTTATAATATAAAATATTTATATGCTAACAATATATAAAAACCAAAATGACCTAGTTCTTATCTACAGTATTTATATCATATAAATTATATACATTTTAAACTACTATTAGAGCAGTAAAATCGATAACGACGTCCGACGACACATCACACCAGTTACACCGTTTAGTGCTAGGTTCATCGTTTAATATTAAAGTTGAATTTAAAATATTTTATAATGCTGAAACCTAAAGAAGAGAACAAATTGAAGAAGAAGAAAAAAATATGTCACAAAGTTTTGTTGCCGTTACATCAGGTCACACAAACGGTCAGAATACTTTTTAGATTTAACTCGTGCCTTTCTTTCATGTAATATCCCGTTAAGTAAGCTCGATAATTCTAAGTTAAGTTCATTTTTGGAAAAGTATACCAATAAACAAACGTCTGATCGTTCTACATTACTGAAAAATTACATTAGTATTTATTTCGATGAAATACTATACAAATGATAACGTCATACGTAGAAAAAAAATTTGGGTCTCTATTGACGAAACGACAGACGCCAATGGTCGTTTTGTTGCCAATGTCATAATAGGGACATTAAAAATAGGTAGCATAGTCAAAATGTTTTTATTAAATTCAGAAGTATTAGAAAAAACAAACCACAGCACAACCGCCAAAGCTTTTGACAAATCTTTATCAATATTATAATCCACGACAATGTCCTCTTATTTCTAAGTGACACAGCTCTATATAATATGGTTAAAGCAGGCATAGCGATCCAAATATTTTATTCGAAAATGATACATGTCACGTAAAAATAAAATATTTATGTAGATATAATGTAATTTTATTAAATTTTAAGCTATTTCAAAGACATTTTTTGAGTTTTTTAAGTCATTTTTATATTTTTTTAAGGTCATTTTTCGCGATTCTTAAGGACATTAAAATCCCAGCCTTAATTATGACATTATAAAATGTGCTACCCTACTTTGCTCCTACATATAATTATAATACGTAATATATAATATTATACTACCTGTATATATATACACACACATAAGAAAGTCGTGATGATCTCAGTGTTGTGACGAGACCCTAGGAAAGCAATAACAATTATTAATGTTCACACCAGTAAGCATAAGCCATCGCATGGGCTGGAAAGGCCAATTCGCAGAATTATAGAAAAGCAATAAAAAGTATGCTGTAAGAAATCTGTGGGTATAATAACATCTTAGTGATATAGCTATAACAAATTATCGCATCGAACCCCACATCGACCATAAAAATGGCCAGCCACGGGCAAATCTGGGGACCCGTGGGCACATACTCACACAGATACTATGAGTATCGCTAAGACTATGTAATTCTGGGGATCGACCACATGGACTGTAGGAAACGGTGGCACAAGTCGGAAGCGACAAGTAGAGTAGAATGTTCGCACTATATAGTAGGGACCTGAAACGGTATAAACTGTAAAGGCGCGTACACACGTTCAGTCTTCAGTTCAAACTTAACTTAAGGTAAGTGTGTTCAGGTAAGTCAGAGCTTGTCATTCGCTACACACTACTTGTATTTTACATCAGTTAAGTGTGGTGGCTACTGTTAAAATTATGTCCGACGATTTGTGTTTAATTTCAACTGCTATTGCTTATTATATAAAGTTGAAGTATGCACCAAATAAGTCAAAAAAGCGCTCAAAATGGGTAAAACATTGGTTGGAAAAACGAAGTACTTACTCTCACATAAATTTATTAAACGATTTACGCCTAGAACCAGATGACTGGCGAAACTACTTGCGTATGGACAAGGACACATACATTGAACTTTTAAACTTGGTAACGCCGCTTATAAAAAAAAAAGGATACTGTAATGCGAACGGCTATTACTCCACACGAGAGGCAAGATTTAGAGTACTCTGTAGCTATATCTCCTCAATCACTTGGACAGATAATAACTGAAACCTGTACTACTATTTGTAAAGTTCTGTGGAGAGATCATTTAAAAGTAAATAGTATTTTTTTTTTCGTTATATTAATATCATTGTCTGGTGTACTTCTTTGCATATAATTATCCCAATCATCTAGTTTAGCGCCCACTCGAATTTTTATTTTTTTTTCAGAAACCTATGTATTTTAAGGAGTTAAGAACGATAGTGTAAAAATGTATTGATACTTTTTGATAGAAATCATTTGTTTTTAACTTATGGCCATAAAAAGTTCATTATTTTCGGTATCTTACTCATACACAGAACGCTCTATTTTACCGCGCTTATAACTAATTTTTTAGATTCTGAGCGGTGCGATGAATGTATTGATTTTAAAATTATTTGTTTTATTATTATTTGTGTCTTTGTACACGATAAGTGGTCCAAATAATGCTATGATTTTAAGCTTCAGTATTTTGTTCGATAGGAAAATGAATCTATAATTAAAGCATTGGGGAGGTCAAAATTTAAAATTCCCAGTAATTTTCAATGACACCGGGAAAAACAAAAAAAAGTATACACGATAAAATGTTCAAAATATTTTGATTTGTTGGGCCAAAAAGCGTGAACATTTAATACAAGGCTCCTGATATATTGTTACAATGGCAGTTGGAAAATATTCAAAATAATGAGGGGCGTGGTAAAGTGCTATAACTCAAAACCTAATATTTTCGACATTTAATATTCGCACTTTCGTTCTTGACTCGTACAATACATAGGTTCCCAAAAAAAAAAAAAATTAAAAATTCGTTTGGGCGCTAAACTAGACTCATGCCATTGATATTTGATTGTTTTCGTTTTTGACGTTATTTAGTTTTCAAATAACACGCATTACATTACCAGAGATAGGTAATAAGAGATTTGAAAATATTGAAGATAATCATTTACATTAGTTTTATTAATTATATATTATGTATAATATGTACTTACTCTACTAATATAAAAATAATAGTTGATATACGATGAATAATATTGGAAAGTTTCAATATAGGTAATATTTATTATTTATTTACACATGCATACTGCACGTGGTCGTTCGCTCCAATTCAAAAATCAAGAACAACCAGTTCAGTTCATGCCACGCCAAGGACTGAACGGACCTTCAGTTTTTGCATAGGTACATACGTTAGGACTTGCCTGAACGGCCAGACCTGTTCAGACAAGTTTTAAACAAAAACTGATCGTGTGTACGCTGCTTAATATCTTATATTATATTGATGCAAAATTTACATTATATAATGAGCATTTTTGCATGAAATTATATTGTACTGTTTATTTGATCGAATTCTCGAATACACGATCTCGAGAGCCCTCCGAACACCCGGAGGGAGGTAATCGCGTAGTCTCAATATTTGCATCCGACGTTATTCTCGAGCACTTAGAAAGTGCAGAAAATCATACAGGTAGCATGGATATTAAATATTAGTCGTAGGACAACAGTTAGAGGTCTTCTTAAACATTAGCCCTCGTTTTGTGGGGGAGGAGTTGGAATAGTCAAGGTAAGGGACCACACACGAATCTGTTATTAAGGAAGTACTGCACCCAGCGTACGTGGCACAATATATTAATTACTATTAATAAAGTCACGCCACAAGGAGAAGATAATTTCTAAAGTAGTAAAAGAGCCGTGGTGAATACTTAAGTGGGACCTTGACACCTTGCAAAAGACAATGGAATATGACTAATATATAAGGACGCTCCGAGAAGGAGTCGACACACTATTTCTGCGTGACGACTAGTTGACAGTATTCATGCTAGAGATATTTGTCTTAAGTTGTAACATTACTCTGAGTGTTTAAAAAGTGTTAAATACTAACCTAAATAAATAAAAGTCATAATAATAGTTAATTTGACTACGTGTTAATTAATTTGATTCGACCCTTGTCAACCAAGCTCCATATCTGGATCACAACACCAGTGCGCGGCGGTGAACCGCAACGTTGTGTGTTTGCGAAAAACAGAAAATTAGAGGTCTACTATAAAAGGTATTTTAGAATTATAGGTATTATAGTCTATAATTAAAGACCTCTAATTTTCTGTTTTTCGCAATTCACTCTAATTTTTAAACTTAAGGAGATAAACGCTGTCTGCTAGGGGTAAAATGATACCTAGTGATACAAATAATTATTCGAATATAATTATGTCATAATTTATTGATCTCCACGCTCTAATATTGGAAAGTCATACTCCGTAAATATCTGTAATTAATACACGACATGCATGATAATTTACCATTTTCAATTGTGGGTAAACAATAGCGTTGAATGTTCTACATCTATGGTTAAATATAATAATATAATACAATATTATTAAAAATATATTTATAGAAAACCCCAGGAAAATTGGTTATCGTCTTATCTGGAATAAATTATTATTATTGTTATTTTTTTTGGCACCAATTTCCCTCTCCAGAGTCTGGACACTGCTGGCTACCCATAATACTATGCCTGGACGCTAGTCGCTAGTGCCATACTCCAGATTTAAGACGTTGTTCATTGCGCGATTATCATTTTTAATCTGTTCATACCACATCAACATGACAGAAAATAAATTAAAGGTAAGAAAATCACAAATTATTCCACATTATATATTACATCCTAAGTATGTTAGTCAATTTTAGATACCTATATCTACAATGGCCACCAGATATGTAAATAAATGTACCTACACGCTACAGAATTAAACAATCATAATTATAATATAATATAATATAATTTCTAATAATATAGGTAAGGTTAGGTTGAAATGGTCATTAATTTTAAAAAGTTGTTACATGTTTAGAAAATTGATGCATAATTTTTTTAAATTACCTAAAAAACAACTGTACATATCAGTATATCTTTTAATATAGGTAATATAGAATGTACCATAACAAATATGTTTTAAAATGATTATACAATTTAGAATAAAATAATTAGAACACGAGTTATTAAGACTTTTAAATGTTGTAACTTAAAAAACTTTTGACTAGTGATCAGACTTGAAGTGGGATGGAAATAGAATGGGGACACAAAAGTGTAAGTAAAATATGCGTGCCTCAAAATGTAAATTTATTATTGATTAGGATATAATTGGAAGGGGTACACAAAATATTAAAAAAAAAAGTACTCTGTCACCCCTCAATTCAAGCACTGCTAGTGATATTTTAAATTTTAAATTCATGTAAATTTAAATATAACATAATATTATTATATTTCAATTTTAGAGCCACCGGTCCTCTTGGTTTTTAGCACTATTTAAAGACACAAACACCTATAGTGTCATACCCAAAAAGTGGATATTGCCTTGCGACAATGGTAGTTGTTTGTTTGCAAAATGGCCATCTTTGTTGAATGTAACAAGTGATATAATCCTTGCTGAGATGGAACCGTGACCAGAGTGGCAGTCTTTCAAAATTAAATTATTGGATGATGGGAAGGAGTATTGTAAGTTGTTTCAAAATATTTTATAATATGATTATATTGTATTTATTAATGTTAACATAAGTATAATACCTATGTGTACAATGTATAATATTTATAACTAATACCTCTCTCAATGTATGTAACTAGATAGGTACTCAGTGTTAAAATTTTTCTAGTTAACTTTAATAAAGCCTGGCATCGGAAAATTGATTATCAACTATCTGAAAGTTCCTCAACTGAAGTTGAGAGTTTGACCAAAAAGAAAAAGTACCAACATGTTATGGAAGACAGTTCTGAAGAAGGTACTTATTAATATTTTAACGGGCTTTTTGTGCTAGAGTAAATTTTTGTATTATGACAACAAATTCAAACAGTAAAGTAGTTGTATTTTGATTGTTATAAATTTGGCATGGTTAATGTCTTAATACCTAAATATCTTTTATCATAAATTATACCTATATATTTAAATAATTGTATTAATATTATTAACCTTTTGAATATTGATCAAGTATTTCATTTGTACTAGAAAATCATACCTTCTCGTGACAAATGCCAAAGAATATAGTCAACTTCAAAATCATTTTACACCGGAATCTTTTACTGATACACAAGAGGTAATAATATATTTTAAATGTTCATTATATTTAATATTTTAGTTAGTTAATAATCTGTAAATACCTTAAGTTCATACCATTATTATTCTAATAGGTACAATTATTATGATAAACAAGTATGTGTGGAGGCCCCAAAATATGTGAATAAATTTAAACTATTAATTTCAATATTTATTATACAAATGATAGACATTGCGGTAGCTGTAATGTTTTTTTTTATCTGTAAATCGAAATTTTTTGTAAAAATAATAAAATACTTGCTAAAAAATGAGATTTCAAATAAAAATGAAACAGTTTTATTTGTATTTAAATCAGTATATAATAGGTAGGTACTTTACACATTAAATGCATATGAATGTTGCACTATGTGAATTGTATTTTTATACTAAATAGTAATTTTTAATATACCATAAACAACTAACCAAACACTCATCAATATTTATTAACGTTATACCTATAGTTGAGTCCACAAACACATATCACTGAATACAATTTATTTGATAATATTCAGAGTCAAAATTCAACTGTAGAAAATCAAAATAATGATATTGTGTACAATAATGGTAGTTACCAACAATATAATCTTTTTTTTTCTAAATAAAAAAAAATTCTATCTACTGATCAATTAAATTATGCAGGCCAAATGGATTTGCTGCATCATATTTCTCAAGAGCAAATTGAGATTAAATTAGTGCTCAATCGCATTTTATCTAAATTAGATAATTTAGAGGGAAATTCTAAACACAATACAAATACTAATTTGGAAACTGATTTTTTAAGCCATTTTCCAATCAATAGCCAAGATAAATTTAATGAAGTTAATGATTTTATTTTGAACGATTTAGGATTTGTTGATAAATTGGTATGTAACAATTAATAATCATGATAAATTAATTTGGATAAATAATAAGTTTGAATTTTTTAAAGGCATACTTTTTTAAATCCATTGGAGGAAATGATCAAAAGAATTACATTAACAGAGCTTTGAGCAAAGTCTTCTCTGAAGAATTTGCAGTAAAATGCTCGTGGACTGGGCGAGGAAAAAATATAGATATTAAAGTGGGAAATTCAGAAATTTTAAATATTTTAAAAAGTAATTACTATACCTATAGGGAAGTAATATTATTTCAAGAAATAACATATTAATATTAATATTTATAAATATCATTATTATTAAATAAATATTAAATATCTGAAATTGATTTGAATGGTCAATTTTTCTATACTCTGTGGGTTGGGGAGGGGGGGATGTTAGACCTGTAATACAGAGGACTGTTGAAATTTATTTGTAATTTTTGAAATTTTTATAAGAATGCTTAATTTATAATAGTTTTGTTATTTTAAGCTGTGGGTTTACCATATTTTATTACCTTGAAATTGTGTATGGGACAACCATTAAGCTTTTAATAGGTTGTATTATTTTTAAGTTTTGTATAGGGTTCGCAAAAACATTTAGTTCAGGGTAGAAAAATAACCGTAAAATTTGATGTAGGGGGGTCCGTTAGATTGTATTATTATAACCAGGGCTCGGAAGTTCTAGCAAATGCATATTTTTATTGGTTCGTCCTAGAACATCCAAAGTAAGATACAAATATGTTTCACACTTCTCTGATGTCATACACGAAATTTTATTTTGCTATTTTTTGCATATTTACGGTTTTTACTGCTATTTTGCTAATTTTAGGTTTTTAGTGCTATTTTTGGGTATATTTTCACATAAATACATATTATAGAAGGTATTTTGCTAATTTGGAGTTATAAATGCTGTTAATGGGCATAATTAAGGAAATAAACACATATTGTTGAAAAACTAAATTACTTACCAAACAGCCGCCTACGAATATGTGAACGAAAACAAATTGTTGAAAACAACTTAACGTATATTAAGTCGAACTTTGCCAAATTAACTTTGGCTATGGAACAATTACAATGGCAACATATGCCTTTATCGGATTCACTAAAAATAGTTCAAGATATTCAAAAATCATTTGAAACATTAAGTGGTCCAAATGGAAAATCTGTTCAAAATAAATTTAATCAGGTACAGGAAAAAAATCGTGGTCTCTTGGCGTTGGTAAAAATATCACAAGTTCTAACGGGTGAAGAGACATTCCGAAATTTAGATGGTCTTCCTGAAGACTTAAATTGTAACGACTTAACATTTTTTAAGTACGCACCCGTGACGTCTGCGATGTAGAGCGGTCATTCTCGACATACAAAACTCTACTATCAAATAACCGTAGATCATTCAAATTCGATAATATAAGAAAACATCTTATTATTCAGTGCAATTCTTAAGGTAAATAAAATTAATACACTATATTATTCATTTATTAATAAATTTTTTTATATGTTTATGTTAACAGAAAATGTTCCAGAGACGGAAAAGTGCCTACTTCTCAAATATTTACTGTTCATATTTTATAGAAAAAACTTGTATAATTTAAAAAAGTTTTAAATAACACGTTTTTGTTAATGAAATTTTATTTTGCATATTTTCCAATTTTTAGTGCTATTTATAGCGCTTATATTAATGTTTTTATGTGCATATTTAAGCGCTAAAAATTAATTTTTTAGTGCTATAACTTCCGAGCCCTGATTATAACGTTTTCACCATACTCTGCATGCGAATACTCTCTGTACAAATCAATTTCAGATATTTAATATTTACTTAATAATAATGAAATTTATAAATATTGTTAATATTTTTAAAACTGACTTGATAGTCGACTTATTCATAGATACTAAATTAATATATTTGTATGTGGTTTTAACAGAAGTTGTCAGAGTCTACCAATGCACATGTATTTACTGATGTTGAGTATGAAAAAGTTGTATCAGACTGGCTTAGATACGCCAATACTAGACTGAGTAGATCAAAAAAAAATTAATTTTAAGTTTAAAAAAATAAGATGTTAAAGAAAACGTTATTGTTTATAATGTTTTTGTAATATTATTTAGATTAATTTTTAATATGTACTTATATTTTTTACTAAGAAAATTTGTTAATTATTTAATAAATAAAAATAATGTATTGAATTCTAAGATTGATTGAGTAAAACAATATAATTCAATTAAATAACTTTTGACTTTTATTTTTGTGACAATGTAGAAAATTGGTCGAAAAAAGAAGAGTTTAAGACAGTTATCAAAAAAATATTTCAGACATACCGTTAATTCTGAAAAACTGCAGAAATATCATACCGTAACAAAACATCAGTTGCAGTTTCAGCTTGAGCAGTCTGCTAACTCATCATCAGTAACCATACAAAATAAAAGTGCTTTAAAAACATTGGATGTTGAACTTGAATCAACTTCCAATGTTGGACTTGAATCAACATCCAATGTTGGACTTGAAACCTCTACTTATCAGTTAAATTATGAAACTCCAAAGTTTACTGCCACTAATAATTTATTTGACCATTCATCTTTTTAAACTAAATCAAATATTGCAATTGAAGATAAACTACGATCTTGGGTACTGCATTTTAAAGTACCGCACAACTGTGTAAATAATTTATTAAGTATACTAATCGTTGAAGGATTAAACTTGCCAAATGATGTACGAACTCTTATGAGAACACCTAAAGTTCATGAAATTTCTAATATTGGCAATGGAAACTATACCACATTTAGAATTAAAAAACATGTTACAACCGATTTTAATATATTTTAGTGAACATATTAAATGTCATGTCAGTACAACATTAAAATTAGGATTTAATATTGATGGACTTCCTATTTCCAGAAGTTCAAAAAGCCAACTTTGGCCAATTTTAATGTCTGTTACAAATTGCAAGGTTCTTTCAAAATATGTTATACCTATAGGTATATACCATGGCACTAAGAAACCTAAATGTGTAAATGAGTTTTTTAATCAATTTATAATTGAACTTTTGGAGTTATTAAACATTGGTTTATGTTTTAATGGAATTGTATTAAAACTTGAAATAAGTCATTTTGTATGTGACGCTCCAGCAAAAGCGTTTTTACTTAATATGAAGGCACACAACGCTTATTTTGGTTGTAACTCGTGCATCCAAGAAGTTACGTACATAGAGCATAGAATGGCTTATTTGGAAATTGATTCCATTTTAAGAAGTGATCAATCATTTCGTACTCAAAGTCAAGAGAATTACCATAAAGGGAAAAGCCCACTAGAACTTCTACCAATAAATATTGTTAACACAGTTCCCTTGGACTATATGCATAATGTATGCTTAGGGGTTATGAAGCTGTTATTAGAGTTTTGGTTAAAAGGGAAAAAAGATATTAGAATTAAAAATCAAAATAAAATATTAATTTCTAGTGAAATAGTCAATCTTAGATCTTATGTGCCGTCAGAGTTTTGTAGGCTACCTAGAGTATTGGATGATTTAGAATTCTGGAAAGCAACCGAGTTACGATTTTTTTTGTTGTATTCTGACTTAATTGTATTAAAAGGAAAGTTAAATAATCAATTTTATTCTCATTTTAAATTATTAGTTAGCGCATTACGGATTCTTGTCTGCAATAATATTTGTCAAACATACAACCAATTAGCAGAAACATCACTCAAACAATTTGTTTCACAATATTCAATTTTATATGGCCCACATAATGTTTCATATAATGTACATAATTTAGTACATCTTCCTATGTTTGTGAAGATTCATAGTTCCCTGGATAATTTCAGTTGTTTCAAGTATGAAAACTATCTTCAGGAAATAAAAAAATCTATTAAAAGTGCCAAGTATCCACTTCAAGAAATCACAAACCGAATAATTGAAAAACAAAAACACTGTTAGTGAAAAATATCAAATATCTAATCCAGTAACTGTAGGAAAAGAAATTAATATTAAAATTGTTCCTCCTTATGTTTTGTTAACTGATAAGATCTATGAAAAAATAACTTTACAAGATTTAAATATAACTATTAACACTTCTAAAATAAAAGATAAGTATGTCATGCTAAAAAATCAGAATATTGTTGAAAGTGAAAGTGAAAGTGTGCACTACGGATTCGAGAAGTGTGTACCTACAAAATACTAATAAATAAGACTTCTTGCTAGATAGTTATAGGTAGTATAGAATACATTATTCACATTTATAAAAAATACTATTTTTTTAGTTTTTTTTAAGTTGTCACTTATTATTGACGATAAATTGACTATCGTGAACCTGATATCAGCGGTGGTTATTGTGTTTTCATGATAGACCAAACGTGGTTACAATGTTTTATTCATTCCTTATCAGTTATCAGTTATAATTTATCAACATTCTCACCGCATGTGTGAAAATTTTAAAGTGACAACGATAGAATAGGTGTTAACTGTCAGTATTCTTTTCTATGTGTTTAAAAAAAAAACTCTTAATAAGAAAAGAAAAATTGTTACAAGTATTGTTGATCCGAAGCAAAGAAAATTAATTAATAAAAATCCAAATCTTATGTTCATGCTCTTGTTTATTATCTGTTACCAGTCTTGTTAAGTATTTGAATACTTGTATTTAAATACTTTTTTTGTACTTCAAATACTTAAAAAATACTTTTTAATAGTATTTTTATTATAGAATACTAAATACTTTTTGTATTCTAGTGTTTTACTCCAAATTCCAATCTCTAATATTTCGTATTGTACTGTTATACATTTTGCATCTAAATTATTATTTTATAATGCTTTTATCTTCTGAGATTTATAAATAACCTGTGATTTATACGCAACTTTTGAAGTTTCTTGTAATCATTGTGTGACAAGAAAGACTCAAACTGCTGATTCAAGATCTATGTCCAATTTCCGTAAACATAGGGGAAACTAGAAAATTTTTTTAGGACAGGCCAAATGATAACATATATGAAAAACAATTAAAATTACAAAATATGTTAGGCCTGACTGGCCTGACCCCCCGTAGTTTCGCTTATTTCCGTAAACATTTGAAGGTAGGTATTATTATTATAGTATTATTTTTTTTTGTTTACTTATAAATAAATGATTGGCATTTGCAGATTTAGGTCATTGCTTTGTAAAAGTCCTTAAAAAATGTATTAATGATAGGTTAAGTTAGGTTAGATTAGTCCTTATAAGTAAACAATAGTTTTTAAACATTTGTTGGTGTTAAATAAAAACATATTTTTAAGAAGATAGATTTATTGAAAACAATTTAATTTTATTATCCTATAAAATAATATTATTAATAATAATATATAATATATTATCCTTATAATATTATTTTTTCACATCGACCTACATATTTTTTTTTTTAAATAATGATATTTTGGAACTTAATTCATATCCCCTCTAAAAAAAATGTGGAACACTGATCCTAGGTTGCAGGATGTGTAAATGCATATCTAGCACCCACCCTGCAAAATCCTGTGAACACAACTATGAAATAAATGTATTGTAAATTGGTTTTATTTTGACCAGAGTTTAGTTAGGTATATTATTATATTAATATAACTCAAGTCATAGACTATGTAAGTCCTAAGTCTAAAGTCTATACCTAGGTATATAATTAAATGTTTTAAATACTAAATTCCTATAATGGTTTATAATTTTCACAGCTTAAACATAGCCATACAAAAACTGTAAAAGAATTACTAATGCCAAGTATGAATGTATTTGTTGATGTAAATTGTATAAGAAAAGAAATTTACAGTACTGATCAACACGACACCAGCATTGAATCAAATGTTAAAAAAATCAAATTGAATACAACACAATCATCTATGAAAAGCCTAGTTTTCTATTTCAATTCAAGTTTATTAATAATTATTTATCTATTTTAATAACTGTATTAAATATTTAAGATCCAATATTATTTTAGTACCTATAATATTATGTACTTAATAGTTAAATTAATTTATATTTCATATTAATTTTCATGTTCATTTACACTTGATAAATTAAATTAAGTTGTTGTTCAACAATAAATAAGGTTTAAAAATGTGTTACATTATTTATTTATTGTATAGTAATTACTAATTATTAATAATTATTTTTTGTTTTATTTCACACATACTCTTCATCAAATGATAAAAGATTTAATAATAAACGCATCTCTGCAATTTAATTTAGTGTCACATGTAAATTTCAAGGATATTATTTCTAAAGGATTTCCCGGTAGAAATCTTAAATGTCGCCAGACTCTTATGAAAAATATTGACAGAAGTTTGTATATTCTGTTTGAAATATTGAAATGTAAATTAAACTCAGTTGAACATCTAACAACTATTGCTGACGCATGGTCTACATTTAAAAGGTATATTTTTTGGATTTTTAATTTCATTATTTAATAATATACCTATGTCATTAAATTATTTAGATTTTATTTGGGTATAACTGTTCATTGAAGAAGAAAGTCTTGAACGCAAATCTTACTAATTATCAACTAAGGGATTGATACATATGACATATTAGCTAGAACTATGGAATCTGTATATACTTTATCTAACATAAATAACAAAATTGTATATAAAACAACAGATGTCAGCAATTTTGTTAAAAACTTTAGGTAAATATTTTATTAATGTTTAATTGAGTTTCAACGAGAAAATGGGTAGACATCATTGATTTTCCATTATAGTTTACACCTAACTATAATTGTACATTTGTACTTATGAGGTTACAAAAATATTTTTCTTACCTTCCATTAGTTTCAATTAATATTTTCTAACCTAAATTATTATGTTTTGAATCAAGATTTTTAAACCTGAAATTTATATTTCAATTAATTTAATTTATTTTTAAATTTTTAGAGTTTTTATTTATTATACCTACATTAATATCTAACTTGCTGAATTTAAACTTTCCATGATTAGCTAAGTTTTATATTTCAATACAAAATTTATTTAACTAAAAAAGTATTTTGAAATATTTTGAATACTTTTAAGAAGTATTTGAATACGTATTTTAAGTACAAATTACACTAATTATTTAAATACATTATTTTGAAAAGTATTCTGAGCAAGACTGTCTGATACTTAGTGTTGAAATAGTTTATGAACAACATCGAGGCCTTTATCTTTCAATCAAATTGCTAAAATCAATAGGTCTATAGACGATAAATATAATTGATTATTATACTTGGTCTTACTTTATTTATTTTTATAGGTATTAACTTAACAAACATTTAATTCCTTAACCTCTTGAGTTGGTAAAATTTTTTATTTATTACTTCATTTTTTTTAAAAATTTTTTTATGATCACATCGACTATACTAAGCAGTTACAGAAAATCTAAATTTAGTTCACTAAAAAAACTTAATTTTAAAAACTGTATAAAAATATATAAGCATTTTATCGTGTGTATAAATAATGAATAGACTTATACAATTTCTACCATTGATTTTCTTAGTTCTATTACTGTTTCTGTCTTCTCAGCGATCTATAAAATAAAAATATAAACAATTTTAATAAGCCACTAATATACGGGGTTTTCCAATTAACATAAGACACTCATTCTTTAAGTAGATAAAGTATTTACATAATATATTTAATAGCTACAAAACAATATTTTTGAAAGAAAATTATATTTTTATCATTAATATTATCTTATAAGCCATTAAGTTTTTACTCTTTTGAATTAAAACATACATTTGATAAACAAGAAAAAATTAATATCCTGGGAAAACCATTTATCCCCACGATTACACGTATTAATTTATTTTGATACTAATCAAAACTATAAATGTCGAAATATGCAAAATATGCGCCATAAAAGTTTCATAGTTTAAATTGTTATGTTATGAATCAAATTCTGCACTCCTTAAGCATCAACCAGAATAAATAATAAAGTAAAATATGCAAGTGCATACAATTACATGCTCTACTTATTTATCATAAGCTACTCGTACAAAATTAGATTTTAATACAACTAAGTACTCCAAAAAACATTATGCTTTAGTATACGGAACTAAAAATGTATGTTATCATTAAAAAAGTGAACAATTAAAAAAAAATTAGTGATAAAAAATAGTAAATAATATTTTTTTTATAAAATATGTCGGTTTTCAACAATATAAAGTTATAAAAAAAAATATATTTAAAAACATTTATAGTTTTTTAAATAACAAGTGTCTTATTTAAGGACTTAAGATCATTCATTAAACTCACTTTTTCTTCAAGATTACGAATAGTTTTGGATTTAGATTCAATTACTGCTTTCATTCTTTGCAAATCTGGAATAGTTACCAAGTCTCGACAGGCAGAACACATATAAACATATGGTGAACTATCTTCAATATAACCTATACAATTTTCAAAGACAAATCCATCCCTACCATAACATTTTTCAATACTATCAATTCTTTCTAAAAGTCTTCTTAACTCTTTTTTTCTAGAAATATGCATTTTGAATTCATATTTCTTACCATATATTTGTATAACTGGCACAAAGCTATTATAAAAATGAACTTTTTTCACAGTTACACCAGAAGTGTCTCGTTGATAAAAACCTGTTGCGTTTTGTGCATTAAAATGTTCCATCTTCCAAAATATACTAGGCAGTTTAAGTCTTTTAGAAATTTCAAAAATAGATCTATTTTTTTTCCTTTTAAAATTGTCAGTATTCTTAACATTCATTATAATCCGTTTTGAAGTATTTGTACTGTTATCTGAATAAGAATCATGTGTAACCAAATTTATGGCCAATGAAATACATTTTGAAGTTTCTGGAGACTCGATTTCCATCAATTCAGAAGAACTAGATTTATTTGTGAGAGAGATAGGTAAATTGACAGATGATTCTACAACTCTCAATTCCTTAACTGGTATTGGCAAAGAATAAGGTGCTAATGATTTTACTTTTTCACTAACACCATTTACCAATAATTCGGGAGTGAGTATGTCTTGGGGTCGGAAATGTCTTTCACACACAATACTATTTACAGTCAACTGCAAACTTAAAATTGAACTCCACTCACTTACACATTCCTACAAAATAAACAATAAAAACTTCAATGAACGGACATCAAAAATTATTTTAAAACAATATTTATGAATGATTATAAAAATTACTGTTGTTGGTGCGAAAAGGGAAATATCATCAACTTCCTTATCAGTATTAGTTATGCATCCTGGTATACAACAAAATGCTTCAAAATCCTAAATTAATAAAATAAAATATACTACATTTATTTTTATATACCTAAATATAATATAATTATAAAATAACAAATCATTAATCTAAAAGAACTAAAACCAATTTCGTTCATTATAGTTTTTAATTATAAGTGATAATTATAAATAGCTTAAATTTTATTGTTATAAATGTTGAAAACAATTTCTATGTTTGATCAAAAAACTTGAACAAGTATTAAGTAATTAAATTGTTTTTGAAAAAGTCACTGTAATTTATGTATTAAATTTGATTTCAATGATGAGTGCATTCTAAAAATGATTCTAAGGGGAGAAAATCTGTCAATCTTATATTAATTAGTAGTTTAATTTTACTATTAGCAGTACGGTAGGCTTGATTACAGTAATTTAAATAGTTTGATGATGGTTTTTTTCCCCCATGAATAATATTTTTTATTCCAGCAAAATAACTTGCACAATTTTGTTAATATTTAAACTTCAAATATCTATAAATATAGTTATGCTTATTTATTTATTGATTTTTGGGTTTTAGCAAAAACTACTAGTGCGGAACCTTCTATTAAATGTTCAAGCAGTAGCTGTAAAAATTGAATGTTTTATAAACTATTCAATTTATAGTCTACAAACTAATTGGCAAATGTTTGTGATTTAGGCAAATTGTGTCAACATTTAAACTTACAATGATTAAAAAAATTGTACTTGAGTATTTTTGAAAATTATAAATTGTTATGAGAACAACTTGAGTGGGTAATAAATTTGACACAGCTTGCATAAAAACAAGACGTATAAAAAAATCCATATTATTTTAAAACCAAAATATTCATCTATCTTCACAGAATTTAAACACTAATTATTATATCCAATGCATTATTCCCATTATAGTTTTTCTTAATTTTTAACAAAAACAAAATATTTCTGATCAAGTTAATTATGTTTTGTAGCAAGGTTATAAGACAAAAGAAAACTTGGGGTGGACTACTTTAATGAATTAGCTCAAGAGAGAGAAAAATGGAAGGAAGTTTGTTTTGCAGCAATAAGCCACCAATGGTTCTCTTAAGCTGATAACATAAAAGAATAAAAAAAATGTATTATTCTTATAATTAAATATAATATTATTAATGTATATAATTAATTAGACTTCAAACCTTAGCACTTCGAGTAGTTGAGTCCATATAAACCAATAAGGGAGTTTGGTTGGATTCCATATTTGAAACATAAACTGAAGATGAACAAGATGGTTTATTTGTACGAATAAACCTAGTACTGACAGGTGAACTTGTTGCTGGAACATTTTTTGTGTCTATTATACCTGTTAAAATTAAACATACATCATATTTTAGAAATTGACGCTATATTTATTTTTATTTTTTCATAGTTCTAAGCTCCGGTATGGGGTGCCCAGAGACCTAAAATAATTATTCATAATATTTAACAAAATAGATAAAAATAAATAAATAAAAAGTAATCAGTTTTTATTATTATTATTTTTTTAGGTATAAATTCATACACTTCTTATATTATTATTATCATAAATACATTGATATCTAAAGATGTTTCACACATTTAAATATTAAAAAAATTTTACTACAATAGAGTAATAAAATTTACTAGTTGACTGGTAAAAAGCCATTACAAGATAACTGAGAGTTTTCAACCAATTAATAATGAGATATTTAATTTTTGATTTTCATACAAATGTCACTTATTAAAAGAAATACCAAAAAGTAATGGCTAAGTGTTTTTTAGTACTACAAGCAAATTGTAAAACTCTGAAGGATAACCAATAACCGACACACTCTTGCTTTTGGATAAAATAATAATTTTGTTTATCATATTTTTTAATTATTATACAGATGATTTGATAATTTTACATTATTATTTCTTTCTTCAGTTTTTTCTAAATATTTGCTGAAGATATACGCACAATAAGGTTTACTGAAAACATTTGTTACTTATTATGTCCTATTTTAAAATATTAGTTACTATAATAGAAATTTAGTGCTATACCTAATGATATATATATTTTAGATTTTGTAAAACTATAATACTATATTATATAGCTACAATAATATCAAAAGCAATTATTTAATTTTACAGTATTCAAGTGCATAAAACTTAAGCTATTTTGCTCTCCCTCAAAGTAGTAACTTTTCCTTAGCTCCATTTGCTTTTTGCTAGTTGATGTGCAATTAATAAACAAGGAACATATTTAATAGGTAATAAGAAATTATTAAAATTGTACACTATTAAGTGTATAATAATTGTCAAAATAATATGCATAATTTTATTAAAACTATTCTATTGTTTAATAATATGGAAACTAAATGTAGCCAATTTTAAGTTATATCAGATTATTTAATGTAAATAATTAATTTAATTTAAATCATGAATTTAATGAAAGTGTTTCCTAATTCGTTAAGTGCCTGATTTACCGTTGAATTAAAATAATATTGATCTCATATTTTTCGTTTATATATTTTTTTAATTATTTGGAAAAACATTTTAATTTTAAATTATTGTATACATTTTAAATACATTTTTACTATAAAAAAAGAAATAAACGTCAGGAAAGATTATTTAAAAAAATATTCCTAAGTCATTATCTTGAATTAACTGATTTAAGAGGAAAAAGTACTATTTTATGCATGTTTAATTAACAAAACATATGGCACAAAAATAAGTAAGTTTTATACTTGCTGCGGTCATTAAGGATAGATTTTTGAAAATTAATATTGAATTAAATAAAATAAAAATGTTTTAATGAATGATTACAGATAACCAATTATAACTTAACACTATTAAAAAAATATATATTAATATAAATAAAACGGAATTGTGTAAATGAACTAGAGTTTTTACTGCATGGGCTTGCTTTATTCTCATTTATTAAAAGACCTTTTTTCTTCTATTAAATCATATGAAGTTGATAATATTGTTCGTTTTTTTCTTTTTAAAAGACAAAATTTGAAGGTTATTACATTTTATAACAATATAAAACATTGTATATACTTTAACTATAATAATATAATGCTAATTAATAATTAAAACATTGGTACTAATGATTAAACTTTTTCTCACCATCGTCTAAAAATAATGATGGAACAGAGCCAGGTTTTAATCTGTTCCTTAATTCAGAATTCTTGAAACAATCATCCTCAAAATGTGCACTACAAACTCTTACACCACTTAAAACTCTTTCAGTAATATCTTTTTCTAACCCACATTTTTCTATCCATTTTTTTCTCAGTGTGATATCCTGAGGGTAGCCAAAAAGACTAAGATCCTTTGAGTGCCTATTGAAGCAATTTTTGACGGAACATTGTAATCCATATCCCAAAGTGTGGTCCTTTAAAATTTAAACAAATAATTCATATTAAAAATATATATTAATATAACAAACACCTAGGTAGATAATTATAAAGTACAAATTAAAATATAATATGAGCTAAATAGATATTTAAATTATATAACATTCAATAGTCTAGTTTGCATAGAGTCTATATTAAGGATAGTCTGTAGGCTATTTTTTTTTGAAACTAGAGGGTATGGATCTTTTCATATCTTTAAAAAAATATAATGAACTACAGAATACTGGCTGTGAATGACATAAAATCAGAGTACTACTCACTACTATAGAACACTCGATAACATAAATACCTTTCCCAACAATTGCAATATTGTTCAAGTATAAACTAAGAATAATTATTAATATTTACCCATCAATGTTTCTGAGTACCTTGTTGGCAGTACAGTATATAGTATACAATATAATGCAAAACAAATTGTGTATACATATTTATTTGTATATTATGATACAATTAACACTCATAAGATGATTATTTCCTTTAAGTAAATATATAAACAGCTCTTTGATTTGACGTTATTAGTTGACCATTTTGATTTTATATTTTACAAAATATTGGTTTGTATTATGTACGCATTAAAAAATATTAACAAGTATGTTAAATGTTCAGTCGCTATTTCAAAATAAAAAATTGATACTGTTACGTATTAGGTATACTGAAAGGGAGTAATTATGTAATCCAATGTATAAAAATCTCGTGTGTTGGTGTTAGTGGTCAAACTCTTCCAAAACGGCTCGATCGATTGGTTTTCTTTTCACAAAAGACCTTAACACTATAGGTAAATGCTTGAATGAATTACACCGAGCCCTGATTAATTATAGTAGATATTTTCTAACAATACACTAGCAGTGATATCAGACTATATTAACCATATGTTTATTAAAAATATTAATATTTAATTTACTTATTGTCATATATTGCGCTGCAGAATAAATGATCATTATGTAGTTATATTAAGTACCAAATTAGATATTTTAAATGAGCACAACAAAATAATGTTAATTCAGGTATACATAATACTAATAAAATGTATTATGAACATTTGAAAATGTTAATTATATCATAAGATTGAAATGCATTGTTTTTAAATAAAAATGTCAAAAAATCCGTTCATACTTTTAATGATTATACGTGATATAATGAATAAAACGGTTATTATCCTCCAATGTGATACCCTACCATTATAATTTAAAAAATGTAAACTATTTATATAACCTTGGATCAGTAGAGGCTGCTATTTCTATAAAAAATAGAGACAAATCTACAATAAAACAACTAGAGTCCAGACAACTATTTAATATGTCTCTAAAAAACATTATATAATCTAGAGAAATTTATAAAATAAACTAATAATTAATGCAAAAAATCCTAAATATGTAACTGAAATTAGGACTGAAGGAAATAATTCCATAAAAGTATAGGGCTTAATCAAAGGTTCATCAAATTCCTCTCAATGTAAACATATTTCCATTAATTTTTTTAAACAATTCAGATAGAATATCTGTAGTAAATATGATATAACAAATGTCTTATAATTATTTATTAGTGTTGGGAATAATATAGCTAGAGTCCAGACAACTATTTAATATGTCTCTAAAAAACATTATATAATCTAGAGAAATATATAAAATAAACTAATAATTAATGCAAAAAATCCTAAATATGTAACTGAAATTAGGACTGAAGGAAATAATTCCATAAAAGTATAGGGCTTAATCAAAGGTTCATCAAATTCCTCTCAATGTAAACATACTTCCATTAATTTTTTTAAACAATTCAGATAGAATATCTGTAGTAAATATGATATAACAAATGTCTTATAATTATTTATTAGTGTTGGGAATAATATAGCAAGTTCAATTAAATATTGTGTTTATAAAATTGGCAATTAAATGAATATAATAATAACTGCTATACTAAATATTTTTGAGGGGATACAAATAATAGATACAAATGAAATTATTAGGTACATAATACAATTTAAAGATAATTCCTCCTCCTAGTAAAGCTACTTATATAATTTTTTATTAAAAAAACCTCACATTGAATCTCATTACTATCAGTAGTTATTATTATCGCTTATCAGTATATTCAATAAATGCCTTTGAAATGGAGAATTTCTTACTAGCTGTACAAAGTTTTAATACATATTTTTAAGAATGGTGACATAGTTTTCATCTTTCTTTTTTCTTAAATTATATTTAAATTCAACAAAAAAAAAAAATATTTTCCAAATTTTTATTTTAACAATCTCACAATCTAAACCACTCTACCTAAAGCATAGAATTAAAAGTGATTGTTTACATTTTCATATAAAAACGATCTTTGATTTGAAGCCAATAAGTAAAAACCGAAGTAAAATTATTTGTACAAAATTGAAAAATAGTTTAAATTGTTGTATAAAAGAAAACTCGATAAAATTCCAAAAATTGCAAATTACAATTTATATTTTAATTTGTACTTATGTGAAACTCATTTAAAATTGTCATAGCAATAAATAAGAACAGTGGAAGAAAAATTACAGATTATAATAATATATTATTATTACCGTAGTAGTTTTTAGCACTGGTACTACATCTGTTTCAATGACTGTTTGAGTATTGTCAGTAGCAATGAGTGTAGGAATTTGGTTCTCAAACTGGTCTGTTTCGAGGCTCAACATATCTTCATAACTCATATTATTCTCATCATTTGTAGCAAGTTCATCTTGTTTACATGATGGACTTAATGATTCATTATTATCATTATTTACAACAGCATTTTCAATATGGTTATCTCTGTAAAATTCAGATTCTGTGCAATCACTTTCATCATAATAAAAACAAAATCAAGTCTAATACAATTTTCATTAACTCACTCCATAATATTTTGTTCCATTGGTGAAAATTCATTATTTCCAGTTGCAACATCATTACTTTGAGTAGCAGAACTATATAAAAATTAAAATGTTGAAAATTAAAAATTAAACTAAAAAGATCAAGAAGCATTACTTAGAAGCAAATCCATTCCTATTGCGATTTCGATTATAAGGTTGTGGAACAGTATTTGAAAATAAAAATCGCTTTATTCCCGGCTTATAGTTTTCTTCTAAAAAATGATCACTACATATACGTTGCCAATCGTAACAACGATTAATTCCCAAAACTTTAAGCCATTTTCGTCTTATGTATTCATTCTTGGGAAATCTATATTAAAGCAAATATCAATGAATACAATAATTGCTAATGTTACGTTAGTAAAATAAACACAAAGTAGAAATTATTCAAGGCTAACAATTGATACTCACCCATGATAAATAACTCCAGGACGAGTGTGCTTGGTCCTAATAGATGAATTACCGCACACTACACACTTATGCATTTTTAAAACGTAGTGCTATATATTACTACTATCAAAAATAAAGTAAAAATAATTAATATAAAAGTGCAACCACCGAGACCGATTCGACAAGTCGGAAGATCAAATCATCCTCATCGGTAGACAGTTATCCGTATTGCGTGCAGTTGGAACTTGGAAGAGAGAACTCGATCGATGGACGTGAGTAGCCTCGTTCGCTCAGTCTTGGAATGTTAACGACACCTGTGTTCCGGTCTCAGACTGGTCTCCGATGGTTGTGGAGTATGTTTTCCCACGGTTTCATCCGATCATCCACGGAGCAGGTGGGTGGTCGGATATTGCTTGTCGTTCTTTTACGTTTTCACTGGTATAGCGTGTTTTAAGTATAATATTATGATACGCGTGTGTACGCGACAATCTCGCCGAGTGCTGTACAAAGTGCCCACACGGACGAGACCAAGAAAAATATAACCTATTGATCCCACGGTCGCGAATTCGACGAGACAATAATATTCGTATCGTTAATGATCAAAGCGCCGTTTAGCCGAACAGACGGACGCCGAGAAAAAAAAACTACGCCGCCACGAACGGTAAACGACGACGGAGATAAAAGAATTTCGATCGGACGTGATAAGCGGAGCTCCACTGCGGTGAAGGAACGTCTGTTCGTGCCGCGCACTCGTCGCGTCGGTACGTAGTCGCGAATGGCTAAATGGTCCCCAACGGTAGGAATTTTGTCCGTTCTACCACAGAATAAATAGACATGTCGGACATGATTTTATCATCTCCCATAAGACCCTATGTTAAATGAAAAATGATTCCCTTCTGTTTATGCTGTGGTTCTACCTCCACGTGCGCCGTATACGATTCCAACCGGTCTCCAATGGTTGTGGTGTGCGTTTTCTCGCGGTGTTCATCCGGTCATCCACGGAACGGGCGGGTGGTCGGATATCGCGTGTCGTTCTTTTACGTTTTCACTGGTATAGCGCGTTTTAAGTATAATATTATGATACGCGTGTGTACGCGGCAATCTCGCCGAGTACCTACTGTACAAAGTACCCACACGGACGAGACCAAGAAAAATATAACCTATTGATCCCACGGTCGCGAATTCGACGAGACAATAATATTCGTATCGTTAATGATCAAAGCGCCGTTTAGCCGAACAGACGGACGCCGAGAACGAAAAAAAACTATGCCGCCACGAACGGTAAACGACGACGGAGACAAAAGAATTTCGATCGGACGTGATAAGCGGAGCTCCACTGCGGTGAAGGAACGTCTGTTCGTGCCGCGCACTCGTCCCGTTAGAGAGGTATAATAATAAGAGCTACGTATTATAGAGCCTTAGTCCCGTCGGTACGTAGTCGCGAATGGCCAAATGGTCCCCAACGGTAGGAATTTTGTCCGTTCTACCTCCACGTGCGCCGTATACGATTCTATAATCTAGAGTAGGTAACACGAGAAGTCGTCGCACAGGAATGAATAAATCGGGAAAGCATTTAACGGTAATGAAAAAAAAAACCAGGAAAGTATTAGGCGCACACGGACTTTATCATCGTGAAATGTTTAAGGTACCTACGCAGGAAAATATTATGCTTGAAATTTTTTTTATTTTTTAATCCACCCGAAGGCTTTTTTACTATGACAATCAATGATCTTTGAACAATTCATCACAGAAGTGTACGTACAGTAGAAACTCGTTTGACCGTAACTCTCTGTTATAGTGTTATCCATCATCGGTCACCGTCGAAAAAAAATTCGATGACGCGATCGCGATAAACTCGTCGCGGTGGTTGTAGCGGTGGCGGTAGTGGTGACGGTGGCGGTAGCGGTAACTTTGGCGGTATTTATCGTTTTTTAAATACCGCTGATCTAACCTAATCGGAGCGAAACATTTCGCCGAAAATTACTAGTCGACACAGTGACACCCATGCGCGTAGGTACATGTATTTTAGTTATTATTATATTTTTATTTATTAATATCAGTGGCGGACGCAGGGGGGGTTTTGGGGGTTCAAACCCCCTCCGAAATGAATGGATGATTAATTTAAAACGTAATAGTTATTTTATCTTATGTACCTAAAAACAATTAATTATTCAAAAGACGTTAAAATATGCTAGAAAAAAATGTTTTGGTAAGAAAAGTGAATCTGTAATAATTTGTAATTTTTCAAAGGTTCTAAAAGGTATTGACTATTGGTACTTTACTACTTTAAGCTCAAAAGTTTGAAATTGCATGACTACAATACTTCGTAATAATAATGCGTGTTTGTAAGTCGCTTATTATCAGTAAGTAAAAATAAGTAAACATAATATATGTAATCGATATAATATTATTTGCACTGGTACATTATGATTGATGGGTTTCCCTATTTCGTTTACTCGTTAGACGTTACACATTATAATCTATTATATTTATTTATATGTTATAATTATATGTAGTCGTAGTGTATATGGTCATGCGATAACGATCAACAATAGTCAATTGTTTCCTTCGATATTCAGATAATATCAATGTACCTATGTACCTTGTACCTATATTGTATTACGGTCATTACGGGTGTGCACATTGTCATGGCATTAAGTCCGAATTAGACATTAGTTGTGAATTAGTGTTATATTATTATTATAAAATTGAAAATGAAAAGACAAAATACATCTATAACCGACATTTTAGATTCTGAGCGGAGCGATGAATGTATTGGTTTTACAATGATGTGTGTTTTATTTTTTATTTTTTTATTTTTTTGTGTCTGTCATCACGTTTTGGGACAGTAAAAGTGCTTAGATTTTCTTCAATAGTACCTTTTCTGATAGGAAAGTGAATCTAGTTGGTACTTTGGGGGGTCAAAAGTAAACATTTTCCAGTAGTTTTCAAAAGTACCGTGAAAAACAAATGGAAAATTAAGGAAAAAACGGGAATTTTTACGCAACATTGATTTTCGATAAAATCGATTTTGGTTTTTGGTGTAAGTCTAAAAAAAATGACGGTAAATACATGAAATTTTTACTGAATGTTTATATAAGCGGTTTCTATATACCATACCGTTTTCAAAATATTTTGACTTATTTTGAGCTGTTTACAGACATTTTAAATTTCCAATCTTTTTGGTTTTTTTTTTTTTTAAAATCAATAACATTTTATTTATTCGTTAAAAATTCTTGAAAATTTAATAGAATGCTCCTAATATATTGTTTTAAAGGCACATGAAAAATATTAAAAATCTGTAGTCACAATTTTTTTTTTTAAGCATTTAAAGTTGAAATTTTGACAAATTACGTAAAAATGACGAAAATTTGCAAATTATTTGGAGTTAGAAATTCATAAAAATTTTTCTTTTTAAATCTAAGGTTTTAAATTTTAACACAAGATTTAACGTAAGTTTTTCTACTTTTATCAAAAATAAAATATCTAAAAGCAATTAAAAATAATTTTTTATGAGTGTTTTAAGTTCATAATTTTACAACATAGGATATTCACTCGATTTCTCATGTAGCGTTTTTCTTATTTGGTTGTAATTCAAAAACGAATAATTGTAGATGCATAAAAATTTCACTTAATGTTTATATTCTCATTTTCTATACACCATTCAATTTTGAAAATATTTTGATTTGTTTTGAGCTGTTTACAGACATTTTTAGTTTTCAATTTTTTTAGTTTTTTTTTTTATAATTGTCAATAAAATTTTATTTGGTGGGCCAAAAAGTCTGAAAATTTAATACAAGCTTTTTTATATATTGTTACAATATCAGTTGAACAATTTTAAAAATACATAGGCACGATTTTTTTTTATAAGCATTTAAAGTTCGAATTTTGACAAAATTTGTCAAAATCTCGAAAATTATAAATCATTGTAATTAAAAAATTATAAAATGTTCAGTTTTTATAACTAAGTGTTGAAAATTTAAAACAAAAATTCTCATAAATAAATCATACTGTAACCAAAAAATCTAAAAAATATATCAACACATTTATTTTTACAGACATTTTAATTTCAAATTTAGACAAAATTTCATATTTAAACCAAGAATAATGATTTTAGTTATTTTGATATAATTTAAAAATATTATTTGTTGGTATATGAAACTTTTAGAATATATTGTTATATTTTATATACACGCAATGGCATTTTAAAATATAATTTTTTTGAGAAAAATGATAAATACTAATGCTTATAATACTAAAATTAATTACTTTATTCACAATAATATCATCAAATACATTTAGACTTAGTAAGATATTATAGACTGACTGACCGTCTTCGCTCAGAATCGTTTTTCTTATTCAATGATATTATATCATTGGATAAAAATCTAACACAATCCATTACAGTGACTCACTTGTAACCTACTGTACAGCAGAGCGACATACACTTACCCGCCCTTTTTAAAAACTCTTCTTCCAAATCCAAAACAATAATTGAAAAAAACGAAGGTAATTACTATTATTATATATTTTTCGTAGTGTCTATTAGAACGAATTTATTGATACGTATAGTTTATTATTTTTAATGTATATTGTGTATTAAAAGTGGACATTGACGACCCTGGTGTCCCCGTGACATTAGAAGAAAGTCCTCCAACAAAAAAACAAAAAAATGTGGTGTCACAAGTAACTTCAAATCATAAGGTTAGTTAAACTAAATTAGATTATTTTTTTATATCGAAATATAATATGGATAACATAAACACCTAACCTAGCCATGCGGGTATGGCGCGTCCTCTTAAATTACACAATTTGTGTTTCAGTATTTTTAATTCAAAATTATTTTAAAAAAAAGGCCTTTTTTAATTAAAAAAGGCCAAAAACGTTTGTTGATGCTCTAAACTTTTGCGAATCTACGTTATTTCAGTCTATACATCGATTTTTGCAAATTGGAGCAACACTCCCCGTTTCAGTTGCTTCGAGTGAAAGATCATTCTCTTGTCTCCGTAGATTAAAAACCTATTTACGAAACAAGACGGCGGAGGACCGATTGAATGGATTAGTATTATTGAACTTATACAGAGACGTAGAGGTATCTTATGAAGATATCTTGAATATTATGGCAAAAACACCGAGGCGGATAAATTTGATTTTATAATTAATTGTTATGACTTCTAAAAATACAATAAATTATTATTTCAAAATAATGGTAATTATTCTTATTTTTCAACCCCCCGAAATTTTTTCCTGCGTCCGCCCCTGATTAATATTAATATTTTAAAGTACAAAACAACAAATTTTTACATTTTTTTTTTCATTTTTATTATACCATGGATATATATTATGAAAACTCAAGTTCAGATGAAGAAGATTTATTATAATAAAGTATACTTTTAGCAGCTGTAATGGATGATGAAGAACAAAAAAGGTACCATATAGGCATATAATATATATTAACTACAAGTGTTTTTAAATACGGTTTGGGCTGTTACAATAACAAATAACAAAAAAATCATGTAATATTTGATTTTTAGACGTAAAAGACAAAAATGGGTTCATGAAATTAATAGCCAAATAGAAAGTTTAGGTGAATTTAATTATTTAATGCCTCAATCACAAAATGATGCAAAACATTTTTTTTATTTATTTTCAAATTATGTCAAATTGTTTTGATGAAATTTTAAATTTTATTAATGAAGATATAGGTACGTAAAGAAACGACTCATTTTCGTGTGCCAATACCTCCACCTGAACTTATCGTTTTATTAATATTTTATAATAATATATATATACAATGTTTAGACGTTTAGTATTCATACCGATACCTCTCTAATTGTTAGAAAATATAGTACTACTGTTAAAAACAAAAAAAAAATATTTAATTTTATACAGATATATGTTCCTTTTTTTACACTCGTCAATTTGAATAAATAAAAAATAAATTTGACTACAATAACGCGGTGACAATCAAGTGCATAAAAATAGTTTGTAATATCATTGCAATAAACGCAATAAACGCCGCGACAACGGACAAATTAAATAATTTTAAATTTAATTTGACCAGCCACTGACGAGTAACCTGTGGGCACGGATTAGTGTTATTGTATTTTATTATTTTTGTCTGCAAATGACGTTGTAAAACATATAAATTATGTTTTTTATTGTATTTCTGTAATCGTCTATTCGATTGACCGGCATTGTCCCGGTCCCGACAGTGACGGTGAATCGAGTTTCTACTGTATCAAACATTAATGAATAAATATTTTAGTAAATATATACAAAAACATGTTTGGGTTATCACTCCCAGTGGACAGGTCCCGGCAAACTTGAAATAAAATAATAATAAAATATGCATAGCAAAATAACATAAATATACCTAACGTTGGAAAATATAACGCTGAAAAAATACTTCTCTGAAATTAAATGTACAAAATTCATAAAATATGTATGTAGGTACTTAATTAGGTAATTAAATAGGGTATAGCCGTAAAGGTAGGCACTTGAGAAGATCACTTATTACCTAATAGTTTTCAAATATCTACCTATGTACTTGCCACTTGGTATTTCTTTATATTTCATATGTCTATTATAGTATACTAACATATCAAAATATTAACATATTAAAATAAAAATCTATTTTAAGTTACCACAGTTAAATATATGCGACATTTCGTTTTGCATATTTGATATATAGGTACCTAATTGATTAATTTTAAAGTAGGTACATAATTACAATTTTTTAATTAATACAATCGGTGTAGCTGTACCCACCTGTCCACCTTTTTATTTATACGTTTCCTATTCATCTTAAAAGAAAATTGCAATAAATGATATTTTATTTAGGTACATCAATATTCAGTTGCTTGTTGAGTGTGATACGTGGTTAAATTAATACTATATACCAGGTACAGTATTACAGTATGTCAGTATAACGTATAAGTACCAGGTACGTATATTTCCTATATATTTATATCACATATTGATAATTGAACTTAACATACAAACAAATGTTCACGTACTTATTGGCTATTAATGATTAGGTATAGTATGTATAATGAATATTATATATAGGTTCCTATAGGTGATAATTACATAATACATCGTATAAAAACAAGCATGGACGTAAACGAGTTAATTTTAACTTTTAGATTCTGAGCGGAGCGATGAATGTATTGATTTTACAATGATGTGTGTTTTTTTTTAAATTTATTTTTTTTATTTTTGTGTCTGTCATCACCTTTTAGGACAGTAAAAATGCTTCGATTTTCTTCAACAGTATCTTTTCTGATAGGAAAGTGAATCTAGTTCGTACTTTGGGGAGTCAAAAGTTAAAATTTCTCAGTAGTTTTCAAAAGCGCCGTGAAAAACAAATGAAAAATTAAGGAAACAACGGGAATTTTTACGGAAAACCAATTTTCGACAAAATCGATTTTGGTTTTTGGTATAAATCTAAAAGAAATTACCGTAGAGACATGAAATTTTGACTGAATATTTATATAAGCATTTTATACACACCATAGCATTTTCAAAATATTCTGACTTATTTTGAGCTGTTTACGGACATTTTCTTTTTACAATTTTTTTAGTTTTTTTTTCTATAAATATCAATAAAATTTTATTTGTTGGGCCAAAAATAATGAAAATTTAATATAAGGCTCCTGATATATTGTTACAATAGCATTTGAAAAATATTAAAAATACATAGGCACACATTTTTTTTATAAGCATTTAAAGTTCGAATTTTGATAAAATTCATCAAAATCTCGAAAATCATGAATCATTGTAATTAAACAATTATAAAATGGTCAGTTTTTATAACTAATGATTGAAAATTTAAAACAAAGATTCTAATAAATAGTACATACTGTAAACAAAAAATCTAAAAAATATATAAACACAGTTATTTTTTACAGACATTTTAAGTTTAAATTTGGACGAAATTACATATTAAAATCAATTTTAACGAGTAAAAGTATATATTATAATATTTTTCTAGCATCACTGATAATTTTAGGTTAATAATTAAATAACATGAATAATATTAATTCAACTTAGCAGCTACCGTAAAATAACAATATCAATATAATTTAAAATATCCTAGACTGACATACCGTCTCCGCTCAGAATCGTTTTTCGTATACAATGATATTATATCATTGAGTTCAAATTTAATACCATCCATTATACAGTGATTTACTTGTAACATAATATACAGCGGGGCAACATCCACAAACCCCCTTTTTAAAATTGAATTTTCATTAGGTAACTTAATTTTAACTCGACTGATTTTTATTGATATGAACTTAATAAATAATGAGTTATTTTTAATCAAATCCAAGTTAATTTAACAAAATTGAATAATAAATAAAATAAAATTATTATTGATGGTGCATATTGTATAAACATTTACATTTAAAAATGTTAAACCATATAACTGACTATATCTATGTATCAAAAAAAAAAAACAGGTTAATAAGTTATAACTGTAAGTTTCCATGTAACTTTTTACTTCATTAAATTAAAAAAAAATAGGATAACTATTAACTTTAAACTTTTAACATGATTTCTATCAACTTACATTAATTCAATTAAATGTTAGGTGTCATTGATTTGCACATGAAGACTTTTATATAAATATATAATGCATGGCTTATATATTATATATAGTTATAGTTATTTAATTGTAATACCCAAACGTAGTGTGAAATTTCAATAGGCAAATGACAGGTGAAAATGGTCAATCGTACTGCATTAGAAATAAATAATAATGATTAATGTTATACCAAATAATAAACAAACCACAAATTGTCCAAAAAGGAAGAAGAACGAATGTTTACTGTTATTTGTTGAAATAAAAATATTATACTTCAAACCAAGAACAATCTCTAAGAACACTGTTTCCACCACAAACAAGGACCAATCAATAGATTTTAATAACATTATATTTATATTTTAAATAGGCATGCATTAAATAATTATTAGTAGGATTAAATTAACATTTAACAGTAACCTAGTGATAAAATAAGTTAGTATTTAATGTAAGGATACGAAATTCTTATGTAACAATAGCCTTAAAAACAAAGGAAACTGTCGTATATTGTAGACAGCCGTCAAAATAATATTATTTAATATGTATGTAATATAGGTGAGAATATTTTAAACTGTAAATTATTGACATAGGTCAGGCCAGTGAAGCAAGATGTGCTGAGGCGACCACAATATTTTCTATAATATCTATAATATTAAAAATATTAGGTATTCAATATTATTTTTATAATATTTTCCACGGGCAGTCTCGTGGTCGCTGAGTGAAAAACGTTGATAGAACGTTGGTACGGCGATTGTGCGTGTGAAACGGCGATTGTAGTACGGGCTGTAGGCAATCTGAATTTGCTAAGTGTTTTATTTATGTTTATTTTAATTCAACAAAAATGATTCCGCCCCGAAAACCCGAGTTAAATATTATTATTTCAAGTCTTCTTCGTTCTTACCTTTTATATTGGAACAGTGCTCAGACAAACATACCTATATAGTCAATGAAGTTTATTAAAACTGAATAGCGCTACGGTTGTGAAGTCCTAATAGTCATTCCAATTTTAGGGAACGGACGTAGAATCAACAAACGCATACCATCGCGCCTCGATAAGTTACAAGTGCTAATCTGAAATTATTCTAGAGAGAGTTATTAATAGCGTTCGGAAGTTGTTGCATTTGCATGTTTTTTTTTTTGAACCATTAGATTTACTGCTAAGTGAGCTAGAAATTCATTCTAAGACCCTACGAAAAGAATATCAAAAGTTTATAGTACATATTTTTGCATATTTAGTGATTTTTAGATTTTAGAGCATATTTCTTAGTTTTACAATTTTTTAGAGGATATTTTATAATTTATGAAGATTTAGTATGAAAATTCGTAAATAAAAAAATTAATACATTCATATTAAGAAAACTTACTAGATATTTTTGTATCGTATTTTTCAAATTTCCATTTAACATTAAAAACAATGTTTTTCCCCTATTGATTAATATAATATAGGTATATATATTTATAAATTAAAATTACAGCTAGTTTTATCTAAAATATAATATCATATACAAATTGAAAATAGAAACAGCTGCTATCGTAATACGATGATTTTCTATAAATACTTTGAAAACATCAAAAAAGTTTAGTGGTCCAATGTAACACTTTTGAAGGTAGGAACAAAATTATATCTAATGCTTTTTAATTAGGTAGGTACTTGGTGGTTTTCTATAGATGTATAAATATAACTCGAGAGAAACAAGTGCATTTTTTTATTATTATTTTTTTGTTTAAATTATGATTAAAAATTAAAAATCAGTATTATTTTTATTACTTTGATTTTTCTATATTTGCAAATTTAAAAAATATTTGTGCAAATGAAAATTTTGTGTAAAAAAATAAAATATTAGTGCATATTTTTAGAGTATATTTGTACTTTTTCAAGCGGATAAGTGCATGCATATTTAGTAGTTATTAAGTGCATTAAGTTCCGAGCCCTAGACTCATTAGCTTAAAGGCTAATAAGCTCATAAGCTCACGAAGGTGAGGCGTATAATCTAATACGGGTGACACCACAGATGTTATATTTTAGTGTGTAGGTTTGGACGAATAATCATTTTATAATCCTCAATCCTTATTCAATATAAATAATATATAATACAATTAAAGCTTATAAATGATTATTAGATTTTTTAAGTTGTTTATTTATTATCAACAATAGTGGCTGAGCCCAATTATACGGAAATATGATAATACAGAATAATAAATACAATTTATAATATGAATAACAGAAAATAAATATACGAAAAATATTTAAAAAATGATGGATCGCTATTTGCAATGCGAATCATTCTAAGGATTGGCTGGTTCTCAGAATAATTGGTGATGCATTTTTGTAAAAAAATGGATAAATGTGACGGACAGAAGTGTAAGGGACTTTAAAGTTAACCATATAGAAAGTAAAACAGGAGAATATGAAGATAAGTAACTTTTCTTATATCAACTATAAGAAAATTAAACCAAGCTTGTTCATAATTGGATAAGTTATATTATTATAATATTATTATATCTATTAATATACCAGTCTTTTCTAATACTTATTGCTTATTGTAAGCTCGTCGTATTGAGAATCTAAATAACTTACTTACTTACCTGATTTATCAATACAGGAGTGTATAATATTTACTTACCTAAATGTTTCTTTCTTAACTACCGTATTTAAATTATAAAATATGATTTAATTATTTAGGTATATTAAACAAATTGTATCGAATACTTAAACATATTTTCTTAAGAATTATAAAACAAATAACAAAATGTTGACATATACATTCAAACTCGAACATTATGATATTATTAATTACTAATTCGATGATTGATTTACGGCGTTTACGTCGACATTAAATCTTCGTAATTCAACTATTCAACATTTCATTCACTATCGTTAGCGAGGGCAATGCTAAATTGTTCGAATTATTATCAGTTTGGGTGGATCTTAGATATTAGTCTATTCTTTACACATTTTAACTTTTAGGCACAAAAACGATCTCTCTGTAGGTATAGTACAATAATTATATACTGTTACCTATATAGTCAATGATTCACATGTCTTCATAGTTAATCTAAGACTTGAATAGTTACATACCCAAAGTTTAGAAAGTAAAGTACCTATTATATCTTCTGAAATATAATTTCCATTTATATAATCACGATTCACGGTATTTCGTTAGCGTATCATCAATTATAGACAAATCATCCATTAAATCCTTAACAAAACAGTCGGACTACACTTCTTCAGGTTCTAGAAATATTAAACCAAATGTAGGTACTTAGAACCAAGTCAATGTATATGTTATGTATATATTACCAAGCAATATGTATTAACATTTAAAAATCAATATATGTCTTTTACTTATATTATATTTAAATTCGCTTTTCTGTCGTACACATATATAGGTTAGGTTAGGTATGTCGTATGTGTGCCACAATTTTCACAAATAGTTTGTTTTGTTATTATTATATAGGCACTTAGAACCTATAGGTACTATTAAAACAAAAAAAATTTAACTTATATTATATTTACATGAGTTATATAATATGTTTTAAATTTTGGTATAATATATTGATATTAACGTTTATCAAATAAAAGCTTAAATAACATTTTCAATAAAAAAAAAAAAAACGGCGAAGTGGGTGTCGCTCTGCTGTGCAGTAGGTTGCAATGATGGGTCACTGACCACTGTAATGAATGGTGTTAAATGTGAATTTGATGTTATAAGTTATAACATCATTCATCATTGTAGGTATTCGAAAAACGATTCTGAGCGAAGACGGTCAGCACTCAGCCTATAGTATTTGGGCGGTACTGGTTTGCGCACAAATACCAAAAAGACAACTTTTTTGGGCACAAAACTACCACTCGTTTGGGAACAGTTGAGCCGTAAACATGCACATGGTTTGCGCACAGTTACCTTTTGGCCTGACCTTTTAATACCCTCTTAATAAGTAAATTATTAAATTAATAAATTATGTTAAAAATGCATATAATATAATGTTTGTGTAAAATGTGTTAATTTTAATTTTAATATAGTGATATAGACCTATAGTCGATATGATTGGGAAACGTGTCTATTATTTTCCGTAATAACAGTTTCCCATTATTTGTAATTTCATTCGGTCTATTTCGCCAGATCTATATTTTGACCATAAGCTTATGCGATGTTCGACTGACCTATTTCGTAAGCATTCGTTAAAATGGATTTTACAAAAACTGTTACGAATAAAGGTGTTGTGTGTATTTTGTTTAAAGAGCAAAAATATAGAAAATATTCTTCTTATCAACTTAACTTTAACTTTTTAACTCGTTAATGCCCAGCCTTGCATTTTTGCACCTTTGGCGCTTATGTCATATAGTCTTATTTTTGTGTGCGCAAACCAGTTGTACATTTAGGATAACCGTGTGCGCAAATGAGTTCCGATTTTTCAGGTAAAAATTATAAAATGTGCGCAAACAAGTTGCAGCCTAGTATTTGGTACCTACTAAGTATATTTGATGATATTATTGTGATTAAAGTAATTTATTTTACTATTAGGCATTACTCATTAGTACAACAATAGGCTAAATTCGTTTTTGCCAAAATATTACATTATTTGTCATTGTGTGAATAAAATACAATGAAGAATCTAAAAGTTTCATATACCCACGAATAATATTTTTTAATTATAACAAAATAACTAAAATTGTTGTTCTTTGTTTTAATACCTATGTAATTTCATTCAAATTTAATGGTTCGTTGAAAGTATAATCGAACTTCAAGAAGTATGTTTAAGTAGTTTCTATTGTTATGCAAAATGTTGTTATCTGTAACATTTCAATTATTTACATGTGTACGCGCGTACGAGAGTATAGTTGTATCCGGTGGTTGCTCGACTCGGCATTAGAGCGATTTTCGGAAACACACACTAATTTTCATTTACTACTCAGTACTCACACATAAACATATCCCAAATGTTAATGGCACGTGAATTTCCTAAATATTACTCCTTAAAACACGATACTCTGGAGCCCCTTTAAAGAATCTTGTTATCTTACTTATTTTTATTATTTTTAAATTATTATACAAATCAATTTATAGTTTTTATTCAATTGAGTTTTTCATTAGTACCTATTCAAAATTTTAGTTCAATAGAGTATTGTATTGTGCGAGTTGTTTTTATTTAAATTAATAAGAGGTAATTTATAATGTACCTACCTATTCAATTGAAAAGCGTGTCGAGCTAATTTTTTTGTACCTTTATGGTCCAACACTCCAACCAATAAATGTCTTGCTAAAACTGCTAGACAGTTTAATGTTTTACATCCAGATAAAAATTAAATTCTACACATTTAATTATTTAAAATACTCTAAAAAAATGTAATTGTGATAATATTAAAATTAACTATATTCAATTAATTATCGTTTTAATAATTCTAACTAAAAGTATTAATGCATTTACTAAAAATTAGAGAAAATTAGTTATTAGCTAGCTATAATAAACTAGCGAACCAAAGTTGATTATTTGACTGTTAACATTTTTAGAAAAAAATCTACCACAATTTATTAAAAAATGTAGTTTTTACCATTAGAAAAAATTAAGCTGGTATTGCTGCTAGGACAACTGTGTACTTAAATATTTTGAAATTTGATATAAAAAAAATTTGTGAAAATAAAGAAACATGACTTTTTTAGTTTTTCAAAATTCCATATAGTGACATAAGATATATAATAAGATAGGTATATAAATAATTAAATAATGATTGTTGATTGTTATAAAATAATAGTGTGACACGTTCCCATATAATAATTTATTAATGAAATATTAAAAAAGAAAAGAATAATCTTTATAATAGGATTATTCATTTTCGTTTATTTCCATTTCTGAAAATGATTAATTTAATGCATAATTAATGGATGGTTCTGAAAACATAAGCAGTTTTTGTAAATCATCGCTGAACGTGGTACGACATTTATTCGTTAGGTAGTTGTCTTATGGACAATGATATATAATAATATACGACTTTATGAAACGGTATACCATCATGCGTACTAAAAATTCAGAGCATTCTAACATTTCAGAAAATCAATAATGATATTATAAAGATATCTAAAATTGTTTTCTTTTTTAATATTTCGTTAATATAACCTATATTATAATATGTAGGAGGTACCTATTTATATAAATCATTATTTAATTAAAAAAATATTTATTTATTTATAATATAATTATATAAACATATTATAATTTAGACACACTTTCGTCGTATATTTATTAGATATTTTATATATACATGTCTGTGTTTCAGGTGAATATTACGTATTTTAAAATAAGTAAATTTTTTTCGATTTATACCAAATGTCCATCTTGGTTGAATTAGTTAACAAAGCGATGCATACCGACGCAAATTTACCTGTGAACTAAAGTAGGTATTTCCTGGATATTTCCTTTACAAATATAATTTCATACATTTTACACACACAAATATTGTATCATTAAAATTTGTTAAGAAGTAGCTTGCTTTGAATAATATGTACCTTTCAAATTCTATCTGTAAATAACATTAGTAGCAAACTATATGTTATATTGGTCACTTGTTAAATTTTGAGTATACTCAATTTTTTTAATACTTAAAATAAGTTATTATCACTGTTGTTAATATATTTATTATTTGTATTTATTTGAGCATCAAGAGAAGAATTTGAAATTAGAATATTGCATGAAAGTTTGTAATGATATTTTTTGTCAATGACAGACAAATATTTTTTCTTGATATAATTTCATCTCCTAGCTTATTGTGCTTGGCTTCAAAAAAATAAATAACTATGCATAATCAACTTCAGTAATTAAATATCCTATCATTAAAGAAAAATAACAAACAGATGTCATCATTTCTTTCACTGACATTTTTAAGCGAAAATTTGAAGATGATATATTTTTTATTTCTATAGGAAATTCTATTTTTTTAAATCAAATTTTACAAAATATTTATTTTTAGCTGGTTTGTTTTGTTAAATAATTTATGTATTAAAATAAATGAAACGTACATATTTTATGAAAGGTGACAATATTTTTGAAAATTAATTTTTCTAATAAATAATATGATATTCTGTGGCTAAAAACGGGTTGCTTACTTTGAAAGCAGTCAAATGATAAACACCTACGTATGATAGTTATTATTTATATTTATCTATACAGTTTATTACTTAGAAAGTTCATTTTACTCCGTTATTTCAATTACAGTCTTTATTATAGATTGAAAAAAGTCACTGACATATTATCGTAATGATTATTTTAAAATGAACAGTGATGTTGTTTGAATTTTTAAAATCTTACATTTACTGATATAAAATGTTAAATGCCTATCATTACAGTTATATTACAGTTTTATTGTACAGACATAGTCTGACCACGCAACGGCCAACGAAAGAGCTGAATCGCCTGAATCGATACACAATCGATTAGTCCAGTCAAAATAGACAAAAAAAATGTAAACTTCAGAATTAAATTTTTAGCAGCTTTGGGATCGATTGGGACTTTTGACATTTCATTTGTAAAGATGTACTTAACGTGTATACCAATTTTCAGCTCTATGCGAATTTTTCCTATGTTTAAAGTCTATTTTGACTGGACTACGATGATAAACACGGTACCTACTGCTGTATTTTGCCGCACGTCGTCACGACGTAACTACAACATATATAATGGTATATATTATTGTACAATTTTACAGTAGGAAGCACGGTAGTTTATAGTCTACCGTGGTTTATATTATATACTATTAGAAATATTTTTATAGTTTTAATAGTTTTATAATCTATAATATATAATAATATATCCACTATAATCTACCGTGGTAGTAAACTAGTAAGTAATATATTAATATAGTAATATATTTACTAATTGAAATCGAATGCACTTAAACATTGAAGTATAATTTAGTAACATATCAAATACGATTCACGATTCACGATTTTGCCATTGTGACAGTGACACCCAAATTCGGAGGTGAATTAAGGGGGGAAGGCAAAAGGAGCAGTTGATCCAGGTGGTATCGTATGTAATATAATAAAAATTAAATATTTAGTAGAATAAATATTAATTATCTATTTTAGTTTACGAATTTACGATGTCGCTTGTCGGAATATCTAAAAGTGTAATTAAATCGAAAATAAGGTCTTTCAGCATATATTGTAATTTATTTATATTGTAATAATATATACTTAGCTAATATGTATATAAATACTATATACCTACGTACCTACGTACGTTGTAGTTTATTTTTCGATTATAATTAAATATTATTAAATAATAAATATTAAATTTGAATATTGTGTATATAATAGGCTGTTGAAAGCGAACCATTTTCAAGGGGTCGGATTTAGACAATAACATGATATTCTATATTCATCATGAAGAACTGTGGGTGTAGTGACTAATTATTAGCTTACATGAGTTGGATGTTTTATGAAATTGAAGATAAACTACTGTATTTTATCGTTATAATAATATCATGGTCTTGACGGTGTGGACCAGCGTTTCTTAAGCTGTGTTCCGCGAAACTCTCATTACCATTTAGAAGTCCTGTTGGTCTGTTATTTAAAATATTTTTTGAATTATAAATACAGCATACACATTATTATTTTTATTTTTATTTAAAATTTTTTTTTTGGATTAAATACAGTATACACATTATTAAATTTAATTATTATAATTTTTATTGAAATTAATCCTTATACATAAAATAACGTTAAAAATGACTATTGAATCAACGTATAGGGGTTCTAGTTGTTGAGTTATAATAACTTTGTGTCGAAAGCTAAATAAAAAAATCTAAAAAAGCTAAAAAAAATAAAAAGTAGAAGTTCCAAGGTAAAAGTGGCCATAAAAAATAATTCCACAGATAAAAAAGTTTAAGAAACGCTGATGTAGACGGTATAGTGACCAATTAGTATAGTGTTGTAAACTTGTACACTGTATTTGGTTAGGTTAGGTTGTTAGGCGTATTTATATATATTGAAAAAAGACATTATGTGTTGCTAGACTAGATGACTTGATGAGTATAAGCATCTAGTTCTTTTGTAAGTATAATGTATGTAAAATATTAAATTTTTTCTATTTACTTTTAAAAAATGGCGTAAAATGAATTAGGGGCGTCATATTTATGTTGACACCTCCATAGGTACATTTCCCCTTAATACGGTCCAGCCCGAATTAGTGAAAAAATAAAAACGAATAGACCGATAGCCACCTCCGCCGTCGAATTTTTTTCTGTTCAAATGCCGTTTGTTATTACATTGTTATAATTTTTTCTATCTGATCGTATCGCGTTTTGTTATTTAAAATTATACCAAAAAAATTATCAGAAAATAGATAAAAAAATGTACTTAATGAACAATTTTATTTTTTATGAACAATTTTATTATACAATTGCTTTTATACCATTTTTAATACATAAAGCTTACCAGTGCAAACATTTTGTAATGGCACTAGGGCAGTACGACATTATATAACAGAAAAATATGAATAATCTTATTATATGACTCGAACATACATTTTCAGTGCGGCACAACGCTATCAGTGTTTAAAACCGTCTTTTTCTTACTTTACCTATTTTTTTAAATTTCTAAATTTCTACTTTTTTGACATCAAAAAAATTATGTACATAATGATTTAAACTATTATACAGTAAAATGTTATAATAATTTTACATATTAGATTTCATAATTATTAATAACATTTTGCACATTTTAGTTCGTACTATCTAACAGAGGAGTGTGCAATTAGGTACATCCATATGTGTACGTATCCACCGTATATAGGTACAACTTTGTGACCGAGCATTTTCCATAGCGAGTATTAATGACAAAGTGTTTTATCAATAATATTGTTATGATTGATGATAATGTCTATTATAAGAATAGTCCCGTTTAGTAGTTCGTGGTTATTTCTTTGGCGATAACCTAAAATTATGGGAGATGGTATTTTGCGCCACCAATAGGTACATTTAAGCGCGTATGTAATTTGCGTCAAACTATAAAAATTAAATATGTATTTTGCACCACATCAAAAAAATTAATTTTAGTAATTTGCGCCACAACAGAAAACCAAATGGAACATGTAATCTGCGCCACGCTTTCAACTTTAATTGTTGGAATTTACCAGCAGATACAATTACTGATATCGCATAGGGCCATTATAGGAAATGCGATAATGCCACCGCGTGGCGTATATAATATTGTTGTGTTCTACTAATAATAATAAATAGAGACGAGATCGATTACGTTTAATATAATAAAAACTATCAATTGTCAAAATATCGAACAATATTGATGTATCGTGATACCTACAGTTACCTAGTCCGATATTAATCGGAATTATATTTTCAATATTTTCATATTTCATATTTCACATTTAAAAATTATATTAAAGTATAAGTAATGGATTCTGATATCGGTGAAATCATTAAAAGTACTAGATACAAAGATTTATTATTATTTAAACATTTTACGTATCCAAAAGTTCATGAATCTAAAACATCAATACGATGGCGTTGTACTGTCAAAACTTGCACTGAAAAAGTCTACACATCATCAGAAAATAATTGAAATTGTAAATTAACATAACGGGTATGTAAGAGTATGTGTAATAGATGTAAGAGAAAAGCTATGGAAAATATGTATACTAAACCAAGTAAGATATTATGAACAGAAATTTCTGAAAAATTATCTAATTTACAAACCATCACTAACGATATATATATATATATATATCATAATATATCACTAGTTTGACGAAATATGTATAACGCCCGTTTTATTTTATTACGACGAAAATTTACAATAATTCTGCTATATACATTTATTTATAATTATTTTATATTTATTAATTTTTTTTAATTGTATTAGGTACTCAGCGAATAGTGAAAGTGATAGTAAGCTAAGTATTATAAGTAGCTAGGTATTTTATTTCAAAAATTATATATTTTATTACGACGAAAATGTACTATTTTGTTATATACATTTAATTATAATTATAATATTACTAATTTTCTATTAAAATGGACTTGATTGGCCAATGGTTAAGAATACAATATGTTAATTAATGTGTTAAAAAAAATTATTATTATTATTTAGTAATTTTAAAGTGGCGCAAATTACAATTTTAATAAGGTGACCAATGGCGCAGATTACTTAATGCCCTTTTATTTAGTTTTGTGGAGCGCAAACTACAATCTTAAAAAGAGGTGCAAATTACCAAAGTTAATTTTTAGATTTGGCGCAAATATACGTACATATTATTTTGGGGGGTTTTTTTTTGGCACAAATTACATACGCCCAAAATTATTTGTCCCGTTTTTCAGAAAAAAATTGTCGCTTTATTATTGGTAGGTACGGTCTGTGATAAAATATCTTGTAATATCTTGTATATAGAGTTACATTTCATTAAATTCCGCTGGTGCTATATATGCTATTGCAATATTTGACCATTAAGTAAACTACGACCTTGTAGTGCATAAAAATCAATAGTAGGTACCTACATTACAGTTGCATATAACACTATATATTCTATATAAACAAATTTAATGATATTGGAGTTGATAATTATACCGAAAATATTATCACCAAATACCTACCAAACTTACAGACGAAAAACGGTTAGGGACAAACTGACAAACTTAAGTTAAATGTTATAACTTATAAGTTAGAGAAAATGTCTTGAGTAATAACAACAGATTAAGATGATAATTTCTACCAACATTTTTACTGTTGTTGATAAATTTGTGTAGTTGCTACAATAAAACAATTAAATGACAGTTTTGTTATATAGGTACCATCCAAATATTTTTTTCCGTGTACCTCGTTCTAAAACCTATAGTACACGATGTTTAGGACTAGATAAGATGTTTATAAATTTCTAACAAATAAATTATTATACATAGGTTCTGCAATCTGCAGTAGGTACCTCATTAAAAGTTTGAAAAAATATTTTATTAGATTTTAAATATTTAAATTTACGCATAGAACAGTTAATTAATATAGTGTATTGTAGGGGCGGCAACCCACGGTCCTCGTTATAATTATATATGGCCAGTGAGTAAAATTTATAATTTACCTACATCGTATAAATGGATTATTTGGGTATTTTAATTGAACGTGGTACTGTGTTAGATAACTCATACATTTCTGTAAGACGAACTCCGAAAATCACAAATTATATATACCTATTATTTTTTTATACATTTATTATTAATATAATACAAACAATATAAAAATAAGATGTCTGTAGTTTCATGTAAAAATTGTACATGCAATGCACAGAAATAATTAAAATACATTTTACCACTATAGGCCGTACTCTACCTCCAAGCCATTCGCCTCCGCATAATCGCTAAAGACCCTTGGTACGTCACAAATATCACAATATGGAACACCTCTCTAACACTTTCATCACTCTACTGTCTCTACTTCATTCCAACGGAACAATAACCTTACAACCCTAATTATTCTCCTAAAACGCGAAGTGCCCAGGTTACTATCAACGTTTTTTTGTGCAGCTTTCTGTAACGGTTTTCCACAAAATTTTAAGTTTTGAATAGTTATAATAGTCTTGCAGGTCAAATCTTGTATTTTCTTCATGTTCTTTTGAACAAATAGCAGTCCAATTTACAATTAATTGTTATCTTTTTGTTCTAAACATCTTTTCTTTAAACGGTTTGTATAATATTACATTATATTAATGTCATTTTTTAACTGAATAATCTTTAAAATGTGTAGCATTGTTATTTTATTAGTATTAATATAAGTATATTATTATATTTTGCTTGTTTTGAAAATTTAAACGGACCAACAAAAATAATAGGTACTTATGTTTGTATGTAACAAGTAAATTTAAAGGGTTTATAATTTATATTACAGTTGTATCAAGCATTACTTTTTATTACGTTTAAAAATAGGTATACAAAATTGGGTGAAAACAACAGGTTTTGAAAACTTAAACTTAGGTACTTTACATGCACAGAAATAATATAAATCATTTTAATGGTTTTAAACTTATTATTATAAATACAAATACTTTGATCAACTGCCAATAACAAAAATTATTCAATGAACCGTAAACAAAAAAATAAAATAAAATCAATAACAAATCACTAAGACAGTATTCTACTTTCTATATAATTTCTGATTTTAATTTTCATATAAAATAAAATATTTTATATTTTAACTATAAATAAATTTATAATATAAAAAGGGGTCAAGTGGATGTCGCTCCGCTGTACAGTAGGTTACAAGTAGATCACTGTATAATGGATGGTATTAAATTTGAATTCAATGATATAAATATATAATATGATTGTATACGAAAAACGATTCTGAGCGGGGACGGTATGTCAGTCTAGGATATTTGAAATTATATTGATATTGTTATTTTAAGGTAGCTGGTAAGTTGAATTAATATTATTCATATTATTTAATTATTATTAACCTAAAATTATCAGTGATGCTGGAAAAATATTTTAATATATACTTTTCCTCGTTAAAATTAATTTTAATACGTAATTTCGTCCAAATTTGAATTGTCTGTAAAAAATAACTGTGTTTATATATTTTTTAGATTTTTAGATTACAGTATGTACTATTTATTAGAATCTTTATTTTAAATTTTCAATCCTTAGTTATAAAAACTGACCATTATAGTTGTTTAATTACAATGATTGATAATTTTTAAGATTTTGATGAATTTTGTGAAAATTCGAACTTTAAATGCTAATAAAAAAAATGTGTGCCTATGTATTTTTAATATTTTTCAATTGCTATTGTAATAATATATCAGGAGCCTTGTATTAAATTTTAATTATTTTTGGCCCAACAGATAAAACTTTATTGATATTTATTGAAAAAAAAACTAAAAAAATTGAAAACTGAAAATGTCCGTAAACAGCTCAAGAAGATTCAAAATATATTCAAAATTAGATGGTGTATAGAAAATGCTTATATAAACATTCAGTGAAATGTTCATGCATCTACAGTTATTCGTTTTTGAATTGCAACAAAATAAGAAAATTGCTACATGAGAAATCGAGTGAATATCTAATCTTGTAAAAATTTGAACTTAAAATGCTCATAAAAATTTATTTTGACTTGCTTATAAACATTTTTCTATTGATAAAATTAGGCAAACTTATGAGGAATCTTGTATTACATTTTCAAACCTTAGATTAAAAAGAAAAATTTTTATGAATTTCTAACTCAAAATAAATTGCACATTTTCGTCAATTTTTATGTATTTTATCAAAATTTGAACTTTGATTACCTATAAAAAAAAAATTGTAAATATGGATTTTTAATATTTTTTATCTGCCTATATATTAGAAGCCTACTATTAAATTTTCAAGATTTTTTACCTAACTAATAAAATTTTATTGACATTTATATAAAAAAAACTAAAAAAATTGGAAACTGAATAAGTCCGTTAACAGCTCAAAATAAGTCTGAATATTTTGAAAATGCTATGGTGTGTAGAAAATGCTTATATAAACATTCGGTCAAAATTTTATGCTCCTACGGTCATTTCTTTTAGTGTTATACCAAAAACCAAAATCGATTTTGTCGAAAATTGGTTTTCCGTAAAAATTCCCGTTTTTTCCTTAATTTTTCATTTGTTTTTCACAGCGCTCATGAAAACTACTGGAAAAGTTTAACTTTTGACCCCCCAAAGTACCAACTAGATTCACTTTCCTATCAGAAAAGGAACTATTGAAGAAAATCGAAGCATTTTTACTGTCCTAAATGGTGATGACAGACACAAAAATGAAAAATAAAAATAAAAAAAAAACACACATTATTGTAAAATCAATACATTCATCGCTCCGCTCAGAATCTAAAACTATAAAATCTTAATTTTAAATGTACACAAGAACAAAAGTTGTAATTAATTTCAGCATTTTATCTTATTATATTGCTAAATAGTTTTTAGCTTATGAGAGGAGCGGTTTTGATTTTTTTTTTACTTTGTGTCTTTTATCACTTTTGGGACACTAAAAATGACCATAGATGTATGAAATTTTCATTGAATGTTTTGCAAAATTATTAGAAATTTCTAAGCAGGATAATATATTTTCGAAATATTGGGACTCTTTTTGAGTTATGTAGAGGCTATTGTCGGTAAAATATTATTCTCTTAGTCACAAAACATTAAAATATAATACTGCAACGTTCCAACAAAGTTGTTGTTAATGAAATTTAAAAAAAGTTGAACATAAATTCACAATCATTTTTAATGAACTTTTTAAGTTAAATTTTGGACAAACTCGTCAAAATCCCGAAAATTGGTGAACCTAAAACTTCTAGTTAGGAATTATTGAAAATTTTTCTAAGTATATCTAAATTTAAGGTTCGAAATTTGTAAAAACAGACAGTTATACAAGTTCAAATTTGGGCGAAATTGCATAGCATGTATTGCCTAAATAATGACCGAATTTTAATTTTATTAAAACCAAGAATAACGATAATACCGTTTTTTATGTTTTGTTATTGTTCAAAAATACTATTCGTAGATACTTGAGTTTTTAAGAGTACATATTATATTGTATACACTGTACGCTGTACAGTAGATACACACATTTTTTTTATCAAAAATAAATTTAATCTACTATACTTAATACATAATACTTAATGCCTAATAGTAAAATAAATTACATTAATCTCAGTCGTTTTATCCCTAAATTCGTAGTTAATAAAGATTGAATATTTATGGATCAACACAAATATTTAAGGCATAGACTGTAGCAGTTGAGTTTATTTTTCTATAACTTTGCAATATCTACAATTATCTAACAATAATTATTTTTGTAATTAATTTACATGCTAACAAATATTATTTTATGTGGATGACTATTCAATAATAGTTGCATTTAGGTCCCTTAAAATCACCTCTAAACAGTATAATATTATATTAAAATATGTAGGTACATTTTAGCTGTTTGTGTGAAGTTCATTTTCCATACAATAATATGAGGTAGGTACTAATTGTAGTTTGCTTACATTTTCTTCAAATGGAACAGCAAGGTCATTACAGGAGATAATCTTAACCACATTTTCAGAAGATAGAGATAGGAACTCATCATTTTTAACCACTTCTCTGGAAATAATTGTTATTATATAAAATATAATTTATTGATAAAAAAATAGAGAGTTAAGTTAATTATATCTTACAAAAAATGTTTTTTAACGAATGCTTCAGAACATGATAATAATGCCGTACACTTATGTAAGTCAGCAAACGCTCTGATACCAAGACAATTCGATGCATCTAGTTGTTTTTGTAAAAATTCAGAACATGCATCCCTTACAAAATCTAACTGTAACAGGTTTGAAGCTGGTAACAAAACCTTCAGAAATCAACAAAAATATACTTAAAATAATTTTTATATCAGTCTGTAACAATTAAGAAACCACATTTTTAATTAGGCATACCTGTACATTTTCTTTTGTGACCATAATTTCGCCTGTATAAATATAATCGAATAACAATTCTAAAACGGTGGAATCTAATTTTTTCATATTAACGGTGTTGTTGCCGGTTTTTTCAATTTTCCGAGTTTCTATAAAATTTGAAAATTATATTTTATATTTTAGTTGCTACTTTAGTTATAACTTTTAAATTCTAAAACATTTCCACTAGTCTACTGCCGTATAACTATTTAAGGGGGTTAGTTAACACAGTGTATTATATCAACACAAATAACTTAACAGGAAAAACTCTCACGATTCGTGCCTCATTGATATTATGTCAAATATTGATATTTTTTTTCATCTGAAAGATATGAATTTTTTTCAGGCCAAATGCAATCTTTAATTATAGTTATGAAAAACGGGCTTTGATCCGATCTACGAAATTGTCTCTTATTTTAAATAAATAAAAAATTAACCAATTCCGACTAATGTAGAGGAAATGTGAGTTTTTCCTGTAAATCATCTTTATTACTCTCATCAAAATAATTACTGAACATTGCACAGAAATATGGACTAGCTGCCATTAAAACGTTTTTATGACCAAACGTGGAAACTCCATCATCTGTTTCAAATCTAATATCACATAAAACTTCATTTCTAAAACAAAAATGTGTTACTCATATTTACTTTTAATGAAGCTAAAATTAACTTTTACATACTTGCGTAGAGTTTGCAAATCTTCTAGTAATCGGAGAGAGTGAGAGTTATTTTTAAAATTTGTTGGTTCACATTCTTTGAGTGTCAGAGCTTGCTTTGGAACACTCCCACTTGATGAAGTCTTTAAGGGATCCATTTCTTTCACCGATATAACACTTTTGAAATTATTTTAAAAATAGTAGTACATTTTTTATATCAGCATTGATCATTAATACTTAAGTAATACTACATTTTAGTATAGAAACTAATGTACCTACTGCTGTTAAAAAAATATATCGGATGATAGATATAAAATAATTTTATAGAATATGTATTTTCTTATTTATTTATTGTAGTTGAATTTGAATCAGCTAAGTAATGACTATAATAAGTAATAAACAATTTACTGCAGGACAATAGGTATGAAACTCAGATATGGGCTCGATGTAGGTAGGTACTTAGTTAACGTTAAGAATAAAAAATGTATTCATCCAATATATTAAAAAATAGTATACAATCGCAATTTAAATTATTTAAAAATCCTACCTGATGTCGAATCTCAATGTACAGTGCATACGGACTATATATCTGTAGTATATAGTGTTAACTTTTGCAGTGTTGCGTTTCGCTTCTTGCTGTCTTGCTAGACCGAAAAAATTAAGTAAACGTTTTATTTTTTTCATACATCTGTCTTGATATTTGTAAAATGTTATCTTGTTTACCTTGCAATAACAGATAGTTGAACTATTTTTTTTCGAGTACCACTTATGCTTTTAATTCGATTTTATCAGTCATGACGTACCAATGTACCTTTAAAGCTAACAAATAATAAAGTATACAAATAATATTTTAGTTCCATTTTACAATGATCAATATTTACCCAAAACATAAAATAATGTGTTGTACTTTATGTTTTATTTTTGTTAGTCGGAATAACATGCGGATGTCTTCTTACTTTTTTTTCTTACTCTACTTAACATTAAATCCTTGAAACGTAAAAGCATACTTTAGTAATTTAATACAATATTTAGCATATTTAAAATGTTTTTGAGCTATTTATACACATTTGACATTTGACGTTTTCAATTTTTTTTTTCCTTAAATATCGATAAAAAAAGCCTTAAACCGCACTGGTCTAAAATAAACCAAAAGTATACCTGTATACAATATGAAAATATTATACATTCAAACGGCCCTTGAACCTTGAACCTATAAGAAAGTTCATGGTTGACCAATGACCATCAAGATAAATGTATATCATCACCTACCCATATCAAGCAACAAAATAAGCATTGGATAAACTCACGTTCACTTCTGTCAGCAGTTGTTTGTACTTTTTTCTATGAATGTCAATTAAATTGAATACGGGGATGCTTATATATATTTACACAATAGCATTTGAAAAATATTAAAAATACATAGTTACGAATTTTTTTTAAAAACATTAAAAATTCGAATATTAACATCTCTTATTAAATTTAAAAATATTATTGTATATTGTTATAAACAAATAATATGATATACAAATAATAATAATTCAATTTAACCGGCTACTGTATTAATAATAACAATATAAATATAACAAATAAAATATTATAGGCTCACAAATCACTTCCATTTAAATTTTAGAATCGTTTTTCGTTTACAATGGTATTATAATATGGAATTAAAATTTAACACCATCCGTTAAAAGTTCGATTTCTCAGCAGCTCTAATTTGTAAACACGAGAGTGACGTTACTAACAAAATATAATTATTAAGTGTTTATTGTTACAGTATATTATATTGGACGCTTTGGTGGAGTCAATCATATGTTTGGACCACAAATCCATCAATCAGAAAAATAACAATTTCACCGACGGTGTCCTATAGGCTATAACAGAAAAACTTTTGAAACCATAGGTACATTATATTATTATATTATAGAAGTAACGAATTGCATGCAACGTGGTATTCTATAATAGATGTTGGTGCCAATATCTTGTACAGAGTGATTCACCAATAATGCTCACCCCCATTTTTAAACTACATGATGAATTTATTCAAACTTTTATTACCTATTGAAATTTTTCAATAAACTTGCAGAAAATCAAATTTTCAAATTCTTGAGAATATATACACCATGACTATACCGGCTAGCGTTCATTTGGTTTCAAATTATAACAACAATAGTAATTATGTATATGCATGCCACTTTCCCGGTGCCGAGATGACGCCGTACCCGATCAAGATGCCAAATGGAATCTGAAATAACTATAATAATAATAATACAACTACAATAAAACCTCCTTATAACGGACCTTCTATAAGACGGAATTCTCCTTCTAACGGAAAATAACAGTAGTCCTGAATTACCTATATCCCGTACATTTTATTCTACCTTTATCGGAAACTCCTTTATAACGGACGAATCAGTTTTATGAGATTTGCGATGGAAATTTTAGTTTGTAAATATATAACACATTGGCGGTGTATCAGACAGATTGAACGTCATTACAATAAAATAATATAATATTAAAAAGACAAAATAATTGTAAAGATAAATAAACAAAACGGAATAGGGGAGAATGTGGCAAGTCGACAAACCTAAAGAATAATTAATATTTATACTTTATTAAATAACAGCACGAAAATCTTGAACTTTGTTTAACTATTGTATTACTTAACTTGTAATAATATCAAGCTTTAGAATAAAAGGGTTTATTACTAATACATGTTTCAAAAATTAAATCTCAATTTATCATGTTACCCCTGTACCTGGGGCATTTTGACATTCTTCTAAAGTAAGTTGACTGTTGTATTTAATTCCATAGATATATCAATGGAATATAGAATAAATATTACGTATAAATATACTATAACTCTATGATAATATTAAGCACGTTACAATAGATAACTGAAAATAAAAAAATAAAATTAATTTTTATCAAATTATATGTGAGAAATGTATTACTTATTTTTATTTTATTTAAATTTTTTTTATAAATTCTATGCACGATGAAAATTTAAATTCACAACACAAGACAAATTATTATTTAGTTAAATTATAATGTTTAAACAAATTTAAATGAGTCAAAAACTTTTATTCATTTAAAATTCAAAATTTACATTATTAACAATATTTTTGCTACCCACAAATGTTTTATAACGTTTTAATTATTTTATTGCATATACAGTTTATCATTATCTATCATAAATATAATCAAAATATATAACATAAAACGTATTCTCTATTTTCTCAAATTTAAACTTTCTTTTACCTATTAATAACACTTACAAAAAAAAAATGAAACAACCAGAAGTTTTTTCGTATAAGTAATTTAAAAAAAAAATAAACGATATTGAACAGTCAATTTTCTACTTTATGTCTTTATATGGGGCGAAAATTTCGTTTCTTAGATAAAATGTCCATTTTATAGTTGTTTAATTACAATGATTGATAATTTTCGAGATTTTTACGTATTTTGTCAAAATTTGAACTTTGATTACATATAAATAAAAATTGTGAGTACGGATTTTTAATATTTTTCATCTGCCTTTGAAACTATACAGGGTGATTCTTTTATCATGGACCAGTCAATATCTCGGTAAGTATTAGGAATTTTAAGACAATTTTTTTTTTAAATTTTCTAGGTTTTACTGTTTTACAATTTGATATAATTTTGATAATTTTGAGTCCCTTCTTTATTTGATAAAACACTATCAACTTTCGATTTTCAAATGGCAACACCTATTTTCAATAACGAAAATGGGAGCGCGTATAATGGCCGAAAATATATTAGCCGATCCGTATTCTAGCCGAAAAATATTTCAGCCGAAAAATAATTGGTTGGACAAGTAAATTAGCAGAACCGTATTTTAGCCGAAAAATATTACAGCCGAACGTATTTTAGCCGAAAAATATTACAGCCGAACGTATTTTAGCCGAAAAATATTTCAACCGACAGTATTTTAGACGAAAAATATTTCAACCGACGGTATTTTAGCCGAAAAATATTTCAACCGACGGTATTTTAGCCGAAAAATATTTCAACCGACAGTATTTTAGCCGAAAAATATTACAGCCGAAAGTATTTTAACCGACAAATATTTGCTCCGACAGTATTTTAGCCGAAACGTATTAAAGCCGAATTTATACCGATAAGTGTTATCATAATCAGTTTTTTTAATTTATTAAGTGATACTGTGATAGTACACAATATAAATTTAATATTTTACATACATTATACAATTAAATTAATTTATATAAAATTACATGTTCAACACTTAAACAACCTTTTTGAAAATAAAAACGCCGCAGTGGCGTTGTTAATAATACTTGATGGAAGTACTAACAATAATACAATGACCACACAGAAAACTATGACATTTTATTATCAACTAACAAGAACAAATTAGCCAATTAACATTATTTAACAAAAAAGGGATACTTCATACTTATAAGTTATAATATAAAGCAAAAAGAGTTTTATGTTGTAGGTATATAATTATTGCTAGAACTAGACAGCTCTAAAAGCTTAAGAGTAAAGACTGACAATTCTCTAGAGGGTCCATGGATGGTCTTCTAGACATTTATTTAAACTATAAGTGATACAAGTATATGCTGTATCAATCTCTGTCAATATGTATTATGTACTTAGGCAGGGATATGTATCCAACCATTAGAACATCATGTCTCACCTTTACTGAAATATATATTGTTTTCAATTTTTAATCAATAATATCTTCTTGTATTATAACTATTTGAATGTACATATCTATTAGGTATAGTTTTTCTTATTTGTTTGTTTTAGAATAATAAACATTGTTTTACTCTCTATCACAAGTTTGTTTAAAAAAAAAATAAAAAGTAAAAACAAGTATAAGGTGGTAAGAAACAGCAATTTAATTTTTGTTTCTTATCAATTTGAGCATTTATATATATGCAAATGGATGCCCTTAACGGCCTAATATCTTTTAATTTTAATTTTAAATGGAACTGCCAGTCGAATAAAAAATGCCACCCAAAATTATTATTTTCAATAATAATAAAGAATAAAAAGGTAAAATATGTGTAATTAATTCAGAGCCTAACTGCAAAGTTCAAATCATATAGATAAATATATAAATAGATATATACATATACCTATTTAATATTTATATGTCTATGTTGTAGACATTATTTTTTTAAATAATTGTTTAATATGCTGTCAGCGCCAAAAAAAAATTCTTAACTAGTAACAATCACTGATAAATAGATTTTAAACACTTGGTAGGATTTTAATTTTTCTCTGCTCTCAAATTTGACATCCAGTGTACTCACCAAACATTAATCAAAGTTATAATAGTTAATTATGTATTTATATGCAATTTAATTAAAAATAAGTGTGGGTACCTATTCAAAGAATGACATAAAAACCATGGAAATAAATACCACAAAATATAATAATTAAGTACCATTACTATTAAAATAACCATAAGTAATTTAATACAATATGTGCGTTGAATTGTTAGTCGACATTCAGCACATAAATATTTTTATAACAACATATATATTATTATATAAATATATGGTATAGTTTTTTGTTAACCCTAACAGCGATTGAAAGACAAAATAAATATAATATATTTTTCAACTTCATTGTTTTCATATTGACTATTTAGTTTTAACAATATACAGGGCCGTATTTAGGGGGAGCTACAGGGTGCAGTTGCCTCGGGTGGCTGATTATGAGGGGGCGGCTAATTTTTTTAATATTAAATTACATTAAACTTGTATTTTGTATAATATGGTGTTTTTTTTTTGTTGCCCCCTGGCGTCAAATTCCTAAATACGGCCGTGACAATATACGTCATGCAATGTAACAGAAATATCTGACAAACGAAATAACTTATGTTCTGAGTTCTGATCAATATTTATAATATTTTTGTTTTTATATCATACGTATAGCCGTACCTATAGGTATAGCATAACGATATAACATATTTTCGTTCTATTTTCAGTATTAAAAATTTAAAAAATCGTCCTATGACACGTGCAGACTGACTGCAGCTTCAATAAATTATTGATAAAAATAAAATCGGGTAAGTGGATGTCGCTCTGCTGTACAGTAGGTTACAAGGGGTCACTGTATAAAGGAAGGTATTGATTTTGAATTCAATGATATAATATCATTGTATAAGAAAAACGATTCTGAGCGGAGACGGTATGTCAGTTTGGGTAAAAGAACATAAATATTAAACATTTCGTCCAAATTTGAATTTAAAATGTCTGTAAAAAAAAACTGTGTTTATGTATTTTTTAGATTTTTTGGTTACAGTATGAACTATTTATGAGGATCTTTGTTTTAAATTTTCAATACTCAGTTATAATAATTGAAAATTTTATAATTTTTTAATTACAGTGATTGATAATTTGTTTGATATTTTGATAAATTTTGTCAAAATTTGAACTTCAAATGCTTATAATAAAAATTTGTGCCTATGTATTTTTAATACTTTACAATTGCTATTATAACAATATATCAGGAGCCTCGTA